>OX578133.1:38916016-39516016 GCA_951213105.1 Amaurobius ferox
TATTCTATCTCATTTTATTACTGAGTTCATGTTCCTAACTTTAAAATTCTCCACTCAGGGCGCTGCAATCAATTTTATTCGATCGGGCATGGTCACTTTACTACAGATAAATCCAACGTGTACACTCTGGTGTACTCACAATGTGTACACAGTTATCGGGGTGTCTAAGGACTTTCCTAGGAACACTGTATGTATTTGAATAAATAAATAGCACACTAGTAAAACATTATATCAACTAAAAATTATTGTAGTATACATCAATTAACAACAGGTTTTTGGATTTATACATATTTTAACAACTGGTATCTGACTGAATGACATTACTGTTTAATACATAAACTAATTACTGTATGTTTGCATTTCTTCTATAAGGTTTTGTTTCATTTCAGAAACCATCAATTCCTATGGTCCTCAGCCGGACTTTCCCCGTGGTAACGTGTACCTTTGGTGCAATTTCCGAGAAGGCCATCCTAACAGCAGATATTGTGAATTTGGGATTGAAGGAGCAGCGCACTGGAAGACTCGGAAAGTGGCTACAGGTAGAGTTCGTTCAATTATTCATTATAGTAGAAGGTACAATATTGACTAAAATATGAAGTGAATTGGGGAGAGTAAGGAAATTACACACAGTGGGTCCCATGCACCTCAGTTTTATGCTTGCAATGATGTTATAGATTCTCGAAATGGTGCTGCAATTTAGACCTAGTAACAACAACTATAACCACATTAACTATAGTCATCTTGATTTCTTTTTGTATGGATGATGAGTAGGTGATTTTCTTTTTATTCTGATAGTGCACATTTTGCGAAGTAGGATCATTTATACACGCTTTCCCATTATTTCCTGCCAGATTTGTACACAGCTATATTCTTTAACATTTTGTAGAGGTTTAGTAAAACGCAATTATGCCATGTTTTGTTTAGGATAAGTTATGTCTTTCACTATAGGTTGGGGTAATCACACTCGCTTTGAGCAGAGCTCTAAATTAATGTAGCATTTCTCAAATTTGTAGTAACTCAAATTATTTAAAATGCAGCGATTACGATTGGTCAAAAACTATAGATTAACATGAACAGATATTTGGAAGTGGAAGTGAGGACAAATAGGTACGTTGTCCTCATTTTTACAGCAAAAATGAGGAAAAAAATTCTTGAAAGTGAGGACACATTTTTCTAAAAATAAGGACAAAATATACATAAAATATATTAGATGAAATTTTAATAGTATATTGCATAAAATTACACTAAACAAATGTTATAAATAAACAAAATAGATTAATTACATAAATTACTGTGTGAAAAATCAGATCACAGAATAAACCTGTAAGTACGGTAGGATATCACACGGCATCGCGAACAAACAGGTTCGTCCTTTTATTATTATATATACAAAATAAGCAAGCTACATTCCTGATTAGCCGTGAACTCAGTAATCTATCGTTAATATTACAGACAATGCAAATTGAACTGGCAGGTCGCTTTGTACACAGGAGACTTCAAAATTTCAACAGCCTCTCTCTCTCTAACTTTCGAATTAATGTTTTTCCCCTTCCACATTATGGTTGCTGTACTAGATTTGGAAATTCTGTTCTTTGCAACTATCCATCCAACGAAATTTCTTGAAATTTAAGCCTTAATGCAAATACCTTAATGCAGAATACCTTAATGCAGATTACCTTAATGCGTTACCTTAATGCAGATTAATTTTGGTACTAAACGGCGCAATGGAACGTGACTTCAGGAATGGGAAAAGCAGGTTCAGCAGCGGCATTCCCTCTCCTCCTCGACAAGAAGCATTATCAAAACACATCACTCTACTGGCACACAAGTATTGTTAAATATTATCTAAACGAGTCTGAAAAATTCACCAAATAATAATAATAATAATAATAACCCATTCAGCCGATAACTTTAAGTGAAGCAGCTCTTATCCTGTTTCACCTCACGAGTCGCCACCGTGGAACCGCCTCCTTTAGTGAAAATTAAAATAGTGATCAAAAAATGAATAAAAACGGAGATAAAATAAATATTTTTAAATGTACTGACTAAATGCTTATTTATGTCATTTTTAATGATAGAATAAATAAAATTAGCACATTACGATAGGATAGCTCGTTCTCGAGATATTTAAGTTTTAGGAAATTTTTGAATTTAGTGCCTTTGTAAAAAACGCCAAGCCACCAAATGAAAAAGATATGATTTCAATACTACACATTCAGGAGTAATTATAAATAAGTTTCAATATTTCATGTGTAATTTAATGCGGAAAGAATTTGAGTCTGTATAGAAATCGTGTGCTGCTTCCATTAGATTTTAACATTACCCTCTTGTTCTTCCGCCAGCAAATCTGTAAATAATTAAGAGTTTCAAATATTCTATAAAATAAGTTTCTCTGGGAAAATAAAACTCCTACGTGAAATTCAAGCTGTGACAAGAATCAAAAACACTTTTGAGGGAAATTAAAATATATGCAAGAAATTGGAACCACTTGAAAAACAGATCTTGAAATTGACTGCGCTGCACGACCGCATTCTCAATTAGCGTTCTATCAGCGTCCAGCAGCCTATTTTTTCTATTCCATAGTTTTTATTGATGTATAGTGCTTTTTATGTTTTACTGCAATTTAATATGATGTCCCTGTGGGTCAGCATAAAAATTTACATTTTAGTATTAAATGTGCATTATATGATTGTTTAAAAATAGGTAAATTTGAATTATCATGCTACGAATTTGTAGGAAAGTATTATAAACTAAATAAATAAATAAATAAAATTTATTTTGCCACATAATGGGTACAATTACATCTCATAAATGAATGTGTAACAGTGGGGTAAGGACATGCAGGAAAAGGCGCTTTAGTTGGGTCTGACTGAGTCCACACCCCCAACCAAACTGGCAACACGCTAGCATAAAATCAATAGTCAGTGGCGGTGCAAAATACATAACAAAATAAGCTGGAAATAACTAGTAGGGATACAAGTAGTAAAAATTATAGATCAATAAACCGATCAAACTTATAAAAGGAATAACTTTAAGAACTTCTCAAATCTATTTTCGTTTAATGATTTTAAGAAAAGTAGAAAATAATTCCATAATCCTGAACCAGTAGAATTTATTTTTAGGTATAAGTTTTTTGTACGAGTTAAAGGGGGGTAAAAGTTGATTTCTATTTCGAATACTGTAATTATGATAGTGAAAATTAGTGCAAAAGATATGATAATGCTGATTATGATGAATGTGCTGAAACATAAATAAAACCAGATGATTGTAAAAAATCGTAGTGGCGGACAAAATTTTATAGCGAGAACAATGATGAGTATTCGAATCAAAGGAATCTTTAAGACACGAGGTATACTTATTTTGTCAAATGCGAAGCCTATTTATGTTTCTGAAAGTAGTGTTTCCTTCGAACAAGATTACAATAGGATAGATGAGAGAAAATTACACTGTGTTGTTTACAAATGGCGAACCGTTAGATAGACCATTAGATAGCGAGCTCTCCAGTATTTCTTAATGATTGAGTTAAAAGTCAGTAGTAAAAAGCATTCGTTCAAATGTTTTCCAGACATAGGCTGCCCTAGGTCACATAAAATACAATTCGGGGAAGCAGCAAGTCCAATTCGATGGAGATGAGCTCTGGAACAGTCATGACCAGTCAGAAGTCTGAATCCGGCAACTGAGTCTCGTTAAGGAGCCTCTGGAATGACTGAAATGTTCTTGCTGAGGACGCTCCATGACTTTCCCTTAGACGCCTCCAGAGATTTTGTCTCAATTTCTTTGTGTAGCATTTTAATGTACAGTTGTGTTGAATGGAAAGTCATAGGCCTTGAGAACCTCTGCTCGACCATAGCACCCTTTTAAACCAAAAGTCCATTTTTTCATTTTCTGGTACGTCTCAATGCGCAGGTCATGCGCAGGTCACTGTGCCTGGAGAAATACTGTAATAGAGCATAATTTAAACAATCTTAGAAAAAAAAGATAATTTTGTTCCAATTCAATGTTTTCTCTTACCGTGTTACAAATATGGTCAGCATATATATTCCATTTAAAGTCATTCTGTGAAATCACGCCCAAGAACTTAACGTCAGAAGAATAAGAATGCGGGAGCCAGTTATATAAATATTGTTAATATTACGAGCATATATTCTCTCTATATAAAAAAACCCACTTAGTTTTTATAGCATTTAAAAGTTAGGAAGTTTTGATCAAACCAGTCTATAACAAAGTGATGCATTTAAGAATTTACTTGATTGGCAAGGAAATTTAAGAATTGACTTTCATAAACAAAAAAAAATCATCAGCAAAAATTTTGAGAAGAAACAGGAAATATCATTTATATACACTCTATTGCAAAAAAATACATGCACCCGTAAGAAATTAAACTACAGCTGCGAAACTAGGCATGTATGTTTCGTTTGCGGAGATATGAAAAAGATTAGAATTTGTGAGTAAAAAAAGTTTTATTAAGAAATGGTGACAACAGGAAGATGACGTTTTAGCAAGTGGTAAATCCTTCCCTGGCTAGCTATACAAGCCGATCTACCGGAATAGAGCCAATTAAATTGCTAATGTCCCTCTGCGGGAAATTCTGCCATAAAGGTTGCAACTGGTCAGATAATCCAATGGTATTCTGAGAAGGCTGTAATTTGCCGTCCCAGCCTATCCCAGGCGTATTCTATTGGAGATATGTCTGGGGACCTGGATGGCTATGGGAGGATATTAAATCCTCGAAGACATTGTTGAAAAAGTAGTGAAATATGTGGTCGAGCGTTGTTTTATTGGTAAATGGAACCTGGGCGGCTTGACAGCATAGGCTGCAGAATATCGGCTGCAGAATATCGTTGACGTACAAGCAAGCCGTCATATTGGCTGGTAGAACTACTGGATGAGATCGGCTGTCACACAAGATAGATCTCCAGACTGTCACATTAAGTGTGATGGCCCTGTGCCGCTCGACAACAAATGCGAGATCGAATTGCGAAGGTCAATCCTTTTCCACACACATATTTGGCGGTCATCAGCATTGAAAGAGAAGCGGGTTCCTTGCTAAAGATAACGGACACTGTCCGAGCTCGGCATCAATCAGACGGCTCTGCGTATGTTGAGGGGGTCAGTGATAGGCGCCTTTATGGACGTCGACACTTAATACCACCGTCTGCCTGATGTCTTCTCGGGATAGTATCCCTTGATACAGGATGCATAGAGAATGATTAATGCCTTCGAATGGCTGATAACGACGCCATTGGTTTGGACGTAGCTCCTCTCCTGACTGCACGATCCTCTCGAGCAGTTGTTTGTCTGTGGCATCCTGAGCTTTTGCGACACCTCGCCAACTACCATATGGCTACCATACATCTGTTGGACCGACCAGCTTCCCGTAGGCCTATGATGCGACCTCTCCCTAATTCCGATAATTGTTCGTAGCGTCGTCGAGTTCATCTCAAAGGCATCTTTGTATCAGCCTCAAGCAGAAAATTTAGTTCCAATTACCCTTGAGTGAGCGTACCAGTCGCTTTAAATGCTGCACGATGTTTCGTTCCCATGTGCGTTGCATAAGCCCTATAATATCATTAGCACTGATAGTTTGAGCATTTGCATAAAACGACATTTGCAAGCCGAGTTTTGCGGCTGTAGCTCAATTTTTATGGGTGCAGTTTTACAACAGAGTGTATACCAAAAACAGAATAGGGCCTATAAGATTGATACACCAGTGCGGATACTTTTATAGCTAGAGCGTACGTTATTTTAAATGGACGAATTGTTTGCGATCAGTTAAATAGTTTTTGAATTAAATATGTGTTATACCTCTAATACCAATACAGTTAAGTTTTGATAAGAGAGGTTGGTGATGAATAATATCAAAAGCTTTTGGCAAATCAAAAAAGATACCGAAAACGGAATGTTTAATATCAAGGTTGGTACTGAATAATATTTAGAGCGGTCGATTTTCGTTTTTGAAATCCAAATTGGTTGTGATGAATAATGTTATTTTTATCAAGTAAGTCAAAAGTCTAACATAGAATAATTTTTCAAAAACCTTTACAAAAACAGTTAAGCCAGAAATGTGCCTATAATTTAGAATACTTTGAGTATCACCCTTTATGCAGATTGGAGAAACTTTACCAATTTTAAATGGGTACGGAACTTGGCCAGTTGAGAAGATTAAGTTTATGATATGATATAGAAAAACTAGATTTATGACATAACATAGAGGAACTAAGTTTATGATATGACATAGAGAAACGCAAATAATAGTAGAAACTGGCCTTAAAACTTTTGGGTGTGACTCATCATAATCCGGCCCTCTTTATATGTCAAGACACAGTAAAGCCTTAAAGATTATTTGTGTTTATGTGTAGGCCTATCTATAGTTAAGTAGCCATGCCTGATCGAATAAAAGTGATTGCAACGCCACTAGCGAATTTAGGATAACCAACTTGGCAACAAAGCGAGATAGACGAAATAAGTGAATTGAAAAGTTGTAGAGCGTTGTCTAAATTGTAGGAATCGATTTTAAACTATTACAAAGAGCATTTATTTCACACGATATAGTTATAAGTCATGCAGCATCGGGTGCGGTTAGTACTTGGGTGGGTGACCACCTGGGAACACCGCGTGCTGTTGGCACATTTCGAGCGCGGTAGCCAGGTGGTTTGCACGCTGCCACAACTGCCGCCGTGTTCATGCGGAGTACGATCACGTTAAACATGTGGGTCTGTAAGTCCTTCCGAGAGGTTGGTGGTAGGGGAACCCAGTGGAAGAGGCATCCACAGGGTACGGTCCCTGTGGATGCCTCCCCCACTGGGTTCCGGTCTAAATTGGGTGGCACTTCCCGGCCGTCCAAATGGTTACCTTACACCTTTCTGGTAGGTTGGACGGTCTGGGTCTCAACAACAACAACACGATATAGTTATGAGCGAATGACTGTCAGATTCAGGAATGCTAAAATAAACAATACTTACATGCACAGGAATCTAATGTACAGTAATGTGCCTTCTACTCATAAATGGGTACTATGTCACTATCTTTATTTGCACAAGCTCCTGAATGGTTCGTTAACGTTTAACAGTATTGTGGTACGGTTTTGCGTCTAGCAACCAATTATGATTGGTATTTATTGTCTTCATATACGCTTTTCGTTCATTCCTGGTGTCGATTCCTACCAATTATGCAATACTCTACAACTTCGTAATTGACTTTTTATTTCCATCTCGCTTTGTTGATGAGTTCGTTATATGTATTAACTTTAGAAATCCTCTACTAGGGGGCGCTGAAATCACTTTTATTCGATCGAACGTGATCACTTTACTATACCAATAACGTGCACTCATGGATCTTTACTTACAAAGTCATTTTTTTTTGGGGGGGGGGGGGTGCTTAAGGACTGGGAAAAGTCACGGACCTGTACTTCTATGAATATACGAAATATCATTATATTAAACATTTTATCACACAAGCATTGCAAGATTAAGCCGCTTATTAATATTTTTACGCAATGAACACCTTTAATAAATCATCCATTCATATTATAACTAAAGATATTATGTGAGCAAATAAACTTAAAAAAAATCTACTAGATTGCTTTCGAATACTATTAAAATTTTGCTTAATTGTGAATTAATTTTCCAGGAGTTCTTTGATGACAGTGCTTATACTATACAGTTAAATGCACTGCACATCGGCGTATTGACAAAACTGGTATGAAATTTAAGTAAATATAGTACTTTAAGGAATATAGAAAACACTTCCATTGCAGATATCAGCATCCACGAACCGGTTTCGTGCTTATTATGCTTTCGTCACCATGTAATAACCGATATCTCTGCAATGGAAGCAAGAAACTTGCTGTAAGCCACAATTTTTGCAAGCTTCTATCGAGATATCGGCTATTCTATGCTGACGAGTGCATAATAAGCACGGCACAGGTCCGTGGATGCTAGTATCTGCAATGGGAATGTCTTCCATATTTTGGGGGATGACCTTTATAGGCGGGTTTTGTGTATTATGAACTATGCGAATGCGTATCCCAGACAGCACTACGTTGAATTTGGAGCCACTTCTGTGGCGTTCAATTTCAATGCGCATATAGCTCTAATGCACAGTCCAGTTAGAGTAGAGGTCAGTGGATACAATATATTATCAACAATCATTACCAATCTTAAGTATAATAAGAGAAGCTCCGTTTTCACCAATCACCATTCCTCTTAAATCTGAAGCAGCGTAGTCTTTGAGTTCTGAATGCCATTGTGGAACTGTTTTAACGCCGTCTTCAATTCTTTCAGGTACCTATGCTGCTATTGTACTTGACGGTGGACAAGCAACAACTCTGCACTTCATGCGAGAAACTGAATTTTCTAAAGTAATGTGTTTTCAACTGGAATACAGAAAAGGACCTCAAGTAGCTTCTGACAGATCTAATAATATGTTAAGTGCAGTTTTTCAAAGTTCCGTATCAGAAGCTTATTATTACCTGAATTTTACTTCTGACTCAAAAGATTGGGCGACAATAGAGATGCCGGTATCTTGGTGGGGAGGTCCAAGCTTTGTGAGTATTTTCTTAATTATATTAAAATGGTTTGATAAAACAGTGTCTAATGTAATTTTAGGTTTTTATTTTGAATGCCCATTCTCGTAATATTTCCACTAGAAATTGTGTATTATTTAACCACCTCCAGCAAACACTAAAAAACATCAACTAGTTTTAATTAGTCTTTGACAAGAAAAAAAATATGTTGAATCCACAAAAACGATTCATCATTAATATCCATAATACAACTGATATAACAACTGAAAAATATTGTGACATCAGCTATGTAGCAATCAGAGAGTAATTTTGGAGAAATTTTGGTGTATATATGCATAACCTTAAATGTGCAGCGAAAGTTCATAAGGCAGACTATACCTCGGAAACCAAATGTGGTAGGAGATTTAGCATTGAACCAAAGACTTATCCAGCTCAGGGCATTTAATATTGTCATATGAGCCGTTTGCTATACATGTCTGTTTTAAATGAATATATGTTTATTAGTAATGCAAGGGATTTATATGATTATTTTTAAATTTTTTTATTGCATTGTGTAGATTAATTTAGACAAATTTTTACACTTTTAGTGCAAATTAACTTTTTGTATTTTTATAGTTTCGAATTTAATATGCTATACTTAACATAACCAGTGGAATTCATAGAAGTATTATATTTTTTACATTTCTCCAAGGTGCTTTGAGGCTTATGTTGGTGTTTAGAAGTATCCCTTTAACGAATTTCGTAACTGTACTTCCCTTGGGTATTCTAATACACTATGCACAAACACAGATATCTTCTTTTAAAAAGATAATCTAAATTTAATGTATTCCCTTCGATTTCAGTAAAGATTTGTCATTTTGTGTAATAGAATCTGATTGTTTTAAATCAATATGAAACAGAGAACTCTCAAAACTAAACTAAAATATAAGTTACGTCAAAAATAAATTTTAGAGTTTTCTATTTTCCCATGATTTACCATAAAATATAACTGACTCTTCATTTCAGCATAAAATCCAAGTAAAAATTCTTCCACCTTATAAAATTTCATGGCTATATTTTAAAATGATAAACTACACACACCGGCCAGTGAATTAGAAACTCAGATTCAATATTTTATTAGACCTCCTTTAGCCGGAATTACAACACGTATGCAGTTAGGCATGGATTCTACAAGGGCTAGAGTGTATTTAAATCAAAAGAGTACCAGGCGTTGTACAAGCAAGTCGTAAGCTTTTGTACAGTTGATGGCAGAGAAAATTGTTGTCGGATGGGTCTTTCCAACATGTCCCATACGTTCTCGATAGACGTTAAATCTGAACTTTGCGGTAGCCAGGGTATATGGTGGAAGTCAGAGTTATGCTCTGTGAACCACTATTGCACGGTTTCTGTGCGGTGGATAGTAGCATTATCGTCCATGAAATACCTGTCGCCCTTGGGGTAAAAACGAAACATTAGAGGGTGGGCGGAATCGGCAAAAATGCTCAAGTACTCCATGGATGACACCCGACTTTCCGGAAATACCAGGGGACCAGCACAAAACCAGTACCAAACTATGCACTACACCATGATAACCCCACCACAACTTTGAAATGTGCGAACAAGACAATGGCTTCATGTGGCTCTCGCCACACCCTCCATCTGCAGTCGGTTCAAAACAAGGTGTAAAGTGACCACATAACCTTCTTCAAGTCATCTGGCCATATAACCTTCTTCAAGTCATCCGACCACATAACCTTCTTCAAATCATCTGGCTACATAACCTTCCAATCATCGGATGTCCAGTGACAGGTTCTTCGCTGAAATGAGATGTTTCCGCACAGACATGCAATTGGCTACACCGATTCGCTGCAATTCCAGGCGCATTGTTCGCGATGAGATTGATTGGGTCAAACCTTCATTGAAGTCTTCCATAAGTTGCTGCACAATAGATCCCCTTTTCTGCCTTACAAGCCGTCTGAGATACAGCCGATCACGAGCTTGATTAATGGCTTTCGATCTACGGTCCCGCCTTTTAGATAACGTCTGGGGATTCTATTTCCAACTGTTATATACGTTGGACATCTCACCGTTAGAGAAGCCCAGGAGTTGGTATGTTCTGGCAATCGTGGCTCCTGCCAAATGGGCCCCCACAATAAGAGCTTTTTCAGACGGAAACAAATCTGATGTTTTTCTCATTTTGCTCCACTTCTCTAGGAACACACACCGACATAATTCTTATAACGGTGTTGCGATCACATGTACCTCCCATGATCAACTTAATTTGCATATATCCACCTGTGACTCACCCACATTTTCATATATATTTCCAGATTTCTAATCCATGGACCAGTGTGTGTATAATGGTATTAAAACGTTTTTCAAAATGATTGCTCAATGAATAACTTTTAAAAAACATTCTGTAAATTTAACAGCTATTCTACAGGGACATACCATTAAGGTAACAAGGCCTGCAGTATGAATACATTTTTCCTTATATCAGTGTAAAGATAACCAATAACTTACATGGCCAAACATTACTTTTCTATGTCATCTCCGTAGTCCAGGCATTTGTTTCATCGGTATACCAAGGTATGGATCCCAGAAATCAGTGTCAAGGTCCTGCATCCAAGACATTACAGCTTGTAGAAATTAGTTATAGGCTACATATCGCTTTCCAGTCATGTGTTTCTTCAAAAGTCTTAAAAAACAAAAATTGCTATGTGCCAGGTCAGGGCTGTAAGAAGTGTGTTCAAGCACCTCCCAATGGGAGTGCTAATAGTTCACTTATATGGCTAAAAGTGTGGGGCCTGACATTACTATGCAGCATATACCTTTACAAGCTGGTTGTGAATTTCAGCTGGTGTTACGTTATGTCCTGGACTCATAGCAATTTTATCATACTACGGACCTTAACATTTGACCATATTTTCACAAGGGCTGCCATTTTTAAATGTTTGTTAAACAAAGTGCCTTATATGTGGTGCCCTCTAGTGGCAGAGAAAACAAACAGAAATCGAAATAGTCAATAGTATAGGAACATATCCATCAAATAATGAATTTCATGTGTGTGACAGACATTGTTATCTTATTTAATAAAATGCTCTCGTCCTGAGCTTTAAATGCCTATAAAAGTTATTTTCATGAATTCATATTTTTATGTACAATTACAAGCAATCAAATTTTCTTTCAGATGTCTTTGACGTATGCTGTACCTCATGGAGCTGCTCCTCAGTATTTAGACATCAGGCAAATTGTTTTAAACGAAGGACACTGTAAAAAAAAATCATTCGTAGGATAAAACTGTGTAGCAAAATACCAATGACTCATTTAAGCAATTCCACTGTTGAGTACGTATTACAGGGAAACTACAATCCTAACTTGAATGACTTTATCTTCTCATAAAAGTTCTTGGATCCACATTTCCCAGTTGCAACAGGTCGGGTTCAATTAGAGGAGTGTCGATTTAGTAAAGTGGACCTGAAAAATTTCCGGGTTAGTTCATTACTTTTATGAACTAACCTACCTATCACATATTGGCTGATCTGCATTTAAATGTGATTCTGAGGCATATTTTTATATGTTAAGAAAGTGACTTTGTGCACAATCAATAATAAACTGGATCACAATGTAAAATACAGTGCAAATAAAGATAAGTAAGCATATGTACATAAAAAATTCCGGTAATCTGGTTAATGATTTGTCAGTAACACCCTATTTCTATGAAATATGGCATGACCATGCCTACATTTTGTTTCAATGTTTAGTTTTATTTTTGCAAGTTGAGATCATATGTTCTACATTTTATTTATTTTTTCTTATTTGAATCTCAAGTTCATACATCCTTGATGTTCTATTTTTGTCTCATTTTAATTAAGTTTAATTGTAAAGATCATAAGTGTATGAGCAAAGTGAAGAATAATTTCCCCCCTCCTCCCTGTAAGGGAGGTTGAGGTACAATGGTCCACTTTCGTACATTTTGACATTTTTCTTTTAAACGATGAGCAATATTATCATTTTGAATGAGTATACATATTGTCTATATATTTAGGTTTGTCTATACTTACTTAACAATAATTACAATTGCGTTTTGCTGTAGAACTTTTAAGTGACAAAGTGGACCATTGTACCTCGGGAAATAACATGAAATAACTGCATATTTGCAATAGCAACCAGCCAGAAAATTTTTTATGTGTCACTATTTTGTAATCCAATATGGAGACAGACAAATTCAGTTTTACATTGCAGTCGGATAAAATTTCTACCAGAAATTAAGCTTACTTTGCAACAGTGAAGTTTCTACTTACAGTACCCACCTACAGCACTAATGTCCTACGAAATAAATGACTATTTGTGGATTGTATAACATCAAAATACAAAACTATTACAAATAGTGTCTCTACAAAACAAATACTATTATAATACACTTTTTGTAATAGTGTCTCTCGAGAGATTACAAATAGTGTTTTCTCTCGTGAATGGAACGAGCTAGATCCACGAGAATGAGATGAGTAAATTCGTCGAGTAATATTTTATAAGGAAAGTCAACCTATTTAACAATACTCATTATTATTTCAATTTTATGTAACTATTTTTATAAATGTGTAATATTGTATATAAAATAAATGTGTATAGAATAATTTTGCGAGAACGGTTTGTACCAGAGTTATAACATGAATGCCATGCGTTTTCTAATGATGAATTACATAAAAATAATTATTTATTTAATATTATTAAATATCCTGTTATTGCGTTATTCGCCATTTTTTAATAATCGTACCAAATTTCATTTAACTCATTTCCACTCGTTTGTGAAATATCGCTGGCCCATGGAAGGATTATACACCACTTCGAAAACAAGCTCAGGGATATGTAATGAACCCATTGGTTAGCGCGCTGGAGTTGCACTCGGTAGGCCCGGGTTCGATTCCAGCCACTGCCAAAACTGCCGCCGTGTTCATGCGGAGTACGATCACGTTAAACATGTGGGTCCGAAAGTCCTTCCGAGAGGTTGGTGGTAGGGAAAGGAGGGTACGGTCCCTGTGGATGCCTCCCCCACTGGGTTCAGGTCTAAATTGGGTGGCACTTCCCGACCGTCCAAACAGTTACCTTACACCTTTCTGGTAGGTCGGACGGTCTGGGTTTCAACAACAACAACAACTACAAACTATATACTACTATACTACAAGTATATATATTAAGGATATATCGAAAATTTTAATTTGAAAATTCTATTATTCAATTTGTATTTAATATGTATATATACCTATATTGAACAATAAAATATATGTAGTTTTATAGAAAAAAAAAAAGAAAAAAAATTAGAATATAAATCTAAATGAGTAACTTATGCAAACATGTCAACAACAAATGCATATGTTTATCATTTCTACATAACTTTTTGTAATACTTCAGAATTATATTTTAAAAAATAACAACATATCCAATGGTGAAGAGTAATAAAATAATTTTTGAAAAGACATAAAATAGGGGACCAAAATTTACAAATAAAGTTTTATGCTATATATTTTGGCAAGGTTACAAATAAAACAAAGTATGTAGTAAACTTCCGATAATCTGGCATGTTTCAGATTTCAGCTGTGCTGCATTACCAAATTTGCAGAATTATCGGATGTTGAACTAAAATACAGTAAAAATTAGAAAAAATTAATGTAAAAGAAAATAAGGGAAAGTAAATGTGATTTCTTTTTATTAAAGAGCTACACATATTTAATTATACTGTACAGTATGCGAGAAAACAAATTAATTTTAACATTATAAGGTAAACTTCGATGAACATAAATCTGAATATAAAAGCATTTAGTATATTACAGTAAATATACCTCAATAAAGCCGAATGGACCTAAACAGTGCAACTGAGATAATTTTTGGGCTCCTATACAATAAATATACACCCCATACTACCCCTATTTTACAAGTTATTAGCCTTTTCTTTGTAAACTGTTTATATGACATAGGGCCTCTAAGCAAACATCATTTCACCTCTACCTGTCTGTAGCTTTAAACATGAATATAATTTGAGATCTGTGCTGGACTATCATACATTCCAAATAATTGGATGTTGAATAAACCAGTTTATTTAATAACTGAATTACATTGAAAATAAATTATGACATTTTGCAATTTTACAGTGGAATCCTGGTTTTATATTTCTCTTTGAAGTCGATTAAAAAATGTTATAAGTGGAGAAAAAACACAATACATAGGAAACTTCATTATAATTAGAATATAAATTCAAGGAAAGCATGTAAGAAAACAAACAAACCACTCACCAATTATGAAACCTACAGAATTTATCTACCATTTTGCATAATTGATCATAATACACATTATATTTAAATTAATTTTACTTCAGAGACAATTATTACATAGGTTAGAGTGGCATAATCTGAACATGTTAATTGTGGCATAAGGTCCATTCACATAAAATGCATCAAACAATAGTTTCACTAGTATTTGATGCAGTTTAAATTATAGCAAACATCTAATTTAACCTCACATATAAACAAATGAAAAAAATCAAAACAAATAAAAAAGAAAGTAAAGGAAATAGAAAAAATTAATGTGTGGAAAAAACAGTGTATTTTTAAGCAGATAAGAATAGGAAGGATTATTCTTTCAAAGGGAAGGGGGTATGCATGAGAAACTTTATCTAAAAATTAAAATGTAAATTTGCAATATCATCCTAGAGTAGACCCGAAAATAGGAACTCACCACAGGTCGATTACACAATACAGTGTGGTGATTAAATGAAACAACTTTGGGCCACCACACCCCTCCTCCATTCTGTTTTAATCAGAAAACTGTCCAAAAGTTTGCTAACTGTTTATTATTTCCCCAATCCTTATCCCTCTTATCTATATATATATATATATCAAGTATATGTAACCATACTTATTAATTTAAAAAAAAAATTGTGATACAGTGGCCACTAAACTAAAATTGCCTACTGGCTATTTGCTACTAAATGAAAATTTGAATTTCCAAGTTTAAGGGAGATTTTATTTCAAATTTATTATTGAAGTAAAGCGTAAACTCCATGGTTCTGCACTGAAAAATAGCAACCCCCCCACACACACACACACACCACCACCACCCCAGACTTTTCATTACAACCAAGTTATGATTATATATTAATATGCTTTAGACAAATCTGTTGAGAATGCAAAGATACAGGGCTATCGTTTAAATTTTTGAGTACAAAAAATTAAGGTTATGCATAGTGAGTAAGAAACACAAGTCCCTAATATACAACGGCTGCCGATTATTACATTTTCTATAAAAAATTACTCCAAAACTGCATTAAGAAACAAAATAAAAACTTCATAATACCGCATACATTAAATTTTAGCCAGTTGACTGCTAAAATGTAATGTATACTGTATTTTGACAAAGTTCTTATTTTATTGGTTATTACATTTACTGTTAAGACTTTGCTATTTTATTGAATAAAAAATGTATAACCAAATAAACATCTGAATTTCAATCAGTAAAAACTCATGATATTCATTGAGCAAATTTATGGGAAATAACTCTGAGTCCAGAAAAGTACAGGCTATGCCTTCATAGAATGATAATGGTCAAAGATTTTATTTTATAGAATATCCTTTTGTTCCCTTATATAACCAATAGAGAAAATATAATATACAAAGCTAACTATAGGAAGTAGGTTGAAAAATGCAGACATCAAACATATTTAAAATGCTAAATAAACTGAAACAACAAAAAATATTTGTCATTTTTATATGAACCTATTCACTTTTGTTGTCTGAAACAGTTTAGAATTGAGCATAAAAAATAAACAAAATATCAATGCATGCAAAATATTAGATCAAATACTGGAATTTACCTACCTAATGATCATTAGAGAATAAGAGCTAACAAAATATATAAATAACTTAACAAACAATGCTTAAAAACATAAATCAAAAGAGCAACAAGTAAATATATTTAAAGTGTTGAAATTTCAAATACACTTTAATAAAATCAACTTGTCAGTTTTGCATCAAATCACATACTAATATTCAATATATTATAAGAACATGTAAAATGTTGTTATACAGCATTTTACTTTATTTATAGGTGCTTTAAGTTAATTTGCATATAATATAAACATCAAATATTATCAATAGGGAAAAAATGATAAAACTTTTTTTATTGTCCATTTCAAGGCCGAAGCCTATAGTTATTTTATATTTCATGCCATAGCCTAACATTAATGCACAATATAATTTGAAAAACACTTGGAAACATGTTGAAATAAAGCTGAGTAGTTCTTGGAGAAAAAATTATGTTTGTTGATCTTGATTACCCCAATATCGAGTTTTGTTCAGAATTAAATTAGAAGTGAAGAGTGCTACCGCAAATTAAACAATCACCTTTTGGCACATCTCGTCAAACTTCCAATATTCAGTACCATCTGTTAATAAAAGGTGACCTGGTGCATGTTTCTAAAACCACCTTGACTTTGATATGTACATAATGTCTTAACTGTGCCAGTTTTATTTAGCATTTTTCCAAATGAAATCTTGTTAAAACATGATATGTTAGCTAATAGACACAACATTAGTCCTAGGATTCTTTACATTAGTCCTAGGATTAAAAAAGAATTTAAATTGTGCATGAAATTGAAAATTTTTAAATTTGCATACTTTATAATTAGTTAAAATTGGTCAATGGGAAAAAGAAGGGACTGGGGATGGCGACGTGTATTTTGAGCCAAGAAGACAGCGAATTACGATTAATGTTTGAGACAACATGCATCCTGTAATTTTCTGAAGGGAATCCAATTTACTAAAAATTTTAGCTTTAAAGTTTTTAGAATATTAAATTAGTCTATGATTCTATTTATATTTGATAACTATCATCTGCTATTCATGGTTGAAACAATAATACCATATTAATGTTTTACATTTGAGATTTTAGTATGATTTATATTTCAAATAACATTAGAATAGAAAATTCTATAGTAATTTTAACTTATTTTTCAGATAAATATTTAGATCTATTTAACCTTAATATTAAAAAAATCAAGACTGGCACTTTGGTTAAAGAAAATATGAAAATGCTAAAATAATTTTAGATTTTAGTAAAAATATTAAAAATTTTAATATGCCCGTTTAAACCCTGTGTGCACATATATGGTTTATTTATAGCGAGCAGGGAACATAGATCCTTAATACAGTAACTGTTAATCATGACATTTACTGCTATGACTCACTACTATATTAAAATTAAAATGTATACAGTTGAATTTCCAATCAAATAGAAAATAAATCAATGCTCGCTAACATTGGATTTATAGAAAATAAGAAAAGGGATGAAATTGTCGACATCATTTCAAGTCAACATAAACTTTCATGTTGTACTTTTTCCATTTAAGTCTGTGTGTTTTAATGGCACTTATGCAGGGCTACAACAAGGAAGTGGTTTAGACTATTCACCTTTAGGTTCAAGATGAGTAAAGTTACTTCATTATAAAATGGTGAAGCATTCATTTCTTAGAATTTTGTTTGTTATGTTATCAAGATAATAAAAACAATATACAAAGTAGCTCCACAAATGGTTAAGAACATACATCATAGGTAAAAAAATCAAAATATTTAAACTGCTATTCAAATACACTGCAACAGGAACTTGTCAGTTCTACCTGAAACCTATTTGTTCTTGTGTTCTGAAATAGTTTAGAATTAAGCATAAAAGAATAAACACATCATTATGAACGCATACAAAACATTACTAATGCAGGTATGCTGAATTTTACCAACCCATGAGCAATAGAAAAGCTGAGAGATACTAAAATACACAAATGCTTAAGAGTATAAGCGATAGGCAAGACAAACAAACCCATTTAAAGTGTTAAAGTTTCAAATATACTTCAACAGCAATAAATGAATCAACGTGTCAGTTTCCCATCAACACTCATATAACAAATATTTATTACATTAGGAATACGCATGCTACAAATTCAATTTAAATTATGAATCCGTATATAAGATTTAAAATTTATACTGATCCTGTAAGAACATGCAATATAAACATGAAATTTTATTATCAATATGAAGAAAGTTTCTACATACTTTTATGTATAATCCACTATTCGAATTTATTAGACGAGAGAATCAAGTTCTGTCTTTGAGAATGAATGCCTTTCATAACATCCGGTTTCAGGATTAATCCGGAAGTGAAACAAGGGCTACCGCAAATTGAACATAATCGTTGTTTGGCGCAAAGTCGAATCTCGCCAAACCTGCAATATTCAGAGCCATCTATCGGAAAAAGGAAACTTTTCGGATTGTTTTAACTCCGCCTTAAACAGATACCTTACACCTTCGGGTAGGTCAGATGGTCTGGGTAAAAATAATGAAGCCTCCCAGGCCGTTATGCAGAGTATTCTTTTGCCTCACCTATCAGCGCCTCTGTACTAGAATGCGGGTTGAGAGATATTCAGGACTGTGTTAGGTAATTTTTCGATAATAACTGAATTAGAATTAAAATAAATTAATGACTTTTACAAATTTATTGAAGTGAAACCCCGGTTTTGTAATACAAACAATATATGCAGGAAAACAAAATACACGGGAAAACTCCATTTTAATTGGAATATAAAAATCAAGAAAAATATATAAGAAAATTAATAGACCACTTATCAAGTCTTACTTTTTCATTTGATAAAAATTTAATTAATAAAAATTCAAAAATTCCAAATGGGTATTTGTATATTACATTCAAGATTGATTTGGTTTCCGTAAGAATTTTTTACCTTGACCTTAATACATAGACACGTAAATGTCTTTGTTATACACAACTATGCCTCTTCTAATTTATATAAAAAGAACTGAAGCATATAATAAATAAAAATCGAAGATTGTAGGGTGAAATTGTATAACTTAAAACATCAGAATACTTGAGATGAATGTCTCATATTTTTTTTAAATATCAATTCCACATGTCGAGATTTCAACTCTGAAAAATATCGAAACACCCCTATAACCCTTTCGCGACGGTTGCCATGCCCGCGCGTTGGCAGCGAATTTGCATTCAAGGACGGCCAACACGCATTCGTGGCGGAGAAAACTGTACCCTAAAAGACGGGTGCCACGTACCCGCGTTTTTATGTCGAACGTTTTTATTTATCTACTAGATGGCGTTAAATGTCCGTGCGAACAACTCCAATGTATTTTGCAGATACTCGACCTTGGCATGGGAAGGATCCAATTAATCATTTCTCCATTTGGAGTCGTGAAACATGGTTTTGTAATACAAACAAATAGAGCACTTCTCGTAGCATCAGCTATTTTATAATTGAGTTCCGGTTCTCGTTTTGATTTCAGCTTAATGATTTCGTTGGTGAATCATAGGAATATAAAAGAGTATTTCTTTTTTGTTTGTATGTTTGGGTTTTAGAGGCAGTGAAATTATTCGTTTATTTCGGATAAAAGAATGGGAGCAACTAACGAGTATTTTGTATTCAGATTTGTATGAAAAATATACATCAAATAGAAAATAAATATTTCTTTTATTCCTGAAAACAGTACATTTCTGTGTTGAATAGGTGATTTTTAATGAATTTTTTTCGAGAGTTAGGCTTAGCACAAAAAATTTGCCAATCTTTGGAAACAGTTCGGAAGCAAAGCTCTCCATCCTTTGGGCCGCGACAGTTCCGGAATGCCGCCGTCGCGAAAGGGATAATATCAAAATATCTATAATTTAGCAATTTTCTAAATAAAATTTCCTATTAACTGTTAAGAAAAACAGTCATTTCCTTATAGCTTAGACATGTCTATCAAAAACCTGCTGCAGCTCGATTATAAATTGTATGCATATTTTCTTTTAGTTTCATTTTCAATGGAATATCTTCCGACATGGGTAGACAAAGCCAGATTCGCCTCGCCTAAAAATCCCGCTTGACTCTTAGCTTTCCAGGCGAAGTAAAAATACTTTGTTTATTTACACAGAGAATGTTTTATCCATTTATTTTCGATAATATCTAATTAAAATAAAAGTAACTTGATCCCAAATTATTTGGATAGACGCTATCTCCCTTGTCAGCCATAAAACCAAAATAAATAAAGTATTTCTACAAAATTAACTCTTTATAAACACTTAAAACAAAATTTTAACATGTTACATATACTATAAACGTACAAGGTTACCGAATTGATTTTTAAATGAAATGATAAAACCAGTGGTGTGCAGTGATATTTTGCTTTTGTGTGGCAAGCGCAACATTTAATTCTGGTATATAAAAACAGTAGGAAAAATATATTACAGTCAACCCTCCTATAACGCGGTACTCTCATTATAATGCGGAACAAAAATTGAGATGCTTATTTTAAGTGCTTATTTTAAGTACATACACACTGTGGCATATACGGTAGATATTTTATACAAAGCAAAAACTTCTAAGAATTTTGTAAAATTTAGTGTGAATTTAATGCCTCGATTTTTATGATTAAAGTATGAATTTGCAAACAACTTGTGTTTTAACGGGATATAGAGCCACCAATCTACGATTAGTCTGACGACGCTCTCCATTGAGCTGAGCTGATTATGTTTCTTTCTACATTTGAAGTGGAACCTATAATTCCATTTTTCTTCATCGGGCCTTTATTTCTGTGCATATGTGCAAACTGTTATTGTCCTCCTTTAAACATTAATTAAATATTGAATTTTTACTATGCTTAAGGGTGAGCGTCAGTTAATCTTCTGCCCTATCCGCGCTTTGTTAACTTTCGCAGATCACGTTTTTTGCCGAAATTCTGCTCAAACAGTTGTGAAATATTTTCTGAAAAATAAAATGCAATGCTTAGATTATATTAAAACTAAATTTAATACTCAACAAAATACAGAATATATTTTTTATTTTTATCCAAAATAGTTTTGGCGCTGCCATCTGTTGTCGTAATTTAATTCATGCTGACTATTTTTATTTTTTAATGAACATTCTACATTTGAAGTGGAACCTATAATTTCATTTTTCTTCACAGGGCCTTTATTTCTGTGCATATGTGCAAACTGTGATTGTGAATGTACATTACTGAGAACTGCAACTTTGTCTTCAAGTCCACGTTCAATTACCTTTCCGTGATTGTGGCATTATTATATTTGATCTATTGTTGCATTTAATAGCATCTTAGAAAGAATAGACATTTAAAAATGTTCATTAAAAAAATAAAAATAGTCAGTATGAATTACGACAAAAGATGGCAGCACCAAAAATATTTTGGATTAAAATAAAAAAATATATTGTATATTTTATTGAGTATTAAATTTAGTTTTAATATAAACTAAGCATTGCATTTTCTCTTTCAGAAAATATTTCGCAACTGTTTGAGTAAAATTTCGGTGAAAAACATGATCTGCGAAAGTTAACAAAGCGCGGATAGGGCAGAAGATTTACTGACGTTCACCATGTAGTTTTCAAGGAGGAAAATTGAGTGTTGATTTTGAGTAAAGAAATAGGTTTTAATGGACATTCTTATACTTCAACATTTGCATGTTGTTAATATAAAAATATTAGGGGGAAAGATGGTAATATGGACCCTGCAGGTATTAAGGTGTACTATGAATCCCCTGAGTTCCTCTGTCGAAAAGAGGCTCACTCGTCTCTAGTGGCGGAGGAGCAAATCAATTCTAATCACTCCTCTAAGAAAAAGATCGCCATTGCCGTACATTATTGAAGGAGCATTTGTGCTGTGAGCTTTGGTAGTTTCACATCCTATATTCGCAAATGTTTAGCAAGGTAAATGACATACAAGTATTATGGGTATTTATGTTGCACAATGCGCAGATTTCGATATCATATCTTGAACTACACTAGTTAGACGATATTATGTCGAAACCAGATTTCAACTTTTTGGTTAGGTTTGGAAGTAGTGATGTGATATTTTCAACATGGTGTTACTGGTAATATGGATCCCCAGAGTGTGTGCAAGAATCTACTAGAGATTCTGACCAATCACTCCATTCTGACCACTCAGGCGACTCACCGCTCGATCTCCAAGTAGGGGGAGGACGAATCTGGTGTGCAAAATGCCAACTGTCTCTTCTGTGACTCAGCTTTTACTGATGACTACTATGGAGAACTATGGGTCATGTGTGTGATGTGTGAATTATGAGCACACAGTGAATGTTCTGGAGCTGAGAAAGAAATTTATATTTGCGATTTTTGTAAATAATTTATGTTTTTTCAACAATAAAGTTCATTTTTGACGAATAAACTGTGACTATTTCATGGGATCCATAATACCCGCTCTTTAAAAAAACAGATGATTTCACTTTTTTTGGTGATAGCATTATGGAGGTTACTATAAGTATTCTAAAAATTATCCCTCCTCTTGTGGCCATAGCTGATTAGCATATGCGACCAACCATTCCCAAAACGAATGAAATTAGCTTAAAATATAGTCGCACTTACAAAAAACAAAGTGGGGGTCCATATTACCACCTTTTCCTCTACTGTTTTATTAATATAGTTTTGGACTAATTTTTAAACATGCTATTTTAAATAAGTCAAAGCTCAAATAATAATAGAGTTTCACTGTCAGCAAAATTACTTTTTAACTAAAATCACTAGAAACAATTTTTTTATTAAAATGAAGCTATTTAATGCTTTTATACACTAAACTTAAAACATTCGAAACAGAAAAGTATTTTTGAAAAATGATAATTGGTAATTTTCTTATTTCCATTTTTAAATCAAACAAAACTTTTTTATTAAAAATTTATTTTTTAGAAATTTTAGATTTACTGTATGCATATTTATTAGTTTGATATGTATATCAAGTTTTAAGAAACAGAATAACTTTTTTTGTAATCATGCAGACAGATACAAAAATTTGAAACCAGGAATAAAAGGATTTAAAGAAACACCAAACTGGGAAAATATGCAATGTACATAAGTGCACTTTTAACGCTGTATGCTTAAATTGCGTCCCATTTTGGATGCGGTTTGCATTATTTTAATCAAATTTTCATCTGATTTGAGCACTTTTAGCCGAAAAAAAATTATAATTTTGAAATAATAGTAAGTTTTAAAATTTTTAAATATCTTTAAAATCCACGAATTTCTAAAATCCTTTTAATTTAAGCTACTCAGTACCTAGACATAGTCAGGAAAAAAATGTATCCTCTTTTTTTTGACAGACAATAACAAAGCAGCGATAATAAAAAATGTTGTTAATTGTTTTGTCCCAGATGGTAATAAGTAGCTCTGGAAATATTTTGTTCATCTTTAGAAATCTATATAAAACTAGGAGGGCTCTGCCCCCCGCTAAAGCAACTTCCTTCAGGAGGCTTAGCTTCCTACTCGCTGCGTTCACTTCATATCTATCTTTTCTAAAAATTCTACTTTCAAAAATCTCTTTTCTATCCCTGCCTATTTTCCCCAGGAGGTAAAAGAAGGGATTTTTCTTAGTCCAGGGAATCTAAAATCTGAATTCCTTGATCCTGAGCTCGCTTCGCGAGCTATTTCATGCCAAACTAAAGCTTAATTCTCTAAATGGTTTATTTCATCGTATTACCCTATTATTTCTCTATAAATGTACCAAATTTCATATTTTTGTATGCTATAGTTTTTATGAGACAGAAAAATCGCTAGACGTGTCGATAAGAAAAAAAAAAGTTGCCTTCAGAAGTGCATAAAAAGTAAAATATCACAAAAATTACATCGAAATTATAAAAAGGGTCTCCGTCCTGCAAAAATTCACCCATGTAGATACCTGGCTGTAAAACTTCGTGGTCTTGCTATTGTTAGTCTATCCAGGACGTGAACTCGCAGCTCAAATATTTTGACTTTGACATTAAATATTTCTTAAATTACAATATATATCAAAAAACGGTTTATTTCAGCGTATTCCTCAAATTTTTTCTACAAGTGCACAAAATTTCATATTTTTATATGCAACAGTTTTTGCGGTACGAAGCAAAGATTCTCGAGAAACGAGAAATTTGTCAAACAGCGGCGGTGGCAGCTACTTTTTTAATACAGAGAGATAATATATATCAAAAAATGGTTTATTTCAGCGTATTCCCCAAAGCTTTTTCTAAAGTGTACCAAATTTGATATTTTTATACTAGCCGCCTTCAGCGACCAGCCTGTTCGCTACCCTTTAAAACTTTGACAGTGGCAAACTCGCTGGCTCCATAACCCCGTGGAGTTAACAAAGTTTGTTTTAGTTTTATGACGTTAAAACTAATAATGAAATTGCAAGATGAAGAATAACCGTCTAGGTGGGGGGGAGGTGTCTTGAAAATTGATTTGTAAAGTGAATTTATAGTAAGTTGTGAATTTATTTGTAAAGTTTTTTAATAGCCTGCCTGATGATTTCGATATTTTTTTTTCTTCATTAACAAGTTTTAAAGATCATTTATTGTAATTCTTGTGTGTTTTACTGTTTTTTTATTAACTTACAAATGCTTATTTGCTGTCGGTTTTTTTTATTCTGTTTCTATATGTATGGTTCTTGTTTGTATCTGCCCTCTGCGGATTTTTTGTGTGTATTGTTTTGCCTGCTGTCACTGGGATTTGCTTCCTGTAGCATGCATTTTTCAATAAATAAATAAAAAATTATTCTAATGTTTGTGAACTGTGAGATTCTAGGGATTTCTGTACCTGTAACCCTAGGAAAGGGATCCCTTTGATGTGTACTCACAGCCGGGATCAGTTGCTCCTATGTTTTTTACAGAGGTATGCTCCTCTATTTTTTAATTTACATAAATGAAATTGTATCAGTTTGTCTGCATTTTTAGTATTGCATCGCAAATGACATGAAAGTATTTTTGAGACTGATGATGTTGATGTGAATTTAGTATTTAAGAAATAACGATGCTGCTCAGCGAAAAACAGTTTTATTTTAAAGATTGTTCACCACCACCACCTGAAGCATAAATGCACCGCGACAATCTCCATAACTTTCTTTTTATTTATTCATATATTTCTTCAGTGTTTAAGTTTTTTCATTTTGGTCCCAACCACCACCTGATGTATACAATACATTGCCACAATTCAACCCATCACAATTCAATCATTTAAATTTCATAATGACCCTATGCTAAGCTCTTAATTCCGTTTTATTCCAATAAAATGTATGGTTCGTTTTAGTTTAATGACGTTAACACTAATAATTAAATTTTAAGATGAAAAATAATGTATTCCAAAAACAAAAACATTCATTATTTAAGTTTGTATATATTAAAAGCTTTATTGTTTTTAATAAAAACACGAAACAAAATTATAAACACCCATAATACCAATAGTCCACTGTTAAAATAAACTCTAAACTGATAGAATGTTTACAAATTAAACAAAAATCTAAATACAATTCTAGAATAGAAGTTGAAAATTTGTTAAATCAACAATATATAGCCCCTGTTTAAATCAGAACAATTTTAAAACAATATAAATAAAATACACTATAAACGTGTAAATACACTTAATACGTAATGTTATAAAAGGGAAAGAGAAGTTTATGCTCTTAAAAGAACAATAATGAAGTAAAATAAATTCTTATCTTGATACGGATAAACCGCTCCAAAGAAACAGCTAACACAACAAAGTGAAAGGTTGGGTTGAGTTGTAAGAAAAAATGACTTTTTTAAAATATTAATAAATGCATTTCAAGCAAATTGAAATTTAAAATGAAAAGTAATTTATTTCGAAAATAATAAATTTATTCCAATGAAATGGATGGTTTATTTCAGTTTAATGACGTACATTCATTATTTACGAGCGGATAAATAGCACCGGACCCACTCCGATTCGACCAACAAGGAACCACAACTGACGATGATGCGATTGACGTATCCGATGACGTAGGGTACACGTTGATTCTGGTTAGCGGAGTTTTTATTTAGCATTCGCGGCAAATTTAAGTTTCGTGAATTTTTTCTTTTTGAGAAATATGAATATTGATCCAAAGTTTAAGGATGGACCAAACATTTCACAAGCCAAAAACTCACAGAAAACGGAAAAGTTTTATAAAATGTGCAATTGTAAAAAGATATTTTCCAGTAAATCTACTTAAGAAAAACTGTAAGAAAAAAATTGTAATTTTACAGCACTGAAGTCGGATGATTTTCGCAATCATTTGCACACTGTTCATGGCATGGAAGAAATAAAACATGATAATGATTTTCAAAATTATTCAGGTATGTTCGCATTTTCATAACTTCTATTTCAAGAAGTTTTATTTATTGCTGAATAAAATAAAATAGTTTCACATAAAAATACAAAGAATGGATGAAATGCATGAGATGTTAAAATGTTAACTATGTAAGATGAATACAAGATATAACATATTCTAATAGATTAGAAGATATACCCATGCATTTGGGGAAGATTTTCCGTTCTACAAGTTACAACAATTTTTGTCAAAATAAAACAATGACATAATAAATTGAAGCTATCAATAAGCCCCAAAAATATCAATAATAATAATGACCGTAATTGATATAATCCAGTCAAAAAAGCAATATCAATGAAATTTATTTCATACGTACACATATCTTTATTATTTAAATCGGAAAAGATTTATTAAAACTCTTCTGCTGCATAAACACATTGGATTTAAATCCATTGCTAAGTGACATAACATAATTTTCTTCAAATAAATTGGTGGAAGAAATATACTCTGCATAATGCTATCTTTATGGAAAGTTTAATTGTTCGTTTTTAATTAATATCTTAATATTTAGACAACCCCTGGTCTTAGAAACTCGAAACATGTACTAAATTTTAAGTGGAGTTATTCCAATGTTACCCATAAAATTTCATTAAATTCGGTTCAGCCATTCTACCGTGATAATGAGACAGACAGACAGATTTTCAATTTTCTTTATATAGATTATGCAATTGCTATGTCAAAAATATAAAATAACATAAATATGCACATAACTGTAAAGTCTTGTGTAAATACAAATTTTAGTACATTCCTTCATAAGCTGATAATGATATGTAAGAAAATAACAAAAATACAAAATTGAGTAAAATTTTTGAGTGGATAACAATTTCTTCCTAGCTATTGATATATTTACATTTGTCAGTTGAAACATATCATTTATGAATGACTGATTCTGGATTAAAATTATCCAAATGTAGACTTTTAATAGATATAATGCAAGCTTACTCATTTTGCTTATTTTCAATCTATTTCTCTAAATCTATATAAATAAAATTGAAAATCTGTCTGTATGTGTGTCTCATCATCATGGGAGAACAACTGAATCGAATTTAAATGAAATTTTGTAAATAGCCTTGAAATATCCAGACTTAAAATTTAGTCCATGTTTTGAGTTTCTAAGACCAGGGGTTGCCCAGATATTAATTAAAAACGAACAATTAAACCTTTCATATAGCATTAAGCAGATGATATTCTTTTCGCCCATTTATTTGAAGAAAATTTTATCATGTCGTTTAGCAACAAATTGAAATCCAATTTGTTTATACGGCAGCTGATTTTTATTATATCCTTTCCGATTTAAATAATAAAGATACATATATAAAATAAATTTTAACGATATTGCATTTTTGACTGGATTATATCAATTATGGTCTTCAGGTTTAAATATTATTACTATTGATATTTTCAGTTTATTATGTCATTGTTTTATTTTTGCAAAAATTTTTGAAACTCATATATTGTACGTAGTACCGAGTAATCTTCTACAAATGCATGGTATATCTTCTACTCAGTGGCTTATCCTGACTCTAAAAAGTGTGTGTGTGGGGGGGGGGGGCAACTGTTTAGCATTTTCTTATGCCAGGGTTATTTTAAATGAAAAATACGCATAACAATAAAAAGCCTTGAAAAGTAGGGAGGCCTGCCTCCCCCCCCCCCCACAAACATACGCTGCTGCTTCTACTCCATGAGAATATAAGCAGTACAAGTATATTAGCACATATTTTGACATATATTGGAATCAATTACGGCCTTTTAGATTTTAAGATTACGGAATTATTGATATTTTCAATTTATTATGTTATCTGTTTTATTTTGGTAAAGATTTTAGAAACTCATAAGTTGTAGTATGAGTCCTATACAGTTTTAGCTCTTTTATTTCGCATATATTTACTCAACTTCATATATTTTGTAAATTTGTTTACAAACAAGACCAGGACATTTTATTCTTCAGATCTGCCCGTGAAGATAATTTTGGATAGCTAGAACACATATTCTTAAACTTCTTTTTAGGAGCATTAAATTAAATATTTTAATAGAATATTTTGATTAACAATGTCATTTAATATATTATAGGAATTTGCACATGATTGGGAATTTTAAATTGAACTTGACAACTTGAAGGTTGCAAAGAACAATGTTTCATTTTGACAATCTAATTAATGCATGACTAATAAAAGGAGATTGATTTTGTGAGTTGCATAATATAAACAAAGCAAATAATTTTTAAATTGCATCTATGTAGAACAATTTTTTTTAAATGGGGAAAATTGGTTTGATGCCATTGACACATGGCTCTCAAAATGACTAAATTATATCTATATGTCACATCTAGCCATCAATTATAGAGTTTAATATTCTATTCTATCCAATAATACGAAGGATATTTAAATATATTTAAATTTCCTTGAATAATACTGTTGTGACACGTCACAACACTTTTTTATTTTATTATTCCAAATTAACATTTTTTTTTATAAATCATTAAATATTTTATTTTACTTTATTATTATTCAAAATTATTCTATTCAAAATTGCTTTTATTTTATATACTCATTAATAGGCCAATTGTCTCTTTTATTAATTTAAATTATAGTGTGCTGCTATCCATTCATATTTTTATTCATATGGCTGGATACGGGCACACAGTTTCAATTGGCAAGGCGTTTTGTTTATGGAGAAAATTTGGTTCTTCTGCCTCTTAAATTTTGACCTCCCTGGTTGAGCAGGAGTTGTTTTTTTATACGGATGGCAACATCCGGTTTAGCGGGAGATTTTGTGCTGACTCGTTTCTTCTCTCGAAATTTCTGATACGTGAAGGTCGTGATATCGGCGAGGTCCCCTTTAGGGGGGGATGCCTCGGGTCCTTGCCATTTTTTATATTAATGTGATTTTAAGTTTTAAGTGCTGTAAATGAAATTATTTTTTTTTTTTCTTACGGATAAAAATATATATATATTTTTGTTTTGTGTTTCTGTTATGAATCAAGTCTGAATTTCTTGGACTTATTTCCTGTGAAAGGTATATCGTGCAAAGTGTAAAGACAGAAGTTTTCTTTTCAAAATGGATTTAGTGTAATTGATTACTACACCTACTCATCGATCATTTTTATTAAAGTTATTTTGGCCAAGTAAAAAAAAATATTTATTTATTTCACAGTTTGACAGCAGCATTTGTCTCTATAGATATTTTTGGTGGATTTCATTTATTTGCCAATTACTATGCAATTATGGTCTTATGCAAGGATTGTTATGTCTGTTAGAAACTTGACATAATTATTATAAACATCTTTCATCTGCCCTTTTGTGGATTATTCTAAAAGATTTGTTCTAAGGATATGGAAACGAGTTAACAAGTCATCATGAAGATTGAAAATTTTAGCCATTTTTATTTATGCGTGGAAAAAATATTACAACAGCAAAGTGCATATTGATATTTCTGTATGCAGTTTTCAATTTACATTTTGGAATCGTGCTCAGCTATTATTTCATTTTCCTTCTACAATGCGAGTTTGAAACTTGAGTGTAGTAGAAAAGGGCCTCTTGATGTGAACATTATCATTGTGAAACTTGTGACTTAGCATGTCTGATTGTTCGAAGTTAACTTCATATATATATATATATATATACCATTTTAAAATAAAATCGATGTGGTTAAAGTAACTTTGACTTCAAATACATATGACATAAAACAAAAATAAAGAACCTTAAATTAACTTATGATGTCTGATCATCTTACAAGAATAATTTGAATTTTTTTATTTAATAACTGATTAATTAGTTGTGACTAATAATTACAATATGAAATATAATTCGATTTACAGTAATGATAAAAAGATTTAGAGCGAATGAGATCAAGTTACAGGTAAGTAATTTTAGGCGCTCACATACAAAATGAAGTTTTATATTTTAATTACACAACGCATTGTTTTATATTCAAAATTCTATTCCCCACTGTACGGTTCTATTTCATTAAAAATTAACTATTAATTAATTCCCATTTTTTATTGTATGTGAGTGTCCGACCCAATCAGGTGTTGAGATATGATTGTTCAATTGATTTTATTTTATTTAATTAACTCCCTTGAATGGTTGTATCACAACAAATACCGAGATCGTAATTAAAACAATATACTCCTTACGCACAGGCGTAGTTCATTTTAAGCATCAACTATAACTTAGAATTTAATATTCTAAACTATCTAATAATACTAGTATACGATAGTAAATTTAACAGCTGAGTGATGATGAGTTCGTATTATAAACTACCATCTCCGTGCACATGCGCAGTTCTCTGAAGCTACTATTGGTTGTCGATATTGACGTCGGGTGACGCCAGTAGTTATAAAAGGCCGGTTCACTGGGAGATCGGGGAGGTGGCGCAGGAGGAGAGTCCCTCTTTTGGGAGGATGCCTCTCTTGAGACCCCCAGGAGGGAGGATACTCTCTTCAGACCCCCCTCTTTTGGGAGGAAGTTTGGTGAGGCGCAGCACCGGACCCTCCCCCCTCTGTTGGGAGGATGCCTCTTTCCTAGTATTGTGAAAGAGGCCTGATGACTCATACCCTCGGAGTGAATTGCCTTGAGAGGGGATGTCGCAATCGCTGACTGACCTTTGAGCATTGCACAATCTGGAAATGACGTGTCACAATTGATCAAACAACCTTGGAGCTCTTAAGCACACGTCCTCCCTCGACGCTGGTCAATGACAAAGTGAACGTTCTTATCAGCGTGACGTAGTTAAAGCGGCCTCTGGCGAATTTTGATGAAGTGCTGCCATCTATCGGCATTTTTTCCCAAAAGAATTTAATTTCTCACTTGTCAGGAGCGGGACTCGAACTCGGAACCATCCGATTACAAGGCCCGCGTCTTACCCGCTATGCCACAGCACCCGTGCTCCGTAGATTTTTATCTTCGAACTGTACAGAGGAAGCAGGAGATAGAATATTTTTCGCTCGGCGCGTTATGAACAGATTGAATAGCGATGTATTTTATAAAGGGATTTCGGTGCGTTTTAAAACAGAATGTTATGGACTGAATATAAAATTGTGTTGTGATTTTTAAAACAAATTGAATACGTATTTCCAATGAACACAAAAATTGTATTCAGTGGATTCTAACACTACGAATTTTTTTTTAAATGAATTGAATAACTCAAGTTTAAACTCAAGTATAGTTACGCATTTTCAAAATTGTGTTAAGTGAATAGGATTCAGCCCTCTTAAAAACATGAATATAATACTTAGCTAAAATTGTATTAAGTGATATATAGCAATGTGGATTTTTTTTAAATAAATCTAACACCATATATCAATATGATTTTTATAATAATAACGAAATGATTTCGAATGTTTAAAAACAAATTGAATACGGATTTCCAATGAACACAAAAATTGTATTCAGTGGATTCTAACACTACGATTTTTTTAGCACATGTTTTTTTTTAACGAATAGTATAAACTCAAGTTTAAACTCAAGTATAGTTACACATTTTCAAAATTGTGTTAAGTGCATAGGATTCAACCCTTTTAAGTGTTGTACTCTTAAAAACATGAATGTAATACTTAGCTAAAATTGTATTAAGTGATATATAGCAATGTGATTTTTATAATAATAACGAAATGATTTCGAATGTTTAAAAACAAATAGATTACACAATTACGTATTTTCAAAATTGTGTTAAGTAAATAGGATTCGACCCTTTTGTACACTTAAAAACAAATTTATACACGTACACAATATATTTGGCAAGCTTTAAAATAGCGCATTATACTTAGTTAAAATGAAGTGAACAAGATTCGACCATTCTCTGTGTGTGTGTGTTTGATATATACCAATGTGATTTTTTAAAAATAAATCTAACAGCATATACGACTATTATAATAACGAAATGATTTCTTTTCTTTTTATAAAAATAATAATGAAAATTAGAACTCACAGAACGACGTCTTCATTAGCTGCTGTCCAATCTACAAATGAGACATATGCACTCATTACGCTATTAAAAATTAGATCTTATCTATAATGACGTCAGCATTATGAGGTGTTGCCACCTATTTTTTCTAATAATATATTTCTAGTAACTGGATACTTCAACGGTCTGATTTGCTACACATAATCTGATATACACCATTTTAATGATATTGTGCATTGAATATAATTTGACCATTTTTAAAGCTGTGGATATAATTGAAATATCCAGATTTAGAATTTAACAAACTAACAAATCGAACATTTTCACCCACAAAACTTTAGCGTTCAGTTTAAATAAAACCCAATGAATATGATATAACCATTTTAACAGTGAAGGGTATAATTTTTACTACCATTATAGAATTTAGAAGTGAGTGTATAGTTTCGACTAATTTTACAGGACACCAGCACATTTTAAAATCTATTGAATAGGAATAGACCATTTTTCACATACATGTACCTAGATTTCAACACCCAGTATTAAAACCTGCTAAACATGAAACGAGTAAGTATTGTGTGAGATTTTATCGCACTAACTTTTAAACTTTTTAAATTTTTAAAACTGTCCGAAATAGTTGTATTTCATCGGTAGACATAAATTGTATGGAGTACATTTTTTTGAAAAAAAATATATGTTTCGACAGCTTTTAAAAGAGATTTCTACGGTTGTACACTACAGCTCTCGAATTTTCTAAATATGAATCGACTGTTTGAACTACCGATGATGTTTTTACCGATGTAAATATTTACATGACAATTATTTCGATGAAACCGAACTTAGTTGAAGCTTCTAAGTTTGAATATTTAGAATCATTTCATATAATTTTTATATTCACACTGAAAATAGTTAACAAAATTAGAACTCACGGAGCGACATCTTCACAGCTTACCGTCAACACTACAAATGAGACACACGCACTCATTACATTATTAAAAATTAGATCTTATCTATAATGACGTCATTTTGTTGACGTGTTGCCACCAGGCAGTTATTCTTTCCTAATTATGCTTTTTTTTTAATAACTTGCTATTAACCGTCTTATGCTATCCATTTTTTTTATTTCATATAAGCATATACCTTCCATGTGTTCCATATACCTTCTAAATGTTAAGTTATAATTTAAAAAAAACATTAGAGATGTATTTTATGTCTGAATTCGTCCAAGTGGAAATCCGACGATTGCAAATGCATGATTGGATTCTTACATTTCCATAGACACAACTAAAATGTGTGAATCTTATTTTGAAAAAGCTGCTCTGAGAAAGAATATGTATATGAATACATATTTTCCGTAAATACAGCCCCCCCCCCACAATACACACACACAATATGCAAGCCAAAGACTCTCACCCTGAATACATTCCAAATCGGCTATATAGCTTATCGTGCTAATCAGTATTATAATAGATAGTGACCCAAAGTTCATGTTCGCAAAGCGAGATAATTGCAATGTTATTGTTTTAAGCAGATCACATATTTAAATGAAAAATTTATAAAATTATACAATACATACAAGAGCTGGAAGATCTTAACATTTCAATATTTTAGAATAGTCACGAATGTGTTTTTTTTCCCATATAAAATTATCAAATTTTAATGCAATTTGACAAAAATTGCACAATACTTAGTGTATGACTATCAAATAAGAGCTACATTTTTATTGTTACAACAACGTTTAAGATCATTAAACGACTATATATATATATATATATATATTTTAAAGAAAAATAGTAATATAACTTACTGTTTTTAAGGATAGGCGATTATTAACATTGAATTTAAATGAAAGAGTGACCCTCTGAGACAAGTACAGTACATTGCAATAACATTAAAAAATATGAAAGATTTGCAATTAACACCTTAAAAGAAACATGTAATGAGTTTTGATATCTTAATACGAGACATTATTGACATGTACATAGAAATGTCACAATTTTGTTGCTGTGGGTGCTCCATAAGACCCTTCTGCTCTTAATAAATGATCACATTTGAATGTACATATTTAACAACACACAGAAAATGACAGGACTACAACAAAATTTTACACTTATTACAGAATAAGTCCCAACTTCGTAGATTTTTAAGAAACTACAGTCGAATTTTCACCGATTCTTAGAGATTGAAACACAACATTGTTTATGAATCTTCATACTTTAGAGAATGGTACATAACTTAGCATTTATTTTGAATGAATTCAGAATTTTGACATTGATTATAAATTTTATGATTTAAACTCTGTAAAGTGTAAATATCTTTTGTTATGAAACTCACACTGTAGACATTTGATCTGATTCGAATAAATCTATTTTTATTTATTTATTTATTTTATTTTATTTTAAAAGGTGAGATTAGTAAACCTGTTACACTCGAATGCATAGATACATAACCCATAACCATATAACATTTTTAAATGGAACATGCTAAAAAAGAAAAATTAGTTAATAAGCGTAAATAAGGAGTTCAATTTGAAAGATAAAAAACCATTTAATGAATCTATTATTCATAAAATTCACATTAACCATAATCTGTTGTACATTTAAACAAATAAGTTAAAATAATTTCCTTATCGCACATTCATAGTCCTCTGATTTGAATGACTTGAAAAATTTTCGATCATACCAGTTGTGCCGATTATTAATTTTGTTGATTAAAATTAATATTGTCAAAAAATGCATTTTACATTAAATTAATTATTTATTAGTATATTAATTATACATGTAATCTGTTCTAAAACTTACTGCTGTGTACATTGCGTTGGTGGCCGCAAAACCCACCTATTTCTGTGCTTAACGGGATACTAAGTTAACAAACTAAAAATTAAGGTTAATAATAAAGGAACAAACATTTATTTATCACATACTCAATTTACACTCTTTAGTTTTACAAATTAAATAAATATCACAATAGTGGAATACATCTCAATGGTAGTTCGGGGGGTGTAATGCCAGATGAATTGATATTTGGTTGGAGCACGTGGTGGGATGCATTAATTAGCTTTTCCTTAAAAACACAAATTTAGACAAAGAGGTTATCCTCATATAGTTTAATTGTACGGTACCTGATCTTCTTTCATATAACTTGGGTAACACCGATGCTTTGTTACACTTTACACTTGCAATACCAGATGAACATGAGCTCTCCTTCGAATTCCTATATCAGAGACGCACACACAACTCTTAACTCTGCTACCGTCGCTTCTTCTTGACTAGTCTAACTCCAACAGCCTGCCTTGACCAATTCTGACTCCCACTTCGAGCAACTCTCACTTATATCCCTTTTTCGGTCGGCGGTCCACGTGCTGAAATGTAGAGCTGAGAGCTAATCCGTAGACATGGCGTCGCCGTCTCGGTTGCCGCCAAACGGCTTAGTGTGGTATGTAAACATGGGCGTGGTATGTAAGATATGGGGCCACCTTGTATATTATCACCCATCTGCTTAGCGTGGGGATAATCCGCCCGCATTCCTGGTTCCATTATTTTTTAATCCTTCCAAATATTTATTACTTTACATTTCTGGCATTACATTCTCACCCCCCCGCGAAAAAAAAGTCCAAAAGTTACTCTCCCACAGTTTCACCCCAGTGGTAAGAAATTAAGTTCACAATGGTTCCTCGCAAACACATAAGTTCATCCATCGTGAGAAAGGCTGAGTTCCACTTTTTAGCCTCGTACAACTCATAGCTTTGATAGTTCTTTGTAGTTTCTTGATAGTTCCCTGTCAAGTTAGTCCATTATTCATAATTGACATAATGTACCATAAATTACATGAGGATTACCAACATTCACATTATTATTAAATTGTAAATTTTGATATATATTATTTGCAATGCATAATTTTCATTTCTCCTTTTACATAATTATTTACATACGACATATCATTACATAACAGCATTCATTACTTTATTATTATTATACATTTTCTTGTTACCATTTCATTTTGTAACATATTGTAGTAGTGCAACTATCAATTTCCGATTCTTGGTTATGGTTGAATTACATACCACCATATTATTTATAAATTACTTTGTTATTTCACTTTTTTTTTTTTTTTTTTTTTTGAACTTGCCATATATGTAATGTCAGAAATACATAACATACTTTTTGAAATATACTTATATCCACAATTTAAAACATAAAAACATATACATATACACTCAATTATCACTTTCTATTTATGACATTAATTACAAACTTTTTACATATTTTTCATATTCTTTGTTTTATGAAATTACTATTTACAACAATTCGAGGGCGGAAATTATACCCTCTGGCATTATAACAAACCTCATCATCATTTCTATTATTTTCACAGTTTAATTGTTTTTCTTTAGTGACCTTCCCTTCCTTAATTTGACTTTGATCATTATTTCTAATCACTTTCTCATTTTGATTTTTTTCTTTGTCCTGTGTGTGTGTGTGGTTTGATTCGCTTTCGTCACTATCTTTCAAATATTGTTTTCGCTCCGCTGCCATGTATAGTTTATTTATGTGCACTTTATAAGTTTTACTTTCATCACTTTTAAGACATATTATAACATTATTATTTCGGACTAATTTCGTAATTCTAAATGGTCCATCATATCGATCCTCTAATACCCTTGGTTTTAGGAACTTTTTTAGGTACACTGTCGCTCCTATAAATATATCGTTTTTTCTCACTATTTTATATTTCTTTATTTGTTTGTCATTTATCAGCTTTTGTTGTTCCGATGCGTCTTTCACGACTTTATCTATATTTTTTAAATGCTGTGCCACATAATTTTTATAATTATTTACATCACTATACATTATATCTATTTCTTCCTTACTTGGTATGTTTGTTTGTTTAATATTTTCAAATGGCAATGATAAATCTCTAAGATAGAACAGGAATGAAGGCTCAAATCCTGTATTACTGTTAATAGTGTTATTCACATAAAACTTAAACCATTTTAAAGATTCATCCCATTCAAACGTAGTCTTTGACAAACACATTATACATTGTTTCATGTCTCTGTGTATTCTTTCACAACGACCTAAAGAACTTGGGAAATAAACCGAACTGTATCGCCTTTCAATATTTAATGCATTTGTAAAATCTATGTATTCTTTACTTTTAAAAATTTGAGCATTATCGCTTTGAATAATAATTGGAACTCCATAAGTTGTCACGAAGTTTGTTAGCTTATTCACTATTGTTTTAGCAGTAATGTCTCTGACTGCATAGGCCTCAAAGTATCGTGAAAACATGTCTACAATTGTAATTACAAAATTATTTCCTCCATTACTGCGCGGTAGTTTTCCTACGCAATCCAGTTGTAAATATATTCCTGGTTTTAATATTTCTGGCATAGCCTGAAGTCTGGCTGGTGGTATATTTTTGTGTTTTACTAATAAGCATTGATTACAAGACTTACAAAAATTTTCCACGTCTTGGAAAGCCCCTATCCAAAAATATTTTCTTGAAAGTAATTGGTATGTCTTTTTTACTCCGAAATGAGGGAAATGTGCTATCTCTATTATCTTTCCCTTTAGCGAGTGCGGTATTACAATCTTATTCTCATTTATTTTCCTATACGTTTGTCTTTTATTTTCCTTCTTTACCATTAACAGTTTATTTTGGCTATCAATATAGTATACCTTGTTATTGTGATATCGGTTTCTTCCTTTTTGTAATTCCTCTCTAATTTTACTTAATTTTTCATCTACCATTTGTTGCTCTAATAATTTCTCCACATTTATCTCATCATTTTTAATTAAAGTATTTACATATTTGATTTGGTTATCATTGTCAAATACATATCTCGAGCAATAATCACTTGCGTTATTTTCACCTTTTTGATATTTGAATTTAAAATCATACTGACTTATGTCAATTAGCCACCTCGATATGATATTTGGCATTTTATCTAATTTTATGTGGTACATAAGGGATTTTGCGTCACTCAGCAAGGTGAAACTCCTTCCGAACAGATATTCTCTGAAGTGTTGTAAGGATGCGTGTATAGCTAGCAATTCTAGCTTTATTGCAGGATAACGCTTCTCTGCCGGGTTCACAGGTCTTGAATAAAATTCGATAACATGATCGACTCCATTTACCCTTTGCATCAAAATACTACTAATTCCCTTACCTGAGCCATCCGTAGTTAAGACAAACGGGTTTACTTCATCAGGCTGTCTTACAACTGGTTCTTTAAAAATTGCATTTTTTAATTTTTCAAAAGCTTTTCTACATTCATTATTCCACTCGAACCTAACATTCTTTTTTGTCAAATTTACCAACGGTTCTGCAATTTGTGCATAATTTTTTATCAGCCCTCTAAAATAGTTTGTTGTCCCAAGAAAGCTTTTTACTTGTTTAACCGTTTGGGGTTGTTTGAAATTTTGCACTTTTGCACAGTTTTTTATTGATGGGCTTATACCATTCGCATTTACTTTATATCCTAAAAATTCAATTTGCGATTTGCATATCTGTAACTTCGCCGGGTCGAGTGTTAAATTATTTTCTTTCAATCTTTGGAAAACAATTTTGATTTTCTCTAACATTTCGTCGTTATTTTGTGCGCATATGACTAAGTCATCTAAGTAAAAGTATATTTTTAACTCTGATAGATCTCCTAACACTTTGTTCATTAAAAGTTGAAAATATGCTCCTGAGTTTTTAAGACCAAACGGAATTCTTTTAGGATTAAAATTTCCCATAAAAGTTGTGAACGTTAAAGCCTTTCTATCTTGTTTTCTTAGTTCGATCTGAAAAAACGCCGCCTTCAAATCCATAACTGTATAAATTTTACTACCAGCGATATTTTGTAATATATCCTTCACCTTTGGTAAGTTTATTGGCAAAAGTGGTAAATACGCGTTTATGGCCCTATAATCAATAGCAAGTCTATATTTAGGTTCTTCATTTGGTTTACTTGGTTTCTTTACAAGAATAATGGGACTAGCGTACGTGCTTTGTGAACTTTCAATAATGTCATTTTCCAATAATTCCCTAATTTCTTTTTGCGCAATTTCTCGTACTGCTCTCGGAATTGGGTATGGTCGACTCTGAATAGGATAATTGTGCATAAGTTCGATTTTCGGTACTATTGCTGATGTTTTACCTAGGGTAGCATATGACTTTGAAAAAACCTCTGTATTGGTCATCATTAATGCAATAACTTTATTTCTATCTTCCTTATTTAAGTGCTGTACTTGAAAATCGTCTGGAGATATTTCTTTCTTTCTTAATTCCCGAATTTGTTGATAATCTGTTTTATTTAAATTTTGAATATTATTAATTTCCAACGTGGGTTTACTGCTTTTATTTTTTGTATCAACAATTTCGATTTGTTCTGTTATTATACCCACGTTCATGTTTTTATTAAGTGTAATTTGGCAATTTTTTTCATTGTATAACAACATTCTAATCTTATTTTTATTTTCTATACTTTGGATCGCTTCCTCCGTGATTAATGTTCTTGCCATTTTTATTGGAGAAAATAAAACATCCTGTCCCTCATTTAATTCCTGTGACAAAATCAATTGGACTATTTCTGACTCCCCTGGCTTTAATGTTATTTTTCTTTTCAATTTAGCGAAAATCTGCTTTTCCACTTTCTTTTTAACATTCTTATTCTTATTACTTTCATTAGAACTTGGTAACCATTTTTCATCATTTACATTATCGCGAGTGCTACAATTTTGCATATTAGCGTTTTTTCTATCGTTATCGCTTTCATTATCCTCGCTTATTCTACCTTCATTCTCATTATTGAATTCATTACAACAATTATTTATTTCCTCATATTCGTCGTCATCCTTATCATCGCTTATTCTATCTTCATTCTCATTATTGGATTCATTATAACAACTATTTATTTCCTCATATTCGTCGTCAGTATTATAATTTTCATAATTACTATTATATCTATTTTCATCGCGAATTCCCTGGCTTTGTGGTTTTTGTTTTGAATTCTGTATTGGGTTTGTATTTTCACTTTTATACAATTTAATCGCAGTATTCCCAAATTGTACTTCGTTATCTTTTGTATTTAAAATTGCTTTATGTGAGGATAAAAAGTCGTAGCCTAAAAGCATTTTATATTGCCCCTGAAAGTTCTGTTTTGTCACGAAAAAATAATTTTTGCATGCCTTTTCCCCAATTCTAAATGAAAATTGAATGCAATTTAAAAATTCTATATTTTCTTTAGTAAACGTCTGAAGTATTACTCTTCTGGTTATGTATTTTATTTTTACATTTCTATTCTGTTTTAGTTTTTGAAATGTTTCCAAATCTATAATACTAACTTGAGCCCCACTATCAATTACACTTATTATTTTTATTCCTTTGCAATCTATTTCTACCATCGGTAATTGTGGGCTAGATACGTTTTCACATTCGCTTGAAAGGATACTTTTGGTATCATATTTTGCTTTATCATTATTTTCATAATATTGTCCTCTCTCCAAATTTGTATAGTTTTGCCAGTCATCTCCATTTTTGTTATTTCTATGTGTTTGTGAACCGAATTTATTTATTTCTCTGGAATTTGTACGATTCGTTCCTTGGTCCCAAATTCCAGCTCTTAGTTTAAATTACTATTATTATTGTTTCTCTCATATGTGTTTGATCTTATATTTCTTCCGTTGCGCCCCCTAAAATTTCCTCTTATACTTTGCCTCTCTCTATTTTCTACGTTGGTTTCTAATTGATCGTAATAATTTCTTTGATCATTATTATTTCCTTGATATTCCCTATTATTTCTATTATATCCTCCTCGTTCAAAATTTCTGCGATTTTCGTTTCTGTTTCCTCTGATATAATTTGTTTGCTCCAACCCATATTGCTGATAATTCATTCGTTTGGGATTCCTTGCAAATGCAGTATTACACTCATTGTACCAGCAATCTGAGAAATAATGTCCATTTTTTCCGCACCCTATGCAAAAAACAGCTCGTTCCATGGATTGATTTGGTATATTTTGCAATTTTAATTTATTAATTTCTAAAGTCAAATCTTGAACCTGTGTTGTAAGTAACATTTCTTTCAGTTCGTTATGTGATTCTTCTGGAGTCCTATCATTAAGAATTATTTCAAACAGTTCGGCATCTTTTATGGCATCTTCAAACCGCTGCGGATCTTTTTTCTTCACTTCAATTGCCAAATCAGGGCGTAATGCGCTAATGAATTTTCCCAACATTATTTTATTGGTTATTTTCTCTACCTCTCCATCTGTTGTATCCTTAAGGTTCAAAAATTTACGCGCTGCGTTTTTTATTTTTAGCACAAGCTCGTCCACTGACATATCAGGCGTTTGTTTTATTTTATTGAAAGCGTCCTGTTCTTGCGTTATCGTTATTCTGTTTGAAAATTTATTTATTAGTAATATTTTTATTTTATCAAACTCCTTTTCGTTTTGTAATTCAGGGTTTTGAATTAAAAATTGCATAGCCTTATCTTTTAATCTGGTTTTAATGATAGCCACTTTATGCTCTTCCTTCCAACTTGCTAACTCCGCTAATTCATCAAATTGTTTTATAAAGAAATTTATATCTTCCTCCTTACTCCCACTAAATAATGGCAGGATCTGCATTACTGGAATATCCATATTTTTATTATTTCTATCCAATTTACTATAATTTTTATTTGATATTTTTGAATCTTCTTTCAAACTTGAACTCCTTGTTATAATTGAACTTTTCACCACTTTTTTAACTGGTCCCATTCCTATATCCCATTTTTCTAATTATACCTTTGATCTCATTTAAAAGAACCATTTTTTCCATTTCATTGATAAAACTTTACATAATCATACATATAACATAAGGAGAAATGAGAATTGTGCACAATATTTTCACAATCATCTATGTCGCCACCAGTTGTCCAACCTTATCAATATTTATTTTGTATTATTATTATTCCTTTTATTTTTATTAATTTCATAAATTCTTATTTTATTCCCGTTACTGCTAAAGTCACGAGCACCAAATGTGCCGATTATTAATTTTGTTGATTAAAATTAATATTGTCAAAAAATGCATTTTACATTAAATTAATTATTTATTAGTATATTAATTATACATGTAATCTGTTCTAAAACTTACTGCTGTGTACATTGCGTTGGTGGCCGCAAAACCCACCTATTTCTGTGCTTAACGGGATACTAAGTTAACAAACTAAAAATTAAGGTTAATAATAAAGGAACAAACATTTATTTATCACATACTCAATTTACACTCTTTAGTTTTACAAATTAAATAAATATCACAATAGTGGAATACATCTCAATGGTAGTTCGGGGGGTGTAATGCCAGATGAATTGATATTTGGTTGGAGCACGTGGTGGGATGCATTAATTAGCTTTTCCTTAAAAACACAAATTTAGACAAAGAGGTTATCCTCATATAGTTTAATTGTACGGTACCTGATCTTCTTTCATATAACTTGGGTAACACCGATGCTTTGTTACACTTTACACTTGCAATACCAGATGAACATGAGCTCTCCTTCGAATTCCTATATCAGAGACGCACACACAACTCTTAACTCTGCTACCGTCGCTTCTTCTTGACTAGTCTAACTCCAACAGCCTGCCTTGACCAATTCTGACTCCCACTTCGAGCAACTCTCACTTATATCCCTTTTTCGGTCGGCGGTCCACGTGCTGAAATGTAGAGCTGAGAGCTAATCCGTAGACATGGCGTCGCCGTCTCGGTTGCCGCCAAACGGCTTAGTGTGGTATGTAAACATGGGCGTGGTATGTAAGATATGGGGCCACCTTGTATATTATCACCCATCTGCTTAGCGTGGGGATAATCCGCCCGCAATCCTGGTTCCATTATTTTTTAATCCTTCCAAATATTTATTACTTTACATTTCTGGCATTACACCAGTGAAAGACTTCTTCACCACGCAGCAAAACTTTCTTAGCTATGGTATTAATGTCAAGATTTAGAAGTACTTGTTCAGCCACTCTGTCATACATTTCTAATGGAGTGCTATAGAGACATTCGTGGTAACTCAGATCTTCTATTTGACCAACACAATCGACACATTTGAAAAGTTTTCTTACATGACTCATGATGTTGTCATGAATACAAGAGATTAATTGTTCGAATGCGAAATTCTTGTCACAAATAAGTGAAAGGTTATAGTGTTCTTTATTTTTAATATTTGAGCAGGAAGCCACTCTATAAATATACTTTCCCGAAGATGTATACTAATGTTGTTAACACTATTCTGTAAACATGCTATTTGATTTTTATCTAAGGAAATATGACACTGTGTTAGACAAAATTTTGAATCATATAATTGAATTATTTTCTGCAAATGCAATTTTCCGTTGTCATTGAAACAGAACAACTCATTGCGACTGACGAAAGAGGTATCTGTATATAGAATATTGAACGACCACAATTTTTGACAAAATTCCCTCCATGTAGCCGGTGACAGTGTAACACCTTCACGCGTAGACTGCAATTCATTTTGATCGTTAGAGAGATATTTCCATATATACACTTTTAACTTCCCATGGCGAAGTTTCAAATATACATACACATTAGAACCTAAATGCCAACGACGGAGTGCATCTTGCATAAAATCTGAAGAAGAAGATTCAGTCGAAACTGATTCTGTAGTGGAGGATAACACTCCGCTATGTGTTAGAGCACAAGCAAGCAGATCTTGAGTTGAGTTTTCAACCGCAGTGAGAACTTGTGAATTGACAACGGTAGATGTTTCTGCTGGGGTTTTGGAAGACATAAGATAGGTCTCTAACCAATCCACAGCAAATTTTTGTGAGGGCGAATTAATCACATCTGAGACAATGTCCACAGATTTTGTTTCTTCTAGGGCAGGAACAGACAACTCCGCACTATTTCCACTAGAAATTATTTGCTCGAGTGATGGCATACTTTGAATTTTAGACATTCTTTTAGATAGTAACATCCAACTACGACATTCACAGTATAAGATTTATTTTTAAAACACTAACGTCTTAAAATATTATAATTTTGTCGCAGCTATGAACGAACCAAACCTATCCACACAACGCCCAAAGTTGAAATGACTTATCAAACAACTTCATAAGTATAATCACGTAACCTAAATCGAGTGTCATGTGCAAGCAGATCATATAAGATATGAAGTGATTAGAACTTATAATTTTTAATGAATCGTACAACAATAGATTGTGGTAAATACAATTGTTATCTACATGAGAAAATTTCTATATATCATTCAGCTTCGAAATCATAGAGTGAAAATATGTACCAAACTTACTTAAAGTTCCTAATTTTAAATCACATTAACATTATATACTTAGAAAAATTTTGTATATATTTTTATAACTTTAGGTGATATGTATCACGCGGAATATACAAGAATAGCTACCAAAAGCACGAAAATAACGAACAGTACGAGGTCTTCACAAGTCGACATCCAAACTAGAAATGAACGATAAACACACTAATTGCAACAATTAGATGAGAGCTTATCAGTTCTTATCTTATCTAAGATTTCACATAAAATGACGTCATTACTCCAAAGTTCACAAGATGACGTCATTGGTCCAAAGTTCACAAGATGACGTCATTGGTCCAAGGTTCACAAGATGACGTCATTGGTCCAAGGTTCACAAGATAGCCGTTTAACCTTTTAAATTTTTTTAATTACTACCGATTTTAATTGTCCTCCAGAGTATCCTCCCTCCTGGGGGGTCTCAAGAGAGGCATCCTCCCAAAAGAGGATCCTCCCCAAAGAGGGAAATTCCCTCCCAAAAGAGGGACTCTCCTCCTGCGCCACCTCCCCGATCTGCCGGTGAATCGGCCTTTTATAACTACTGACGCCACATCATGACGTCTGAGTGGGTCCGGTGCTATTTATCCGCTCGTCATTAATTTGGCAGGCACAAATATCGAACCTCGTGAGAATTGTAACGTCAGAACCTCGCCCACCTCCCCATTCACCATAGAAATGTTGGAAACTTGGTTTTGTTCACATCGCGATTCTCGTTTCGCGGGAGCGTGACGTCATTATTCTAAATGATTTTCCGTTCTCGTGAACGAATCGCGATGTGGACAAAACTGGGCTTATCATGCAAATCACCTTCTCGCCGCTCACGCATTCTGTTTTGCATATCCAGAGGGCGTTGCCGGCAACGGTTGTGTTCCGGAACGCACCCATCGTCGGATATAAATGCTGGACACATTTTTGGTTTAAGCATACGGATCGACTTATAGATCGTGACCACAGAATACTATATTCAGAAGGTTCACCCCCCATAACGATGTTGCCATAGGAACCTATGGCAACATCGTTAACATAGGATTTCGGATAGACACTAGCGTTCGAGGAGCCAACCATCTAAGCTATGACGTATAAAAAGCTCGATTGCTAAATTTGGCGACTATCGCTCAATTGGCGATTTTATGTTAATGCGGCAAAAAAAAAAAAAATTACGGAACTGTACTTTTATAATTTTTTAAACTATAAGCATGATCAGCGTTTAAAAATACTTTTATCTGTAATATGTTTACCTTTAAATAAATAAACACAGATATATATTTAATTCATGCAATCATAAACTAAATAAAAAAATTGACGCATTGCATCACTGTAGATCATTATACACCAAAAATTACAAGCTAACATACCCAAAAGACTAAAATATTATATAATATTTTCAGCCTAAAAAGTATACTAGCGTATTGATAGTTAAATTACTTAGTTCTTAATTTATTCTGCTGTTATTATATATATATATATTTTTTAAATACACTAATAAAAAGCATGTAAAATATATACACATCCAATAGTATATTCAACTTTCTTTAGAAAAAGCTACTCAAATATCAATTTTTATACATTTTATATAAATGAGGAAAGGGTTTTTTAACTAATAATGCCACTGCTTCTTAGAATTTAATCTAGGCGGCAGTGATAATACTGCACCAATTTCTTATGATGAACATGTGCATAGGATGAAATATGGGATAGTAACAAATAATTTTTTTATTTAAATAAAAATAACTTACATACGTAACCGCCAATAAAAATAACTTACATCCCAACCGCCAACCAAAATATCAAGGTTGGCACGCTTGGCGATGGTCTGTGACGGTTTTCGCCAAGACGTTCTGCTAATATAACCCTATTTGGCACTGAACGAAACACTTGGAACTTGGAAGAACTTTGTCGCATGTTTACATGTGGTTAACATATTTTCGCTGCTATTTTGGATTTTATAATCAATTATTTTATTTTTTATGGATTATTAAAAGAAAAGGAATTATGTTTACAAGGTATGCAAGTTATTTTTATTTAAATAAAAAAAATATTTGTTATCTATCCCATATTTCATCCTATGCACGTGTTCATAAGAAATTGGTGCAGTATTATCACTGCCGCCCAGATTAAATTCTAAGAAGCAGTGGCATTATTAGTTAAAAAACCTTTTCCACATTTATATAAAATGTATAAAAATTGATATTTGGATAGCGTTTTCTAGAGGAAGTTGAATGTGTATATATTTAAATGCTTTTTACTAACTGACGTAATGTGGAAAATAATCCCCCCCCCCTTTCTAATTAACGATTGAGTTCGACGCCTTTGATAATGAATTTATGTAAATTTGTTATTTAGTACTATAAGAATATTAGTGTTAAAAATATAGATAGTCGCCAAATCTAGCAGTCGAGCTCTTTATACGTCATAGCTGCAATGGTTGGCTCCTCGAACGCCAGTGTCTATGCGAAATCCTATGTTAGCGATGTTGCCATAGGTTCCTATGGGAGTGAACCTTCTGAATATAGTATTCTGTGGTCGAATGTTATGATAATATTTATCGGTTGACGCGACTAGCATCTCAATCCTGCGGTCATTCCCAATGGGAAACAAAATCCGGTGCAATGCGCATGCTCACGGACTCGTCCTCTCCAGTGCTTCAATATTTCGTCAAGGGGTGATATAAATCACAGACTAATATTATATATATAGTATTCTGTGATATAAATAGTGTGCAGAAGCTGAAGATACAATGTTACGATCGAAATCGCAGCTGACAGTCTGACATGCTTCCCAAATATAGTTTTACGATTAAAATCGTAAAAATGCGATCCAAAATGTACAACATTGCATCCCAATGAGAATATTTACGAATATGTACAGTGTTGCCTTGGATTTTAATGTTCGTTCTGAGATTTTACGATTTTTAGGCATTGTCAATTTGTAATGTAATGGTTGAATGGTAAACAGAACGAAGAACTGCCCTCTATTTTTTAAATTCTAATCCGATTTTAAGTGTGTGGTAAAGGAAAGTTTTATTTTAAATAATATAATATTTTATGATTTCGTAATATAGTATTCTGTAATTTATATCACCCCTTGACGAAATATTGAAGCACTGGAGAGGACGTGAGCATGCGCATTGCACCGGATTTTGTTTCCCATTGGGAATGACCGCGGGATTGAGATGCTAGTGTTGACGCGGATGTTTAATCTAAGTAATAGTGGATCTTAAAGATTTTATGGTTCTCAGTTAAGGAGACCATGTTGTTCCGTGTTGTGGACTTTATGCAGTGTTAATCCGTGAAGTTTTTGCCGTAGCGTGTGACCAGCTATAGGTGGCATCGGGAAATGACGTAGTTGCGTAAGTTTGAAAAGTTTTATTCTACTTACTCGTGTAAAGATTGCTTAAACCAGGAATGTGTCTAAGCGTGGAATTTTTTTCTGAAACCTTACGAATGAGCTTGAGAGCTTATGTTTTTTGTATATAGTATGCTTTGCTTTGTTTTACATTGCCATGAATATATTGTAAGCAAAGGCAATGGATTCGCTTCTTAATAAAAGTGATTTGAACCAAATTGGAACTGTTCTTTTCAACACCTCTACAGTTAGTTGTATTTTTACAACTACCATTTGACGTTGTTATCACTGCAACCCTGCTTAATTTCCAGCGAAGTTGTTCAACTGCAATTCGTACCTCATATCAATTTTTATAACCAGAAGGTTTATCCTGTGCATCCTGACAGGTTACATGCATGAGCGTATCGTCGTCTATCCCCAACAAGAAACACCGTATGTCTGCGCGCACGCATGTGGGTGAAAAATCAATCTCTGCTTTCGCGGTTTGGCCGAGAAATTAAAAATCATTACTTCCTTAAAATCCAGATCGTGCGGCTACTTTTTCTTATTTCTTGACCAGATTGGGCTTGTAAGAAAGCCTGATCTTTGAGCTTTCTATAATTGTAGATTATTAGTCGAAATTGTTGGTACTTTTCCCGACGCGAGGATTTAAAAACGAAAGTTCATTTTTTTTTAGCCGAAAGTGACTTTTGTTTTAAAATATTTTAAGAAATATTAGAATTTGTCCCTGAGATTTGAAATTAATATATTTTTACTCGCAATTGTCTGCTCTTTCCGGTCATGTGATTTGTTTTTTTCGACGACATCTGGGTGGTGGAGAAAAAACGGTCGAAATCTCATAAAATATTATATAACAAAAAAATAATTCAAATTTTAAAAATCGGTTTTTACGTGACACCTCCTGTAACTATTAGGTAACTGTTGGGACGGCCGGGAATTGCCACCCAATTTTGACCGGAACCCAGTGGGGGGGAGGGCATCCACAGGGACCGTACCCTCCTTCCCCTACCACCAAACTCTCGGAAGAACTTACGGGCCCACATGTTTAACGTGATCATACTCCGCATGAACACGGCGGCAGTTGTGGCAGCGTGCAAATCCAGAGCGCAAACCACCTGGTTACCGCGCCCGAAAAGTGCCAACAGCACGCGGTGTTCCCAGGTGGTCACCCACCCAAGTACTAACGGCGCCCGATGTTGCTTGACTTCGGTCATCTAATGAGAACCGGTGTTATCAGCACGGTAGGGCCGTTGGCATGGACCCAGTGTTGTTGTTGAACTTGTAAGTTATTAGAATAATTCTGGTTGCAATGTAACTACAGATAACATCTTCACAGATATAACTTGGCCAAAGACCTTTCAGCATGCAACGTGACTTTGGCGACAATGATGCGCAAAATCTTCCTAAGTGTCTGGTTATCGTAAAACAGAGAGCAACTTATTAATCTCATTTTCTTTTCACCAAGAACCTAACATTGGTCTCACAGAAAATCAAAAACAAAAGCGTTGTTCTCCTCTCAAGCATGCACCATGAACACAGCATTGCTGATGAAAGTAAACAATTCAAGTCAGACATAATCCTGGATTACAACAGTACAAAGAGTGGCGTTAACATTCTAGATAAGCTTGTCCGAGAATATACTTGCCGTAGGAGTACCAGGAGGTGACCACTGAGTCTATTTTTCAACTTTATTGTCGATATTGCCGCCTATAATGCTTTTGTAATTTAGGGAAAGAATACACAAAAAGATATCGACTTGAAGTCTATAAAAAATGCACGCAAACGGTTTCTGGAAGAACTTGGAGGACAGTTTGTGGAACTTTAGTTGGAAAGTCGCGCTTCACATATTGAAAATGAACTAAGGAGTCCACAATTCAGGCTATAAAACTTAGTGGAAGGGAAGTAAGAAAAGTAAAGTATCAAATCGACTCTGAGACAGACTTTCAGTGAAAAGGAGTAGGTGTGCGCTGTGCTCTAGATCAAGAAATGACACCAAGTACTCGTAGAAGTGCAAGAATGCAGAAAGTTTATTTGTGAAAGCCATACTTCCAAGTGTTATTTTGTGTATTGAATGGCAGAGAAATGAGCCACAGAAATGAAAGGTAGTTTTAATACATTACTACCATTATTCTTATAAAATGTATTTTTAAATTTTTATTTACTTGAGTTTTAGTGCTATTTAATTATTCATAGTATTTTGGAAATTACATTTTTCTCTTTGTAATAGTTTCTTACCAGTATTATAGCTCTTCATCAGTTTTCTTGCCTAAATATTATTCTTATATAATGTATTTTTTAAATTATTTACTTGAGTTTTAGTGCTATTTAATTATTCATAATATTGTGGAAATTACATTTTTCTCTTTGTAATAAATGTTTCTTGCCAGTATTATATCTCATCAGTTTTCTGGCCTAAACATTATAAATGCCTATGGGGTCAAAATGATCCCCATTTTAGGCATTTAGGTAATATTTTGAGCTTAGTACTGCGAGGGTAAATGGATTATGATGTGCACGGTGTGCAGCATTAGATGGGAAATGTGTTAAAGTAATATCTATTGATGATAATGGCGGATGTAAGATGGAATACCAATTATGGAAACTAAAATATGTCGTTATAAATGGGACTTTCGAAGCCACAAAAAATTTTAAAATGCATCTAAAGGTAAGATTTAAGTTTCAAGCAGTAGAACCTCGATTTGACAAGTATTTATGTTAGTCCCTTGGCATAGTAAAACTCGAGGCTGTGCTATATTATGAGTTACATTGTTGGCAAAAATTTACCACACTAATTTTTCAGAAAAATATTTTCTTGAAACATATATTTCTTGGGATCTGCTATACCTAGAATTCAGCTGATGACTTATTTGAAGTTAGCATCATATTTCTGAGAGGTTGGAGGTTCATTATGGATTTTTACTTCCGGTTCTTTTTCATTTCCGGTTAAACAATTGTCACTTTACACTTATATCTCAAAATTGGTGATAGACTTAGATGATAACTGATGATATGGATTCAGCATCCAATTCTAGAGGTGGTTCACTAAATTTTTACTTCCAGTTTAGAAAAACTCCTTAAAACATCAATTTCTCATAATTGTCTGCAGATAGAGATAATGACTGATATGGATTCAGCATAACATTCTGGAGCGAGTCGGGGATTAACTAAAAATTTCCACCTCCAGTCTTTTTTTCACTTCTGGTTAAAAAATACTTAAAAATTGAAACTTATTTCTTAAGATTGGCTATAGATAGAAGTTAAGATGATAACTGATATGGATTCAGAGGTGAATTCTAGAGAGAATAGCGGAATTCACTAAGGCAAGGTTTTTCAAACTTTTCTGGTAGTTGAATCCTTTTGAAAATTAATTTTATGGAAGAACCCTAAAATGAGAAAAATCCTTTGTAGTCCAAATTATGCATTTAAATGTTACTCATTTTTTTACTTGAAAATTTACATGAAACTATCACGTCGTGAAACCCCTGGACTACAGTCATGGAAGCCCAAGGGTTTCGCGGAACACACATTGAAAAACACTGCATGAAGGGTTTTCATTCAGAATTTTGGAGATATTAGTTCCGGTTTTCCTGAAAAATTATATAACTGGGCGAAATATGCATGCAAATGAGAATTAAAATGCTTTATAGTTTTGTCAAAAATGAAGTATACAAACCATTTGCTACCATATCAAGCCATATATGATCATTAATTTCTTGTTTTCACTTTGGTACATGGTAAAGTATGGGGAAAGTATTGGAAAATTGAAAGTATTATACCTGTCGAAAATCACAACTCGAGTTTTCGATGGATCTACACGTTTTGAGACCTCTAGAACACGAAAACACTTTTTCAGCATGAAGCCTGTGTGTGTGTGTCTACGCAATGTATGTATCCACTCTAACTCAGAAACTAATTGACCATTTCATAAAATTTTATAGGTAAGTCACTTGTGGTTAACCTGGTACTGATTAGATTTTGGTACGATGTGGAGATAAGAGCCTGCCTTTTCTGCAAAATGACCCGTAAAACATGTTTGTATCTACTCTAGCTAAAAAACTAATAGACAAAATTTCACAAAATTTAAAATATGTCACTTGTGGTTTACCCTGGTGTTAATCAGATTTTGGTACGATTTGGGATTTAAAAAAAAAGGCTTTTTTAAAATGGCCGTCAAAATCTAAAATAAAGGCTTACGTATGCTCAAATGTCCTTAATTAAATGCTTGTTTTATACACAATTTTTGACGATGAAAAGAATAAGAGCAACTCTATACTCTAGGACTAGTCGTTCGAGATATTTTAGTTTTTTTGCATTTTTGTTACGCCGGTTTTGAAAATACATATGATGAATGAAAACGAAAATTGATATAAAATTACAAATTCAGTGTAATTTCAAATAATTATGAGTGTTATTTTGTGCAATTAAACTCAATAAAGAAATAAAGAAAAAATGAATTTGAGTCTGTAGGGAAAGTCATATGCTGCCCACATCAGACTTTTTATTATATCTTTGTCCATTACATAAAATGTGTCCATAGTTTAATTTATTTTTACTTTATTAATTTACAGATTTAAAATTTCAAAGAGTTTAGCCTTTTAAGTCATGCTTTTACAATACATTCGAATCTTTAAAATGACAATATATAGCAAATTAATATTTAACAAATATGAGATTTGTTTATTTGCAATAAAATGTATAGACAAATGTTGCTTTGCATAGAAAATTCAATTCAGTCCAATACACAGCAATGCTTAATTTTTTTTAATGTATTTTGTATTCGAAAAGTATTTTGTATTTTATGCCCTAAAACCCATGTATTTTGTATAAAAAATTGTATTTTGCCCAACTCTGATCACATATCAATAAGAAATTGACAGATTGCTTCTCTAATCAGATTATTTTGTGCTAATTGGACTTTTCTGCTTTCACTGACATTGTAAACATGCAAAGCAACATTGGTATCAGGAAGATTAATTTGAGCTTGGTATGGTTTGTATTTATGAAACAAAGATCTATCATCCATCACTGTTTCACAAATACAAATTTGCTGAAATTTTATAGTAAAAAAAAATTATATTTTTTAAACTGATGTTAGGTAAGCAATGCTTGTATTGCTTCTATGGACTACATACCACTGGACAAAATCTAACTAAAACTGAGAATATTTGGGACACATTTGAAAAGTTTCTACGATTATGACAGGTGACCACCAGTTATGACCAGAGTGTTTGAAAACTGGTTTCGGTCACAGTGCAGTTATAACCATAATGGCCAAGGATTTTCTCCATCGATGTTATGTGGTTACATGATACTCAGAATACTTGTTTTGCTTGAAATGCTGTCTAGAACCGTACAGAATAACCTTGCTGTTTTTTTCTCTGGTGAGTGATCTGATAACTGATAAGCAGTTATTAACTGAGATGACCATTCAGTTAACCTTTCAAACACATCCTTGACATGTGCAAAAGTTATACAATAAAATCAATGTGAATACTCATTGATTGTTTCGAAGCTAGACCAAGTCTTGTTTAACATAAATGATAACAGAAAATGAAAATCGCAACAAAATTACTTACTTCTACAAAAGAAAGCTTGTTGAATGAAAGTTTGTCCAAAAGTACATACAAAATTAGTTAAAATATATAAAGTATCACATGTGTGCAGGCCTGAATTCTATAACTATTTCTTACCAGGCATGGGGTGATTTGTGTAAAAAGGTGCTGGTATGAATTGCTATAGAGATTGGCAAATAATTGATCAGTTACACATGCAATATAACTTTTATATAAATAGATATCTTTAAAAATTTTTAGCCAGAAAAACAGTGAAAAGCTTGCTGAGATTTTATAAACAGTAAAAACTTTATTGTGTTCATCTAGCCTTTCTGACATTTAACAAAAAATACACTCTTTTAGCATGTAAGCTCATATATGATTGATAAGAATTTAATATTTTTGTAAATAATACTTGAATTTGATATAAAACAAAACAATCTTGAAATGATATTAGATTACTGTTAAAAGGAAATATGTATTATTATACATATTAAAATATAACACTTACTTGACTGATACTTCGTTAAAAAATTATATCCAGCATAATAACCATAATAATATAGCATAAAGAAAGAAAAAATAACGTAGTGGAAGCGAAGTGATGTATAGGTTTTACGTCACAATGGCACATCCATACTCACTATGGGCACCCCGTCTCAATATGCATCACCAACAGCTTACAGCTCCTGTGTTCATCATGAACATTAGTCTTGGCTCTAGAGAATTCATGGCACCACTTTATTACATTATGTTGATTCATAATGTTCTCATAAATGGAGATAATTTCTTTGTGAATATTCACTGGTCGCTCACCATTTGCATTGAGAAAACATATAATGCACTTCCCATTTGGCGGGATTCTGAATCGGTGCAGCCATTGTAAATATGTGTTACTCAAATCAGACTCAGCACAGCAAAGACAAATGACTATGAGGGGAAAGTGAAAGGTTCAAGGTCAAAGCTAGTGTTGCCAACATACACACTAAAACATTACAGCAATATATCTTTACTTTTTGGACAAACCTCATATTTATGCTGACTTTTTTAAGATACACATTAAAAGTAGAGATAAATAGACAGAATTAGAATTCGATTCCAATTATATTTTAATTCCTTATGCCCACCCAAGGATAGACACATGAGCTAACGTTAGAACATGCAAACATTTATTTTAAATGACTATTTGATTTATAGATAAGTTTAGATTTAATATGTGTAGCTGCTTCAGCTAATATTCCTATAGATATTTATTTAAAAATTTAAGATTTTATATCAAACAAACTAAATGTAAGTAATAGTGTAATTTATTTAGATTAAAATTTGTTTCTGGATCAATAAATTAACTAATTTATAAGAAATATATGATTATGATTTAATATAATAAACTACTATCAATTCATTCATGTTTGTAATTGTGCTCATTTATTTTGCAATATAATTATACAGCAACTTTATAGAATTCATGGATTTCTAAAAAGAAAGCATTAAATATCAAAGGTTTATAAAGAAAGTATGATGAGACTACTAAAATTTCACAAGGCTCAAATGATTCTTGAAAGCTAAAACTTAAAATATGAAGTCATAACAGCCCAGGATTCATTCTAGGATTTCAAAAGGGCAGGGTGCTAATTTTCAAAATAGGGCACATTGCATACGAAAGGGCACAATTATAAATTTTAGCTAAAGAATGCATTGTATAATGTGGCCCACATGTAAAATGTAAAAAAGATAGATAATTATCTATTTCAAAACTTAAATTCAAAACATATAAATAATTAATAAAACAAAATTGCAAATATACAGAACATTTTATAATTACATATCTCTTACTTTACAATATATTCGTTATAAATTTATTTTTCTAACTGCACAAATTGAAGTTAATAAGTTAGAATCCTCATAATTTAGGCTGCTTACCGAAGATCAAAAAAATAGAATAACTTATGCATCATTTTATATTATGGAGGGGAGGGGGATCTTTATAAGGGGTTCATAAAAAAACAATGGTTATTCCTAAGTTATTTCCTAATCTGTGTGGCAATGATGTTTAACAACCCAGCTTTAAATAAATATTCATGTGTCATGCAAGTGTTAATACACTTCTTATTGATAGGAAACAATAAGGAACATTAATTAATGGGTAAAGGCATAAAACCCATTGTAAAAAATACCTGGGCTCAAAGCAGTCAGTCACTGGTTGGTAGGTTCATGATGAGGTCAATTATTGACAACTGAAAAATGTACGATGTCTTTTTTCAACTTGTTTGATGTTATGCAAAATTGTGTTTAAATATTTTATATAATAATTAAAAAATGTACAGATATATTACGCATACTTATTTACAGGTTTCTTATATAGACATGACACTACTATGTTTGTTAACAAGGAAAACTTTCCTTAAGAGATCTACTTTTGTAAGATCTATTATTTGGCGAAGGAGGTGGGGTAAAAATTGGGAGAAATTTAAGAGATTGGCAAAATACAAAACCTAATTTTTCTGATAACACAAATTTACAAATATATTTTTATTTTTTAATGAGTAATACTGTTAACATGCATCTGTTGCTAACTTCTCATTTTTGACATTGAATACATTTTCAAAACTTATTTTTGGTGTTTTTTCTAAATCTAAGTTTTCTGCAAGTCACTGTCAGTATCCCCATTTTTTTTCATTTCTTAAAAGTTTTCAAAATTTTGATCTTTCATTTATCCATTTCCAGAATATTTTAAACATTTACTGTCACTCATTTTTTTTTACCTTGTTTTAAATCTTGTCAAAGGTTTTTTATTATAGGTCGTTTACAGTGTTTTATAACTGTTTCCCAAGTCATCTAAAAAAATTCATTTACCATGAAGCATTCAAATACTTTTGGGAGCAATTAATTTTAAATTTCTTTTTTCCCATAACACTTTACTTTTTCAACATTTTTTCAGCTTTAATTTTTTGCCAAAATTACAAATTATTTTTTAATATGCCTGTTTCTATGTAAGTTTTTAAATTCTCTTATCTTGATATTTTTTTTTACAGCTGATGAAACATTTACTATTAATATTTACACCTGCCGACGTAGTGGTCGAGTGGTCAAGGCGAGAGTTTCCCCAGCAATCGCTCAACCACTGCATTGTGGATTCGAGTCCCACGTAAGGCATGGATGTTTGTGTTGTGGGCGCAGTGTGTTTCGCCCCCTCTGGTGCGCCTGGGGCAACATCCTTGGATGGCTAAATGGTTCACGTTCTGGCCGCTGACAAAGGCGAATGATGATGAGTCAAGTGCCTGGCTATTTGATTAAAAAAAAAAAAAAAATTACACCTTTTTAATTAAAAAAGTCGGCTACTCATTTTTCTTTAATTTATGGGATTTTAGCAATGAATTTCGGAGATTTTTAAATAATCGATATTCTTGTTTCTACCTTTTGATTACTTATTCATTAACTTTTAAATCATCGCAATCCCAATATTTAGGTCATTTTCCCCATTATATTATTGGACATTAATAAACTTAGCAACCATTTTTATTGTAAAATTTCCTCAATATGTTTATTTCATAACAACTAAATTCTTTATCCTTTTGAAGAAATTTGATTTTATTTAATATTTGGATGTTTCTAAATTTAAAAAATATCAGTTTGTATTGCTAAAAATAGAGGCTGTTTTATTTCTTTACTCGAATTTTCCAATCAACGGGATGGGGCATAAACCAACTTTGGCCATTGAAAAGTTGAGAATCGAGCTGATTTAACTTTGAATTGATAATAATTGTTTACCGTTGGCACTACTGAAAACACAACTAAGCCGTAAACAGTTGAAGAATACAAACATTTTTAGTTTTTTACATCATCGATGACAGATTAATAACTTAAAATAGGGTATCATCTATAACAGGAAATATGAAATTTCTTTGATCGAGAAACTATTGCCGGCCGAAATTTTAACAATTGCAAAATTCTTGCGATCTATAATATCTAAGCAGCATAGAAGCCTCCAAACATGCTATTTTTGACATCATCATGTTACTGTATGATCGTTTATAGACCGTACATATAAACCATAAATTGAAATACATAACATAGAACAATACATAATGTCACAAAATCAGCAATTTAGCTCCAAAAAACATCCCCAAGGTTGCCACCTTTTATTAGCGCCTGGCACCCCCAGCTACAACATATACCCAAAACTAATGCACATAGATTAATTTTTTTTAATTAATTTATCATGATGCAAAATATGTTATGAATATTTAACCAATAAATAAACTTACAAGCTGAAAATAGCGGGGACATTTTTCATGCACCATTTTTATTTTAATCAGCGATTTTAATTCCGTCTGCACATCCGCTTCGGAAAGTGTTTAAAATTTGAGGCAGGTGTAAACATGATAAAAGCCCTATTAGTACAGTATGTAAAAGTGGGGGCACTCAGAATTTCGGTAAGGAGCTGGTGTGGCCAATTGATAGAATGCACTGTGCCCAGGTATGCCTTAAAAGTAGACATATCCGTGATCACGGGGAGGAAGGAGATAGGAATGTGAATTGCACTCATTCTCAGCTGCAAATGCAATAAATTAACAGCCGCAGCAGTATTGTGGTGGTTTTTGACAGATTTTTCTCGCTCCCCAGAGGGATTATTTAGAAAGAGTCATTTTAAACTATTGCAGTTAGACCGATTACGATTTCATTAATTGCTGGGAATTTTAGCTGAGTTGGGGAGAAAGGAATAGGATATCTACGGAATATTCACCTGAGGGGAGACAATGAAAAACCCTTTATGATAACCATCGAGGTGAAATATATCTCTGGTCGAAAATGATAACACGGAGTGTATCATTCATTGGTGTCCCCTACTTGAGTGGTCAAGCTCAGAGGGATGGGATTTCATCCTGAAGAGCAGAGGCTGCCGACAAAGGACGAAAGATGTCTCGGGAAGTGTTCAGTTTAGTACACTCCCCATTCGTTTGTAAATACTGCTGTGATATTTGTGTAGGAAAAAACTTCGCACCTGTCTCAATGTTTTGATAATTTGTGAATGCATGGTAAGGTGTCATTTTGAAAAGGGGCCACCGGGGCGACATTTTTTGATGTCAGGGAGCAAAGTTGTAGCACTGGGGCAGGCAGAGTGGGATTTTTAATTCCTGAGGGCAACGGACCTAGGATAAACCCTGGCAATGGATAAAAGCCTAGGATAAACCCTGGCAATGGATAAAAGCCTAGGATAAACCCTGACAGCCTTTCAAAATGCTGTTTAAACTAAAAAATTAATCTATTTTTGAATATTTTCAGTAGCAGTTAGAAAAATGCTTAATAGTAAGTTTTAGATAACAAGATAAGGTTATGCATATGATACTTCCAGAAATTAAAGAAAATACAGCTAGTTATTAATATAAATATTTACTTCTGAAAATATAACATCGCATGTGAAGGAAAATTCTTATTTTTTTACATATCTGTTTATCTTAGAAAACAATACTTGGTTCTGTTGGTTATCAATCTAGAAGTGTCTGACACGCACAGTTCACTGGTATATGTAGTGAATAACACATTGGTCACATCTGCATAAAAATGGAACCGTGACAGTAGACCAGTAGCATCAGCCATATGATGTCTCTATAATACTGGATATTAATTTGACAATGCATTATAGAATAATGGAAATTCTTAAAATGATATTTTTTCCAACTGATTGTTTCACTTTTCCTATATTAACATGTGGAATATAGTCCCAACCTATAGTTCATTTTATTTTCAGAACTTTTTCTTATTGTTATCTGCCAATCATAGATGCTAAATAGAGAAATGATTGCACTTTTTTAAAAATCGATAAAATAATTATAAATGTTTCTAATACATTACTTCTTGATAAATATTACTGACGATGTTAACTCTTTATTAGTTTTTAATAAGCAAACTTCTTCTTCTCTGTTTAGCATCTATGTTTGGCAAAAAACAGTAGTAAAAAATCTTAAAAACTAAACAAACTTGAGATTAAGGACTATCTTCCATAGGTTAACATGGGAAAACTAAAACACACAGCTGGAGGAAAAAATATCCTCTTAAATTGTTTTAAAAAAAAGAAATAAAAGGTAATACACAATTGCTAATTTATTTGACACTAAAATAATTTTGTACCTATTACATAGCTCCAGTATTACGTTGCAACATATGAGCAAAACGATTAGTTAGTATTAAGGTAGAATCAATGAACCTTTCTACGCAATTTACTAGGCATGTGTGAGTTTTACCATCAAGTTTGGAGCTAGGCTTATCAATACATTTGTCCCAGCAAACATCAGTAATTCGATGTACCTAGGATAAAAATATACAAATAAGTATAATAGAGAATTCAATATTGTCAGTATAAAAATAAAGATATTTACAAATGTTTCACTTGATGTACAAGAAATTAACAAATATATTTTAATTATAATGGCAAAAAGACAATTATTAAAAGGACTTTTAATAATTGACAAACATTTAAATCACGCTTTTAAATATTTCTATGCAAATAAATATAAACTGTGTATGTGTTTTATCACAGTTAAAAGATGTAGTACAGGAAAGCTATTTTCTCAATTTATGATCAACTGATTGGTTGTCAAATTATTAGATACACTAGAAAATTTTATAAAAAATCAAATTTAAATCTATTTTTGCTTATGGTGCATATGACTAGATTGGATACATTGGATACTCTTTTGGTTTTTCAATAATCATATTTATTGTTATTTTCATTTATTTGTGAACCTTTGAGCATATGCAAGGACAGAAATTAATTGCTGCATAGTTGTGGGGCAATGATGAAATAACTATAATTTCTACTTTGATTCAATTATTACTTAATAAAATCCCTAGAAATTTTGTGTTTTATCTTTTTTTTTCAAGACTTGCTCGTGTAGATACAGCTGTTGGTAATTATTTTACTATAATGGTAAAATTAGCCATTTGACACCAAGAGAAATTTTCAAAGTTAAAGCCTTAATTAGACTTAAAGCCTAAAGCATCCTCATATCAAGAAAGTTTAAGGTAATTGGAAATTTTAAACTTTATCTAAGAAGGATAAAAAGAATCAAGATTTTAAAGTCTAAAAAATAAAATATGCAATGGCAAAATTTCACCACAACCAGAGAGGTAATAAAAACATATGCTTGAAAAAGTTATTTAATAGCACAAAATAAACCAAATTACAGTTCAAAAGAGGCAACAGCTTCTTAAAGAACAATGCTACTTTAAGTGAATGATAAAAATTTTAAAGCTATTGGGTCAAGTTATGAATTAAAATTGACTTTTAGGATGAAATGTAAAATTTGCAGTGGGTAATAGATGGCAAAGTTAAAAGCTTAAATTTCTGGAATATGGTCCTATACATACTTTGCATATACAGAAGAGTTCCGACTATCCAAGCTAATGTGGACTGAGAATAGCACTATACAGTCAAACTTAATACAAAGAAAGCTTCATATACTATGCTTTACAATTTAGCACTGAGCTTATGACAATCTTCCATTCCACTTTAGAATCGCCCTCATACCTGCCATAAGTAATTATGTGCCATAATAAAGAGAATATGTACAATAAATATATATGCCATCAAAAGCGGATACAGCTGGGGGGTCCTCCCTGAAAATAGGGTTTCAAGGCAAAATAAAAAATAAGAATATAAAATTATTAGAAAAGTAAAAATTCAAGAAATTAAAAAATTTGCAGGAATGAAATACTTAAAAACCCGATAGCACAATCTAAAAATATAAACTAAGGTACTTAGGTATTATCCGATCGACCATTTCAGTCGAAATCGAAACTGTCGCCAAGAGGTAGATTTCGTGTCAATAATCGAAAACTATGACATCACAACACAATGTGCAAAACTTGGTCACTAAAGCGGAAGTCATCCATTTTTGCTTTGGTAAATGTGCATATTAAAGAGTGCTGTTTTTTCTCTGCCGACAAAATGATCAAAAATTTGGGACTTGCCTACTACAGAAGAACATGCAGTGACCTATTTTCAACAATACAGAATTCTGACATCTAAAAAAATGTGTGTTAATGGCCACAATATGGGTCCTTATGTGAAAACAGATAAACAGTGGAGATGCAATGTTAAAGACTGTCAGATCAGAAACATGTAGCCATTAGAAAAGACATGTGGTTTGAGAGATCCAGACTTTCATTTGTAACTGCACTAAGCTTTATTTATAGCTGGACTAGAGAATTGACATCAATTAATTGAGGAAAGGAGCAGATAAACTTAGCTAACAAGACAGTTATTGATTGGAATAATTACATGAGGGAAGTGTGTATGTATAGCCTACAACAGAGAGATTTAAAAAAAAAATAAGAGGTCTGAACTAAACAAAATTATAGAAATTGATGAAAGTCTATTTACGAAATGCAAGAATCAAGTCGGTCGAGTACTTCCACAGCAATAGATTTTTGGGGGTTTGTGCCGAGAAACAAATGAGTGTTTTGTTGTAAAAGTTCCAACTCGATCAGCAGCAATTTTTTTGAAAGAAATTAAAGAAAACATAGAAGATGGATCTACAATTTTTTCCGATTCTTGGAAAGCGTACAAAACTGATAAACTAGAAAGTGTGGGATTTGAACATTTTAAAGTAAACCACCGCTATCACTTTGTTGATCCCACAACTGGCGTGCATACGCAAAATATTGAAGGACTCGAGGTTTGGCAAAATAAGAAACACCGCGAAACTACTTGAAAACACCTAGATTCATATCTATGCAAATTCATGTGGTGTCGAATTCACAAGGACGATGACTTGTTTGTTTCAATATTGCAGGCTGTAAAGGACCTTTGTCCACCGAAATGATTGTTTTTGTGCCTTTCAATCGTTTTGCAGTTATTTATACGTTCTTTGCTTATATCTGTTAAATTTTTTATTTATATTAAGTTGTAATCGAATTTCAAATTGTCTTGTCAACAATGCCAATTTGTGTGAAAGATCAATGGGATAATATGTGACTAGTAAGACGGTATGTATTATTACTTTCGTATTATCTCGTCATTCGTATCAGGATCAATTTGTGTTAAGTGTTTTGTTTGCATCTTCATGGCATGAAAATGTAAGTAAAGTTTTTTTTTAAATGTAGACAAAACTTTGTAGTTGGCAATAATATTTTGATTACAATGTTTGATTGACTACGTTTCGTAAACTTTTTGTCACCAACTAAAAGTTCACCAGGAAGGAGGACTTGGGCTTGGTCACAGTAGGTCTCATTCATTTTCACAAATTAAATATATTTGGTTGGGTAATGAAAAAAATTTAGAAAATTCAGTGATAATCTAGCAATGCTTTCACCCACACAGAAGACAAGACTTTTCTCAATAGATAGTTTACTAGGTGTGCTTTCAGAGCAGTGAAAGTCAATTGAGCTGAGAAATCTATCGAAAAAATAAAACCTTATTGAATTATGTGTGATTTTGTAAAGTCTACAATGCACTGGTCTAGGATTATATCTTGACTTCAGAGAAATGCATATGTGAAATTGCATATGCTATAATGCACTGATCGAGGACTTGACATTGGTATGCGTTGATTGTATATAAAAGAATATGCAATGAAATGTGCAAATATGTAATGCACATTGTTCGGAAATAATTAAAAACTATGGAATAGACACAAATTTTAACCAAAATGAGAAATAAAGGCATCAAATTGAAGGGAATTTTAAAGGGAACTAATTTAATGATTTGTCTCTGTAACTGAAGAGGAGACAGATATTTTTGAGGGGGAAAAGAATTTTCACGTGAAAGTGACTGGTGTAGTTTCATTTATATGTAGATGAACTAACTTCAACAAAAATTTCATCAGAATCGCTGAATTCATTTTAAAGAAAAAATTATTTTGATGATTTTTCATATTATTTTCAAGTTTTTTATACTATTTTCGCTTTCTATAGCCAAAAACATAGCCCACGTCAGTTGTGACCGCTGAGAAAATTTTCAAACTTCTTAATGCCAACTGTTTTTAACAAGAACAGGGATGAAAATAACATTTGAGTGGATCCTAAAGAGCTTTGTTAAGCTCAGCATAATAAATATTCTTTTTGGGTTTTCCTACCTTCTATGAGAGATCATCCTAGAATTTCTCAAGAAGAGTAAAAAAAAAACTCAATGATTTACTTTGAAGGAGTATTTTGCTTTCCAGGAGAGTAATTTTTAACAAATAAGACACTAAAACTTTCAGATATGTGAAATAAAATGTTACTTAAGCCAGTTTAACAAAATTTTACACATGTCCCATTCATCCGGCCATCCAATATGCTGCTCTAAGTCCTCAGACGAGTCGGGTGGTCTGGGCTTTCGACATGTCCCATTCATCCCCAAGGGTGGGGATGAATGGTACAATATACATGCATGTGAAAAAAAATTATAATAATTTGAAGTGATAACTCTTTTTTTATAGTATTTCTATATGTAACTGATTATTGGAGCATGCTTATGAGCAATATTGCAAAATTCAGAAGTGCACATGGCCAATGTTATTAATTAAAACATGAAAATTGTCTCATTCAACCCCACTCTCCCCTAAGCATATGCATAATTATGCATTTTTATAAATATTTATATTTACTTAAATTTTTTAAACTATTTTTCCTTAAATAAATACAGATTCAATGAATCAGTATTTTTACTTTTTAGATTCTAACATAGGATTTTTCAAAAGGGAGGGGTACAGTTAATAGTTTGCAACATTTGTGAATAGAAATATTAGCTTGGGTGTATTAATAAACCTGAAAAGCCAATTCAAGAGAGGCCCAGCGGCCTAACAAAAAACCTATATAATTCTGAGGCTATTGCTTGGCTTTTGGAACACCCCTGGCTAACAGTAAAGATGAATATTATAAGTAATGTACAATATTAAAGGTGAATATAAAGCCGAACAAGCTGAACGTCGGTAAGTTTTCTGTAATAAGAAATGTCTATTAAGTTGCATTTCCCTATACGTGAGGCTGATGAAACTTTTGTGCAATACCCAGGAATTATTACATTATACATTAACTCACCTGCTCATGAAATTGTGTTTTAACTTTCTCAACAGTAAGAAACTTCTCCAGCTCCCCATCGTGTAAATTTGTAGTATCTTGATCAAATGACATGATAAACGAATTTCAAGTTTATTTCTTGCAAAAGAAACAAATATTCTTAACTTTAATTCTCCAAATGAATTCTTTACTGTAAAAGGAAAAAATTGTATTCTAAAACATAAAGCTTCCAATATTTAATAAAGGTGAATATATAAATAAACGTATAAAGATTCTCATAACTTGAGACGATTGTTCTATAGGGTACGGTAAAAAAGAATGAATCAATTCCATGAGTCGTTTGGAGCTCGCATTGACAAGCCGATAAATAGAAAAATACGACGCGTTAGAGACAGAGGCCGCTCCACTCGCGCAAAGTACTCTGGGATCGTTTGGCGAATGCGGCGAGATTTAGGGTATAACAAAATTGGCGCACTATCGCCTATGTGGCGTGTAAAGTTTTATTGTAAGATCGCAGATATGCACCGTCAGTCAGTTCATTCGAAGGTGGGGGAATGTGGAATGGGTGCATTTTCGCCTTGGCCATTCCTTTCACAGTTCTGCAGTTTCAGTTGGCTGTCTGATAAGATTGTAATCGCTTTTAAGAAAAATATCTGAATATCGGTCCGGTCCAAACACAAATGCTATGTATTCAAATGTTTTAAAAGTTCGAATTTGTGAATTTTATGTACAAAAATTAAGATAAAAGTTAACTTATTTTTAAACATTATCTTTACATAACTGAAATCAACCTACGCTATCTGATAAGATTGTAATCACTTTTAAGAAAAATATTTTAAAATTTTGTCAAATATTTTATTTGATGACGTTGTAATTTAGAGATTGACTGCGAAATAGCACTGTAATACATAATATAAAATATTCGCTGAACCTGCTTAAATAATCTGCAATTAAAAGATACTTCGCAATATAATTAGATCATAAACAATTTGTTAAAAATATTAACCGGTAGCCTGTGGTAGCGGTCTACACGGGCTCGTGTATGACGAACGGACAAAAGCCGAACCCAACCAGTGGGCATAGTCGGGCCAGACTTGCTGTGCTTAGATTGAAAAAAAGTCTGGTCGGGCAGAACATATTTAATTTTGCAAACCTTTTAAATGAATTTCAATAGAGTACATGAAATTATTGTGTTGATTTCAGTTATGTAAAGATAACGTTTAAAAATAAGCTAACTTTAATCTTAATTTTTGTACATAAAATTCACAAATTCGGGCTTTTAAAACATTTGAATGCAAAGCATTCCGGTCTGGACCAGGCCGATATTCAATGCCCGACAGGCAGCGCCGAGCTCGGGTTCTACATCTGTAAATTTCTTCGGATGAAAGTCTGAAATTTTGGCCTCTAGCTAGCGGTTACCCGGCCTGGGGGGCTGAGAATTAGGTTAAAAAAAATCCATTTGATATATTTTTAAAAATATATGTCCATTTACTGAATATTTAAACGATAATATCAAGAAAGATTTCTTCCTATAGCAAACATTCGATACATACAAAAAACCTTCAGATATAATGATAAAATTATTATTATATAATGAAGCAATATAAAGTGATATAGTAATATACCGCCTGAAGTAATACAGTACAGTAAATAAAATAAATTTATTTCCACATTTATATACAAGTTATACATATATAAAACATTATAATTTACTAAGTGCATTTAATTTATTGTAAACATCATAATTTACTAAGTGCATTTAATTTATTGTAAACATCATAATTTACTAAGTGCATTTAATTAATTGCAAGAATAATTTAGTGATATTCATTTTGTGTCAGTTCATTTTAATTTTCTAAGTGTTACATTTCACTCTTATTTACATAAAAGTACCTATTTTTAATTTACTAATTTCAAACAAAAATAGCTTTAAAATTCATGTTTTTTTAATTAGATATTAATGTTATACTTTAAGTGTGAGCAAATTTTGATTCCAGTTATGAAATCAGTCACTTTTTTAATAATTTATGTGTGTTTTGTCTATTTGTGAGTCTATTGACACGATATCTCTCGAACAAATTAGGAGCATTGAAGAAAACTTGGCACGATTATTTTCATCAAAAGCACCAGAAGTCTATTTATTTTCAGAATGATCAAATTAAGAGAAAGCATTCAATTTGCCATCATTTTCAGAATATTAACATCCACCGTTCTCAAGATATTGCATGTTTTTGATCTAAATTGGAAACGCTAATAAAATATAAATATGTTCACTAGTAAATGTTTAATCGCTTTGTAAGTACTTGTAACTAAAATTAAATGGATCCATTTAGGACTTGATGCAACATGTTATCCTTACATATGATATTTGACTATGTTGTCGCTTTGTATTTGACGGCTTTTTTTCGATATTGTATTGCTACATATCTTCCACTTAATGCTTTCCTCACTTTTATGATGTAAAGTAATTCGAGCTTTACGTTGCTAAAGTGGTGTAGCTGATAGCATGCATTAAAGCAGTAGTGTAACAAGAACGTACAGAATCTTCAAATAAAAAAATAAAACATAATTTAATGATAAATTGATGACATAATTCAATGGTACGACGTCATGCTATGCCCAGAAATAAGGATTAACGCAAGGGCTCTGCAATTGTTAATTCTCCGACATTCTTTGCATTTATTATCTGATGTTACAACCTGCAACTCACTATTATTCTGCATGTTTTTATTTTGAATTTTAAAGGGATAAAATATCTATAGCAGTGAAGAGAGTTTGTTGAATTCTCCCTCTATTAATTTTAAAATATAATAATTACTTATAAAAACAATAATTACTGTTTATGTAAGTAATATGTATATGAAAGAATAACGAACGAATAAATAAGTCAATGAAGGAATAAACAGCGTTCTTTATAAAATCATAGCTCAGCGACTTGCAGTCTTCTGCTTTCTGTGCATCATTGCAAAGCAGTGATACCATATTGCAGCGGTACTTGTAGGGACACTGCTGTGGGACTGGTAGGGAAATACTGTAGGAATTTCTTGTTTGAGAAGTAAAAAATATAGGAAATACAAAAATTCTGTAGTTTGCAAAACAATGATTGATTGTGCTAATCTATAAATTACAATTGGTCTAATTGTATGTTGCGTTTGTTAAAACAATTAAAATGTTTTGAAATCTCTAAAACTAACTACTATTTAAGATTGTCAAAGGATGAACATAAATATCTAGCTATATATATTGAAAAATATATATGTTGAAAATATTAGAAAGAAAGGAAATAATTTTAAACCAAATATTTACATCGATTAAATGCTGAATATTCATGGTATGAGCAATTACAAAAAAAAATGTGCAGTTTCCTAATTTTTTTTCAATCATTACACACCTGAATTACTTTTACTCTTATTCAATAAAATATTTTTAATGATATTTTGAAATTCAAAATTTTAGGGAGGTTAAATATCTACGCAGTTTGTAACCGAATAAGGTGACAGATTCCATCCCCAATATCACCTGTTGTCAAGAGAGCCCCCCCCCCCCCCACACACACACACACATACACACACCTCCTTTTTTTACGTGCAGTAGCGCACAACTTTTTATAAAATTAATTCTAATTTTTCTGTTGGGGTTTATCCGTTATATATCATAATTATTAAATTTGTTTATTCTAATGGCCGTAATTGTGTTATTAAAATTGAAGAGTTTGGGTTAAAAGAACTTTCTTGTAAATTAAGCCCTTTTATTTACTGAAAAGTGCACAATACGTTTTGTGTGGACGACCCAGGCTACTCATATCTAGGTCACCCTAGGGTATGAGCAGGATGAGTGGCCGAATACATTTTGTGTGGATGAATTATTTATTTATGACCAAAAAGAAAAAAGAAACAGCAACATAAACATTATATATTTGATATTTTATCATTCTATTATTTTATGTTTTATGCAACCCTATTCGGCTTTATATATTATATATTAAGGTAATACTTTTCGATTAAAATATTTTTGCTGCCATTGAAAATAATGTCAACAATATTTATGCCTTACATTTTATTACAATTACATATTTTATTAAGTATTAATATGTGTTCATTTAAAATAAAAATTCGTAATTAATTTTACGTATACTGCCCCTATGTATTAGTCCCATTCAAGGACCGCCAGTTGCATAATCTTGCATTTGAGCTTAGATTCCATGGCCAAATTATCTAAGGAAGGACGCAATCCCCCCCCCCCTTGCCTTACTCGATATGCAAAATGTAAGATTTTTTTATAAATTACTAAAATAACCATATATTAAATTTTGAATTTTTCTAAATAAGTTAGTTCGGAATCTCCCCCCCCCCCCCCCCACACACACACAACTGCACTTGGGTAGTATGAAATTTCCTTTTAAAAAAATCCCTGCAGGGAGCAATATATAATAGATGTGCTCAAAAGGAGAAGAGGAACCATATGCGCCCATTGAATTTTCTCTCATCTGAGCAATATCTACCTAGTCATTCCGCTTTTCTGTGATATTAGATGCACAATTACAAAACTAGCTATAAAACAAAAATTATTTATGTTTAAAAAAATTTTTTTTTCAAATAGTTTTCAATTATTTACTTTTGCTTAAGTTGTTGCATATTATAAGGATGGTGGATTATTAAATCAAAATTGTCAAAGAAAAATTTAAATGAATTGAATATAATCATTCTTATATATGTCTTATATGTTTTCTTTCATTTGGTGGGAACAATTTTTTTTTAGTTACTTTCGAATTTCCTTTTATAAATCTAGAGCATCCTAGCTTTTAAATCCAGAATCTGCTGTTAATCATGACGAGATAATCGAATTACTTTTAACATTTACTTATATTCGATATTTCGAATACTTTAGTATTCGGTATTCGCCGATATCGCTCATCTATTAAATATCTATTTTCATAACAATTTTATTCGTAACAATGCTTTTATAACATCTGTATGATTTTTGAAAAAAAAATGTTTAAAAAATTGAGATCCTTCTCCTTGATCTGTTCACTCCCCAAATCAGTAGGCATCTGACGTTTATCGATTTCAGAAATCATGCAAAATGTTATTCAGTTTTGTCAATTTCTTTGAAATATATTATACCCACAGTCACACAGACAGACACACAGGAAAAAAAAATATTTTCTCATGCTACTATATAGTGAAAATATTGTTTACCCGAAAATTTTCAAATTTGAGATTTTCTCGGATAAGCACGTTTTATGACTGCCTGATCCCATTTGAAGCACCTTTGGAAATGTATATGTTTGTGTGTGTATGTGTATGTGTCTATGAGGTATACCATCATAGACACATAGACACACACGGCCCTATAGGGCCGCCTGTAGATCTGGACATACATTACTCAGATAGAGAGAAGGTTTGGGCGTCAGAAAAGACTCAATCACTTTTTTTTATGGCTAGTGCTTGGTGAAAAATGTTTGTAAGGGGAGAGTGAGGACTGGATAACTCACGAACGAATGTTCCTACGACTATAAAACTTTGTATGAAAAACTTAATAGAAAAAAAATTTCTTTCCATTAGAATTCAAATTTTAAGAATTGTATGGCATTGTTTTCTATAGAAAATAATAGTAATTCCAAAAATAAAAATATGATGTGAGCACCACATGACTTTTCCTGCAGATTCAAATTCATTTTGTAATTTTATCTCGTTATGCATTAAATTGAACTTAATTGCAAAAACTAATATGGATAATTTTCTTATATTATATCTAATTTGTATTTTTATTGCATCTTAGTTTCGTTTCACAACTTAATTCACTTTAATTTCCTCAGGTCATTAGAATTCCAAAAAAGCTTAGTTGCCAAATTTTACATGTAGACACAAGTATTTAATTAATATATTTCAACAATTTTAGTCATTTACTTCAGAGTTTCACTATCTTTGCAGACCATTTTTCAAAAAAGTGTCGGTTATGCATTTCTTAATCATATCAAAATCAAATCAACATCAGGATAATCATCATGGGACTTAACTACTAAGTTTTAAGAAATTTTATTAAATCGTTTCTGAACTACTGTTAAATCGCATTCATGTCCTCAAAATTAAAAATTTAAATATCTTGAGAATGGTCTTATCTTAGATTAATGGAGTGGAACTTATTCATTTTGCCGTTAATAATTACGCATAAAACAAACATTTAATTTTATACATTTGAACATATGTAGTATTTTATTTTAGATAGAATACATTAGATTTGCAGGCCATTTCCCCCCAAAAAGGCAGATTCTCATTTTTTTTAATCATATCAAAATCTAACCAGCATCACAGTATCCTACAAGAGACTTAACCACCAAATTTTGTGCAATTTGATTGATTAGTTTGTCAGGTAGAGTGGAAATATACAATTTTTGTGAGCCATTTCGTAAAAAAGGCAGGTTCATTTATCCCAAATCGTACCAGAATCGCCAACGACTTATCTACTAAATTTTATGAAATTTTATCCATTAGTTGAGTTAGAGTGGATACATACAATTTTTGCGGGTCATTTCGTAAAAAAATGCAGGTTCTTCTTTTTGAATCGTATAAAAACCTAATCAACACCAGAGTATCCCCTACCAAATTTCGTGAAATTTGGTGTATTAGTTTGTCAGTTAGAGTGGATACAGGCTAATTTTGCTGACCATTTCGTAAAGAAAAGCAGGTTCTTTTATCCTGAATTATACCAAATTCTAATCAGCACCAGAGTTACCTAGAAGGGACTTATACCTAGCCAATTTTATGAAATTCGGTCCATTAGTTTTTGAGTTAGAGTGGCTACATTGTACAGACAGACACACACACATACATACACAGACGTCACGCTAAAAATTGTTTTTTCGTATTCTAGATGTCTCAAAATGTGTAGATCCGTCGAAAACTCGAGTTGCGATTTTCGACACGATTCCAATACTTCCCCTATACATTACCATGTATTGCAGGGGAAATAATAATATATATAAAGTATCTCATCAGAAAGAGAAAAAAGCTTGTAAAAAAATAAAAAGTCGAGCTTTATAAAAAGTACAAAAATAATTGAGATAAAAACTATTGTCACGTTTTTCAAACTTTAGGAGTGAAAAGTATAGAGAGGAAAAAGTATTGGCTATATTTCATAATAAACGTGGCAAATTTGCCTCTTTGTCTTTGATCTAAATCAGTTTCTTGATGCAGTGAACTATAATAAATTGAAAGGAGTTTGTATGATAAAACTGTATAGCGGGGCTGCCCTCAAAAACTAAAAACCCCACTCTGCTAGCCCCAATACTACACTTTTGGGCCCTGACACTGAAAATGACCGCCCCGCAGGCCCCTATTCAAAATGACATGTATTTTCAAATTTTCAAAACATCCTGTGTGCGACATTCTTTCCCATTCATTATTTATTAAAGCGGTAAAAGTCACACATTATTTACAACTAAATGAGTGGAGTGTGTACCAATATAACTGAACACCTGAGAGGCATTCTTCACCCTTTGTTGGCGTCCTCCGGCCCCCAGGGTGAAATCGCACAGGGAGCCCTGGAAATCGCATACGGCTTATTGTTCCCCACCCCTCGGGCAAAGAATCTCTGCCTTGGGTCCGGTGAATATTCATTTATTCCCAGCCCCAGTCGCTATTTTCGAGGAACAATTTCCGCTACATTTATATTTGAAATATTATTCTCAATTTGAAAAATTAAGGAATAATGTAAATTAAGGATTGATGTAAGCGTTAGCCTAGAATGACCTTTTCCCTAAACAATCCTTCCTGTGGGACGAGAAAAATATGTCAACAATCATTATCATACTGCTAGGGTTTCTAATAGAGACTACAGAAATATTTTTTATTTTTCAGTCTGTATGAAGAGAGGGGTTGTAAAAAATACCATTTCATTTTTAGTTGTAAGAAAAATAATAAGCAAATCATTTGAAACAATTCTCAAAGATATATCAATCCAATCCACATTTTAAAAAATCATTGTTCTCATTTAGTTATCACAATAAATATCAGTTTAACAGATGTTATATTACAAATTGAAAAGCAAAAGTCCTTAATTTGATTAAAAATGGTTATTTTTTTTTTTATCTAGACCAAAGAAAAATTGAGCACATTTTGTTCATTGCGCAGAATTTTCTATCACAAAATTAACAAAACTATCTTAGATTTCTTATAATACTACTTCACTAAATATGTCCCCCTCCTCAGAGCTGGATTACCCAATAAGCACACTAAGCACGTTCTTAGGGCATCAGTAAATTAGGGGGGCACCAATCAAAATCCATTTTTCTTTTTTTACTTCAACGAGAATAAAATGAACCCCCTGATCTCACTAAAATTAAGATAAGCAATATTTTTCCTTATTTTGCAGCATGATTTTTATCTTCAGTAGCAATATTATTCTTAAAACTTTAGTGCTACATAGACCTTTCTAAGTATAATCGCTCGTTCTATAAATAGAACATGGTCCTTTACACAAATCCATGCTGGTAGGGCTTGACTAACAGTAAATGGGACCCAGGGCCTCACCTACAGTAAAGAAGAACCATGACCTAATTACATCTGAGGACCACTGATAAACATTTTCTTATATTATTCTTAAAACTTTAATGCTACATAGTCCTTTCTAAGTATATTCGCCCGTTCTAAACAGAACATAGTCCTTTACACAAATCCATGCAGGGCTTGATTTATAATAAATGGGACCCAGGGCCTGACTTACAGTAAATGGTACCCAGAGCCTAATTACATTTGGATATCCCTTTCTAAACATTTAAATATTTTCTTCTAAATATTTAAATCTTATATTTAAATATCACATTTACTTTTAAACATTTAAATATTTACTATAAAGTAAATAAATATTTAAGATAAACGGCATACTGGAAATCTGGATCACACAACATTAACTTTGTTGTGATATTGAATAATTTTGCTGAAATTTTCTTACATGTCACTGACATTCTCATTTATTTTTAAAACTTTTAAAAGTTTCAGGCCAAAATGATAAATTTAGATTCCATTGTGCCACGGACCCTGTGGACCGTGTATAAATTGATGATACCCTGCATGTTGGTCCATGACCACATATTTTTATTTTATATTCTTTGAATTTTTTACACTTATTATATTTTTTTTTTCGAAATTCGACAAAGTCTTTCCCTTCTGTTACCGCATAAAGCAATGAAAGGGAGCAGAGAATTGAGGAATTCGGTATGGACGACCGTGTAAAGAGAGAGAGGTTTTCTTTTCTGCTGATAGTGAGTTTGTGAGTTTTCTAGTTTGGACAAGGCTACTGGTATAGATGACACTATCTAGTAGAGTAGAAGCTTTGAAAATGCCACGATCTAGAATGAGACGTATAAATTTATACGTATCATTTGTTTGTACGTGTTATTTAAAGAACACTGGGGGCATCGAACTTTCCAATAACGGCTGCATTGCTCTTTGGGAGCCCAGGGCGGTCTTTAGAAAGTTTCTGAAACCCGTGAAAATTTTAGGGAGTGGGTTAATGCCAACTAAATAGTTTCGAGTTCTTAACATTCTAGGAGTCTTTTTTAAATTGAATGTCCAATTTTTTAATAATTATTAAAAATTCATTTGAAAATAAGATCGTCTTCGTAATCGAATGATTGCGTTTAAAATCAATAAGGTTCCAGTATTCCTTGATTGTAATAATCGTACCAAAACCTTTTCATAACGCTCTATTCGTTAGCAAGATATCGCATCCACAGACTTATGGACACACGCACACACACAAACGGCACTTCAAAAACGTTAGATTCGAGTTCAGGAATGTTTAAAGCGTGTCCTCCTGTCGAAAATTTGAATTTTCGCCCTTGTCACAATACTTTTCTTATAGATCCTTAACTTATATGTAGGAAAATCAATATATTATATGAAGGGAAAGAATGTTTATTGCAATGTGTTTGTAAATATATTTAAAATAATTTGTAAATATATACAAAATAATTGGCAATAAAGAATTTTAAGAAATTGTACTCAATGTATTTTATGATTTTTACGCAAAGGGAAATCAGTCAATCATGTGTCTGATAATTTGTAAATGTACAAGCAAACAAGCATGTCAAGACAATTTGGCACCAGAAACAAAAATTATAAATGTGACATTTACATTGAGCGTGTTCTCCTCGATACAATAAATTGTCTAGCAAAGAAAAATTATGCTTCATTTTATTTGATGTTTCAGATAGTGTATATGTGCAAATAGATCTGTGCAAAAGCTTTTATTCATATTTTAGAGTATGAAATTTTATTAGATCTTAAAACAACACTAGGATCAAACCCGAAACTGTTGCACTGCACCCGACCCCATACGATCAGTTGCTCGATTTCTGTCATGTAAGGAATTACCTTAGAATTTATTTTTAAAAAAAATTTGCTTAGGATAATGTATACGCACTTGTAGTTATTATTACTTTTCCTACATACATTGTATAATGTATAGGGAAAGTATTGTTAGTTGAAAGTTCGAATTCGAGTTTTTATCGGATTTACAGGATTTAAACATTCCTGCACTCGAATAAAATATTTTAAAGGTGATGTCTGAGTGTATGTGTGTGTGTGACCTTGAGCTTGTCTGCAAGATATTCAACGAAATAATAGAGCAAAAAAATTGATATGGTTATTACTACCAAATACCAGAAACCCATTGATTTTAAACGCAATCAAACATTTGGAAAGCCTCCATAAAATTTTGAAATTTTTTAAAAAATAAATTAGGACATAAAATAATGTTAATAATGATAAATAATCATTTTAAATTGTGATGGGATATAAAAAAATGAATGGTGCTTATTTTATAATTCTGGCATAGAGCATTCTCAGATACTACATGTTCTTTAGGTAAATTTTTCATGTAAGTATAATATTGATGTAAGTATAATGTGTAATTGTCGTATCAAAAATGGTTATCAAAATAACAGTAAGTATCGTTAAATATGTTTCCTTTCCAAATAATGAGACATATTTTTTAATATCATTCTCATATCGTGGATCTAGCTCATTCTATTCACGAGAAAAGATGCATTTTGTAGTAATTTTTTATTTTTACGCCCAACAATTTGTCAATAGAATACGACACTTTAATTAAATATATCAATCACAACTTTATATGGATTTTGCACGGTAGTATGAATAAAGTATTTTATTTTGACTAATAAAGTCGTCAAATGCGCAAATTTTAACTTATGGGATGTTAATTTAATGCTAATAACATTATAATACGGCTTTACCTATTTATATGAACTTTTGATGACTTTAAATACAATGATTAGAATTTAGATGGTTGCCATGGTAATAAAATCACCTTTCCAAATTAATTAAATAAAAGCTAAATACATTATGATATACAGGGTCTGACTGAACAAAAAATTAGGCCCTGGAGGTAGCTACAATATAGACCTACAGCCATTAAAGAAAATATATTTTTTAAACTTTCATATTTCCTGCATTATACATACAAGATATAAATATAATATTAATACATTAATTAAAAACATTACATTAACATTCGTTTTAATACATTTTTATTTTTGCTCATTTTATTCATGATTGTTCCATTTTCCATTTTCATCAATATATCGTTTTCTAATGGCATATGAATAAATGCTTTCAAATGACATAAATTTAAATTATTACGAATTACTTTCGCAAAATACCTGAGTGGATGATATAGTTAAAACGAATTTATATGCTAAAAATATACTAGCATATGCTAAAGTAGGCAAATTAAATTTTGGCAATAGAGACTAGACTACAGATTTTTTTTTCATTTTTCAGTCGGTAGGGAGAAAGGGTTGTAAAATACACCAATTCGTTCTTAGTTGTAAGAAAAGTAATAAACAAACCATTTGAAACAATTTTCAAAGATATATTAATCCAATCTACATTTTTTAATTTTCATTGTTCTCATTTAGGTATCGCAATAAATATCAGTTTAAAAGATGTTATATTACAAGATTGAAACTTAAAATTCCTTAATATGATTAAAAATGGTTATTTTATTCTTTTTATATAGAACAGAGAGAATTTGTGCAAATTTTGAGCATTATGTAAAATAAAGACCTTCTGTTGTGGATGTGTGCTTAATTTTTGCTAAGCAAATTTGTGTTTGAAAGAAAAGTTACATCTGACTTTTCATATCCAATTTGTTGGTCACATCAGTTTTTTCTCCTTCCGATGTCAGTTCTATGGCTGAGAGGGTGATGTCCCATTTCTTCTCTTCCCATTTTATCCTGCGTCTCTTGTTATTCCCATTTCGTCCTGTCTGCATCCCTCCTAATTACCTTGTGGTCCTCACCTGTTGGTAGAGGGGAAAACTGAGTGCGTCCCTAATAGTCTCTTCTCTTCACAGCTCTCCTCGCCTCTTGGAGGGATTGAGATTGGTTCCCCTTGCGGCCGTTCCATTTGCAATGACTTTACTTTGGTAAAAAAATATACAGTAAAGATAATTTCCCTTTGGGAAGATCTATGTCCGTCTATATCTATTTTATACATAACTAGCAGTCTTCCCGTTTTCGTATTGAAAATACATTATAAAGAAACTTAAAATTTACCATCAGGTGCAAATTCCTATAGTATTCTAAATGACATTGTTATTCAAAACATTCTATTACAATAATTAAATTAAAGATCCAAAAAGGAAGTTCTCTATTCTCGCTATACAAAACTCAATATTTAGTGTAGTAAAATGAAGGTCGCGTATATTGCACCCTATTTAAAATGACTGATGGGTAGGTCCTATAATTTTTTTTTTATTGTTCATATTGTTAATGAAGACAACATAGAATGAACAACCTGAAAATTTTTCTCACGAAGATGTTTAACAATCATTGACATATTTTTCTAATTGTCCGAACACACATTTTTCATTTCTATTTAGAATAAATAATTTACTTGCAATTTCCCAATCTGCCTTCGATTCGACAATATCTTTGACATTTAGGTCATTTTTTCATTACAAGCAAATGTGCCTCTGTCTCAAAGAAACGTTAAGCGTTCTTTCAAAAATGCCATGAGTGACATATTATTTTAAAGTATTAGCTAATTGTCATAACATTAATAATTGATAAGTGATAAAAAAAAGCTCAAAATTATTTTCTTTGGACATTAAATTGTGCAGCTTTATTTTACGAGATTATATTACTCCAGAACAGTATTATAGTTTTTATTTTTAAAATACTAGTTATCTTAATCGAAGCGGTACGATAAATATAAACCCTTTGGACGTTTATGTCTCCAAACCTAATAGTTAAATATGTAAATAATTTTTTTTACTTATTTTGTTGAAAAGGAAAATATAGTGCACATTATGATTATATAAAATGATTTCGATATTTAAATATTTTAAATATTTTTTCGAAAAGATCAAAGTTTTTGTCCGAGCAATGATTTGCTTCACTTTGCTTATTTTCACTCAAAATATATTTGTAAATATAAGAGATAAATGTAAATAGTAAGAGACAAAATGTTCAATAGGAAATCTAATTTCTAGATTTTTAATTTGTTTTTTTCAGTTTTTGAGAAATCGTCTTGTCAAATTGAAGAATATTAAAATTTTTCCGTTTTCCAAGTTTGTAATGCTTATATATCTCAAAAACTAAAAATACTAGCTATAAACTATACAAAGTAATGTTTAGCCCTTTGAAAATTCTAAATAGATATATAATAGGACCTGGGATCGAGTTCTTAATTAAAGAACTATAGGATTCTAATTTCGATATTTTATTATTTTGAAATGTTTTGAAAATGTTTAAAGAAGACAAACTACACACAAAGAAAGATGTTGCTCACGTGAAATCGTTTCGGCTCCATCGGAATGGAGCTACTGTCGATTCTTTTTTAATAAAGTTGTGTATTTCAATAGCTTCTGAAAGGAATCAAATACAAAATTATTATTAATAAAATGAAAAAATTTGACATTTGGTTGAATATTTAAGATTTTTAATGCTAAAAGAAACGTAGATTTGCCGCATATATCATGTTGGTAAAAATGCCCATAGTTGTAAACATCGTGCATAATTTGATGGCTTGACACGTTTTGTATATCTGAATATGAATTATTATGTCTTCAATATCTGCAAACTGTCTGTGCATGTATAGACAAAACATCCTTCGAGAATCGGGATGATTTACATAACAATAGAATGATTAATTTTATTTGAAAATCGAAGAATATCTTTCGCAAAAATCTCGAAAAAAGAATGAAATGATTTCCATGAATATTAGTATACTTTTTTATTCACTAATATCAACACTAAACCTGCCATGACGGATCAAATGCCCCTCTTTAAACATTCTAGAAAAATTTCTTACATACAACGTTATCACATCGCCATTTGACTTTACGACTTCTATCGGGGCACAGACTATTATATATCGGGACACAGTCTATATAGTAATCTGTGCCCTAGGGAGTCATTTGCACCCCTCTCAGTTGGGATAAAGGGTGAGAAACAGGTGTACATTGGATAAGGGATGAAATGCTACTATTTTAAAAAAGGGTAGCGCAAGGGACGAAATGGGAAGAGCTGAAGTGGGCATAAACCGGCTGAGAGCGGGGGGGGGGGGGCGTAAACCCGCATTAATTGCCAGTCCTTTATTGAGTCCATATTGGAAAGCAAAATTCTGCACTGTAAATTCACTTCCATTCGTTCACACCAATACCTAAGTCCTTTAATGCTGTTATGTTGGTCATATTCTTGATGGTGTTGGTCATATCTCCTCTCTTTTCTGAGATCTTAGCTATGCCTATACACTGGTATGGATTTGTGCATGTGTGACTGTTTCGGGGAGTTTGGGAATTACGAAATTGACTCAAACTAATGTGAGTCAATGTTATACACCTTATCATTGAGTTTGCCCTGCTGCCCCTTCTGGAAAAAGTTACATGGGCACCCATCCCTAAGGCATTGGCAGCATTGATTTTACAAAAGTGTAGAGACTCATTGTATGACAATGCTTCTAATATATTAAGCCGTTATCAAGTGGCACATTAAAACTTTTAGAAGGGAATAAGTATGCAATATTTATGATATGTGTTTGCTCTCTATATTTGGTAGGTCTAGTGCTATTGATTCTTACCCAGTAGCAGTGATTTTTTCCAACTGTTCAGATATTCGATACATTTTTTTCTGCATCCACATACTGGTGGACAATACTTATATTCCACTGGGAAACGATCGTGCTTTAAAACTTATATCAATTTCTGAGTGTTTAGAAATGGTGAAACAATTCGAGAAATTGGAAGTGTTGTAAACAAAATGTTGGAAATTGTTTTCATGTTGATACTGTGAAGTAAGATTTTAAACCACCGCCACCGCACATGTCAAACACTTCAAGAACTATAAATTTGAAAACGTGTTCAAATCTATATCAGTTTCTCGTGGATCATATGAATATTTTAAGAAATGATATCAAAAGATTTTAAAGCTTGTCAAAAGCAATACTATCCGAGCTATACCATTTTTCTTGTATTATCGAAAATAGGGTCAAAATTATAAATATATAAAAATAATTTCAATATTTTAATTATTGAACTTTAGTTTTTTATATTATTGAACTTAAGTTTTTTCGAAAAACTTCAAAAAGTAGTGTAAAGTAATAAACCAAGTGTTTTATTTTCTCATTTTTCTAACTCTCACTCGAAATATATAGTAAACTATAAAAGATATATATAAATAGTAAATTACAAAAATGTGTATTAGAAAATTTAGTATTAAAAACTATATTTATTATTAAAAAAGGTTTTTATAGTTTTCGAGTAATCGTCTTACCAAGTTGAAGAAGATTAAACAAGTTGAAGAAGATTAAACATGATACGTTAATCAGTAAGTCCCCTAGCAATAGCGGGCATATTTGTATTTATTGCTACTTTCTTCAGGAGTTTATGTTTCCAAAGCTTTATGGCAGAAAATTAGCTACCGTAGATCTAAACTTATCAAAAGGTTCTCAAAATTTAATGGAGTATATCTAGTGTTTTCTATGACTATGCTAAATGTATAAAACTCGCATAGTGAAAATCACTTCTTTCAAACAGGCCGAGAAAAAAATCGTATATTTCTGCCCCTATTCTTCGAAGGAGTAGCCTTAGTGCGAGAAATCTCACACCTAAGGAACTCTTATCAAATTAATTGCTCCTTGAAGGTTGAACCCATTTCGTGCAATAAGGAGATACCTTCCCTATCAAATATATAAATATTTACAGATACATTGTAACAAAGAAATTTAAATAATAAAATAAACAAAACCTGTAACGATATTGCTAAAATATTAAAAAAAAATGTTGATATACAAACTACAGAGTTTTCTAAAAATAATTATTTTTTTAGTAAAGAGTATGTTCAGCAATTTTATGAATTACAAGAACACAGTCTATATTTTGCAAAATATCTCTTTCAGAAGCCATTAACATGAATGATTCAAGTCGATGGCCATTCATTGTGCTTCTTAATCTGTTTTTAATAAATTTTAGTGTGGAGAACGATCTTTCACATGCAACTTGTGTTTCGGATAATGTTAATAGATATTTATATGCACTATGAAGCAATCAATATGTTTCACACGCAAACAGCATTTTTGCAGCACCTGTAGTGTAAACAGCATATCACACAATTTTTGTAAAAGTTTGTTGTAAGTATTTCTGAACATATTTAAACCAATAATATTTTTGCGGGAAGAAATAAATAATGAAAAGAAATCAGCCGTATGAATGTTGTATGTACTTTACAGTGATTTTAACAATATCTAAGGGGTGATAAAGGTTGAATATAACTTAGAGCACCTCTATTCTTGACGGCAGTTCTTAGATCGACAAGAACTCTTTCTTTTGTGTTAGACTTACACACACACGTCCCACATGCACATGTACCGTTTCCATTTATGTGACACATGCTTCACAGATTTTCTGTGAGGCGAGTGTCACCTCTTCCCTCTGACAAGGTCACCCTTCGAAATTATTCCAAGAAGCATTGCCTCAGCCCTCAGGCAATTGTTTTCAACACGCTTACTTACAGGAGAAAGGCCAAAGATCTTTACACAGACTAATATATAGTATTCTGTGGATATTTATTAGGGATTTGATTTAGTTAGTCCATTGACATAGGTTTAGTAGCTTGATATAGTTTTTTTTCAATGAATTTGCGGGGAAAATATCGTCTGTATAATGCTATTTCTATGCAATGTTTAATTATGTGATTTTATTAATATCTCGACAACCTCTTGTCCTAGACTTCTAAAAACTCAAAATATGGATTAAATTTTAAGAGGCTATTCTAAGATCCACAAACTTTCATAAAATTCGGTACACCCGTTTTGCTGTGTTGATACATGCACACAAGAAGATATTCAATTTTATTTATATACGAGTAGATAAACAGAGTCGAAGATTTGGAAGAAATATTAAGTATTGTTAAAAAAAGGTTATCTTTCCAAATCAAAAATATTGTGCGACAAATTAATTAATATCATTCTCGTGGATTTAGAACGTTCCTATTACGAGAGAAGACATTAATTTTGTGCTTCAGTTTTAATTTATTCTCTAAATTTTACTTACTTGATATTTATTAAATATCAATGTTATTTTGGTTTTGCATATACGTCTAAAGACATTTTATACAAACAAAAAATTGTCGAAATATAAATTTTATGGTATAATTTTCTTTTTAAATCAGTGGCATAAATGAGTGAAAAAAAGTATTTTCTACAGAAATTATATACATTGAATTATTTATATATTTATAAATATATAAAAATAATTCATCACGATGTGTGAAAGTCATGTGCAGTATTTTTTCAATGATATCTGTGAACACGATAATTCGAACAAACTGAATGAAAAATTGAATGAAATTTTGTACGATTATTGTAATCAATGAACATACGATAACTATTGATTTTCAGGACACTCAGATCAAGGAATAACTCTCAAATTTGAAAATCAAAAAAGAATAAAAATTTAAAATTGTTAAACTTTTTAATAATGTTATTTCTGATGTACTTTTTATTTAAAAGCAAATGTCATCATTTACAAAATATTAACATGCGTCGTCGAACCAATATCACTCCAGTGCTCCGTTTTCCCCATGCGCAACCATGGAATTAATTGGAATGTGGCTCCACTCAACTTTCTTATACCAGAAAGTATTTTCAAGTAACATGTGTTTATTATTTTTCAAATTTTATAAGAAAAAATTTGAAAAATCTGTATTGCTGGTGCAAACGATCGCCATTATAACTTATTATACCCTTCAAAGGGATAAAGAATAACTCCTCTCCCCCCCCCCCCCCCGAGGGGACTAATGATGTTCCGACCGAACACAGAAATTGTATCGCAGCTGTTTTTCACTACAATGATTAATTGGCACTATTTTCATGATCATTGAGCCATAAATAACCCCTTTTATGAATGATTACGTGAAATTTTGTCGTATACTCCCATGTTAAGAAAATATAAAATTTCGAAATTTTCGCTCGCATTTCAAAAAATTCCATTAGATTTATCGTTAACAAAAGTAGTTTTGTGAAAATCAATATTTGCAACAGTTATTGTGTAAACAATAAATCGACCACGGACAAACGAACCACTATCTAAAAATATTGAAAGCGTGCTCAGGAGGTGTTAAAACATATTAGCATATAAATCTCGAAATTGAAATTTTCGAGAAAACAATACTTTCTCTATATTCTATGGAGTGAGAAAGTAAGTGATAAGACGCCTTAAAAACATATTGGCATGAAAATACCGAAATCGAAAATAATACTTTCTCTATACTATATAAGAAAGTAAATATGTGATAAGATATAGACCTTAAAAATAATTTTCACAGGTATACATGCAGTTAAAAAGTAATGGATACTCGGCCCGCAACTTGAGAAATAAAAGAAACTCATGCGAACCCAACATGATGCAGATCTCGAGTTTGAACTGGAAAAAATCATAAATACGTGTATTCTCTATAATCAAATGTACAAATACGTTGTACATTTTATAACAGTAAATACACATATTTATGACATTTTTCAATTCAAACTAGAGATCTGAAGACTGAGAAATTCTTTTTAAATTTGTAACTAGAAATAAATGTTGTCTCGAGTTTCACGATATTAATTTTCCATATGGTGAGCTCTATATCTCTCAAAAAAATTATATACTACGTAAACTACATAAATAGGTACAGCATTTTTGTACAGAACTTTTGTAACATTTTGTATGAAATATAAAATGCAAAATGAAGAATTTTGAATTAAAACCACAGTCAACTTTCACTTTTTGTTGAGGGTTAATGGGTCAGTGGCTTTTTTAAGGAAATTCCAAGAAATACTCCTTAAACATTAACTAAAAATGCAGTTTTATCCATTTTAAAGAAATTTGAAAGCTTCTGTTTAGGTAAGGAGGGATTGGACGATGAATCCAGACCCTCCCTCTAATAGAACTCAAAAATTAAATATCAAATTATGATTAGTAAAACAAAATGTTACTGAAATGTTCATTGTACATATACCGTATTAATTTAAGTAGTTTACGTACCTATATATATATCACAACTGATGTGATAACATGGCCTAGTAGGCGTATTTCCTCCGCCATTCAATGCAACGAGGAGTTTGTACGACAACCGACAACTGACACTGCCGAAATGGGAATGCTTCGAACCTTGCACGAAGCGTTCGAGACAGAGGCCCGCTCCTTGGCGATATTTTCTTATAGCAAGCAACCCCACCGGTAACAAAGAAAATGTCACATGACATCAGAAACGACCTCTGATTGGAGGGAGAGGCCACTCTCTCTACCGGCTCTATAGAAAAATTACCACCCTGATTCAACTACTACTGACGAAGATAGAAATGACATTTCCCAGGGATATATATTAATACAAGGTGTCCGTAGTAATAAGTATAAGCGGTATCCCAAACGCATATATTGAAACAGAGTGTCGAAATTACTACTTTCTATGGCTCCACCTCTGTCCCACCCATAGTGGGGACGGGATATTGTGACGTAGGACCCTAACGTCTCTTCGCTTGTGGAAAATCCTGTTTGCTTTCTTGTCTCAATATATTCCTATAATGCAGTTATGGTTATTATGCTGGATATAACATTTTAACGAAGTATCAATCAAGTAAGTGTTATATTTTAATATGTATAAGAACGCAGATTTCTTTTTAACAATAATCTAACATCATTTCAAGATTATTTTATATCAATTTCAAGTATTATTTACAAAAATATCAAATTCTTATCAATCGTGCTTAAAAGTACACACTAAAAGACTGCTGGGGCGCGGTAGCCCATTGGTTAGCGCGCTGGAGTTGCACTCGGTCGGCCCGGGTTCGATTCCAGCCGCTGCCAAAAAACTGCCGCCGTGTTCAAGCGGAGTACGATCACGTTAAACATGTGGGTCCGTAAGTCCTTCCGAGAGGTTGGTGGTAAGGGAAGGAGGGTACGGTCCCTGTGGATGCCTCCCCACTGGGTTCCGGTCTAAATTGGGTGGCACTTCCCGGCCGTCCAAGCAGTTGCCTTACACCTTTCTGGTAGGTCGGACGGTCTGGGTCTCAACAACAACAACACTAAAAGACTGCCCGGCCACACAAGCAGCAACAATAAGCCTTCGGGTTGGTCGTGTGGTCTGGGCTTTCTACACTAAAAGACTGCCTCCGGCCGCACACTTTGCTACCGTAAACCCTAGGGTTGGTCGTGCGGTCTGTGTCTTCAACACTAAAAGACTGCCTCTCTCGGCCACACACTAAATTGCCTTAAGCCCTAGGATTGGCTGTTGATCTGGGCCTTCAACATTCAACACTAAAAGACTACATATTTTGTCGGAAAGGCTGCATATATTGAAAGGGAGTATAGAAATTACTACTTTCCACGGCTCCGCCTCCGTTCAACCCATATTGGGGTGAGCCATTGTGACGTACCTCAATTACGTATCCAGAAATGTCAATCAAGAAGGAGAGATTCACGCGCGGTTATTTAGTTTCAATTTCGCCATCAGTTTTGTATAATATGTGTAAGGATGGAAGTAAAATTTAAATCATTGTTTTCCAAATATTCCATTATTAAAGACGAATCAAATTCAAATGACGATGTAACAGTCTTTAGAGCAACCTTGACAGTTAATGAGGTTAAATATTTCATAAATATGTTTTCCGCAGCTACACACACATACCAATTGGATTTTATATAGATCTCCAAGACCTCCGTTGCAGTAATATATTTGCAAATTTCTTCTTTTCTTTTAATTTGAAATATTATATTTTTTCTTTTCATTCTAATTCGAAATTTTTATTATTTTTTAATTTGAAATATTATTGTTTTTTTCTTTTCTTTCTAATTCGAAATTTTCATTGTGTTTTTGCAATTATTTAGATCTGTGTTTCGGAAGAAATGGAAATGCCACCTTAGTTCTCTGAAGAAGAAAAAAGATTGTAGTCGAAACTTAGGCAGTAATGCTTTTTTTGATATGCGTATAAAAAAAGTAACAGTGATACCAAGTTGACTGATGCTTTCCTAAAGTTAAAGCCACCTTTGTCAGCAGTTATTAAAATAAATTTTAGGTACAGTCATCCAACAAACATTGCAGATGTATCAAAACTTTTGAGAGCAACCGATGAAGTATGTTTGCAAACTCATTCTTATCATTCAAAAATGTTCACTGAACTTCATATTTTTGAAATTGAAAATAGTTTTCTAAATATTGACTACAAATGCTTTTTATTGTTTAACTTAAAAATAACTTTTTAATTGGATGAACAAGCAAAAATTCTTCATCGATTTTGATGAGTTTCTTCCCTAGAAATAAATCTACACAATATTAATAATTTTTTTAACAGTTGCATATGTGAAAGATTTGGAAATTTATATGTAATATAGTAGAATTTGTATTGATAATTTTTAACATTGATATTTATTGTAGCTTTTTACAAATTAATAAAATGAATGAGACACTATCATTGCGGCTTGACACCTAGTAGAAATTTCCAAACCTAAATATAATGTAAAACAGTGATTTTATCGATATTTTTATACATCCCATCACTTCCTCCCCCCCCCCCAAGCCTTTAATAACTATCAGTTATATGTAAGAACGTAGTAAAGGCTAATAAATTGCAAGTAATATTTTATTCTTATTGTTTTTAAAAACATTTTTCATATGTTTCTAAATTTACATTTAGCTTTTGTTTAATTGATATTTACAACACTGAAATTTTATAATGTTAAGTATGTTTGTTTTAAATTAGTAAATAAATCTTTAGGTGAAACAAGAATTTTTTGAATATTTTGCAAGTGGCATGACTCCTACTCAGTCACATTATTTTCATCAGAGCATCCTTTTATGTAGAGACGACAATTATGAAAGATTATCAGATTCATCTATAAACCCTACAATGAACATGGTTAATTACTTTTATAAATGTTGGCGAGAATGTAATCTGGAATCTATAACTGATCCCTTTGAGAAACTGAAAGAGAAAACCAAGCTTTATGAAGAAAAGAGTAAGTTTTATTATCTAATTGTTATTTGTAAATAAAGAATTATATATCGCTGAAGGAATATTTCCTCTTATATATTTTGTCATATTTCAAAGCATCTTGTAATATACTTAACCACTGCCTTTTCATTATGAGTATCTACTGTCTATAAATATTTCCCCACATTAAATGCGCAGTTGAAATTTCACATTTTATAGTATCTCAATATAACAAATGTATTGATAACTTGATAAAAGTAAAATTTGAATTAAGTTTGCTATACATTGTCTAAATATGGTTGATAAAATTTATCATTATATTAACTTATTGTTGCATGGCATTCAAATATACTACACTCCACACTTAATGCAAATAAAATAAATATGTACTTCTTATAAATTGTACATCCAGGTTATGCAAAGTATCGCATTTAAACCAATTTTATTTTCAAGTTCTTGAGATCAAATTAGTTTATTGTAACATTTAAACCAATTTTATGTAATTTTCTTGAGCTCAAATTGGTGTAAATAAAATAATATCAGTAGTATTTCTCAAAATATACATGTACATTTTATTTACAACTTAGTTATGTGTTACTAAAATTAACTTGATTTTAAAATTTATCATTTAAAATTACATTATGCTGAACAGAGCACCATAATTAATTTTTTGTCAATAAATTTGTCATCCATAATAATTATAATTTTTCAAAAATCCCTGTACAGACTATGATATCGTGCTGATAATAAATAAAAGCAACTTCATATTTAAATACCCAATTACTAGACTACCTTAAAATTACCCCTTAGAATAGGAAACATTGCACAATTTAGACAAACATTTGTTTTTTAAAAATGTACATACGGTTACTGGAAATTTTTTGTTTTGGAAAAATGAAATAAATAAACAGATCACCTAAGATATATGGGAATTACTTGTTGAATTCAAAATAAATTAATGTTCAGATAAGTATACCGGGTAGTCAGAATTAAAACACCCCTACTCTGAGCTCTCTACACATCGAACTACGAATCCTCAGTGTAAAGGCTCCAAAATTGTTGAACCTACTATAGCGCTTTTTCACCTGAAGTCGCATCGCCAAGATACCACCTAGCAACCGTTGCTGGTAGTCATATATTGCATGCTTTGCGTTTGAGTCAATTGTAGATATACTGGCGTGTATTGTCTTACAAAATTTTATATTTGTCATTATGCCTACCGCTTGTGGTGTTTTCAAATGCGGAAATCGTTCTGATCGAGACAGCAAATCTTTTTTTAGACTCCCTGCTGTATTAATTAGAGGAAATGATTCAAAAAGACGTCTTAGTGAAGAGAGCCGGGAGAAGTGGCTATCGGCCATCAAAAGAGCTGATCTTAAGAGGAATCCTCAGTGTTTAAAGCTTTGATTCTCTATCACTAGATGCCGTAACGTATTTGGAGATGAATCCGTTCAAAATTACAGAAGAGTGATAATTCGTCAATTCTATCTACCTCTGCCTCTTGGCGACATTCAAAGCGTGCCAAAAGAATAGTCCCATTTCCTCTATTGAGGAGGTGACGTATTTCTGGAAATTATCAGAAACAGGTTTACCAACCCCACCGCTGTGCCTGGGGGGGGGGGGGGGGTCAAGGAGGATCCCTTTGTGAATAAATAACTTGGGATCCTGAGTGGTGAAGGCTTTGGGATTAAGTTCGGATGCTTATGGTACGAACTCGTTATTTCGAGCGATGTTGCTTACTAAAAAATATAGTAATGCGTGTATATTAAAATAATAAAAACGTGAAATATGCAATTCTATATATTTTAATATTCATTCAATAAATAATTAAAATTATTAATATAATTTGCAAATAAATAATTCAAATTTTAAAGAATTCGATTAAAGCGTTATTTTCAATGGAAAACAATGTTAATTTTACGAACGGTGTCATACGGGGGTCAAACATATAAGCAGGGCGATCGAGAAAAGATGAAAGCTAGGTTAATTTATGAAGAGGCCCTAGCCCCAAGGCGACCTCAATCGCTTTCCACGAGCTTGTATATGAAATGTGTTCAGGAGAACGTATATTTTTCACCGAAATCTCAAATACAAAATATCTCGGAAAACATTACCTTATATTTTGATTTTGACTGACAGAGAAGTGTTCAGGAGTACTTATAACGTATTTTTCCCATTTATGTTGGCCCTATGTTTTAAAAGTGAAATGGCCCCAATCAAAATTAACAAACGTTTTATCAAATGGCAAGTGCTCTGTAGAACTCCAATTCAAATTTTATGATTGGTCAAACATAGGGAAGTGTTTAAAATATATTCAGGAGTCTCTATAACGTGCGAATACGAAAATTGTCAGATAAACACCTTATACTTAGATTTTAATTGACGAATAAGCACAACTCCTGGATTCATGTCTACGATCAGGAACTGCTTTTTCCTACTCAGACCATCCCAGAAACCAGAAATTGTAAAGTGACTGTTTGGGCGGTCTGAACAGTGCCACCCAATTTAGACTGGAACCTAATAGGTGTGGCAAACCACAGAGTCTATGCCATACGTTTACATACTTGTAATACATATACATACTTTTAACCGCAAATGAATGGACACAATTATTTAGAAACTATCAAAAGTCGTCCTAGAGATATCGGATTTTTTTTTTTTTTTTTTTTGCATTTAGTGCTATGCTAGCCAAATACCCGTTGAAAATGAACGGTCTTGATTGAGGAAGAAGCACGATTTTTGAACTCCTGAACCCATTTGTACGGTACGAACTACTTGCAATTGTTTGGGCAACCAGAGTAATCAGATGGGGGTGGCAGCTAATGAGACCGTACCATCCTTCCCCTAACCTCTTGGATTGAGGGCCAGGAAAATTGAACATTTCAGCGATAGCCAACTTGATGTTTTTGAAATTTTTATTCATGTACCATATGACGCAGATACACTTTGGGCCATATATATACATAAATGTGACCTCCCTCTTTAAATCGAATGTTATTCCGTCACTCTACATTCTCCCTCTTAGAAATTCTGAAAATTATGTAAAACAGCCTCCTCCCCCAAGCATCGGAAAAAATTAAAATAATCCATCCTCGAAAAAAAAAAAAATTTATTAATGTGCCCCCCCCCCCCCTTTAAATCAAATATTAAAATACTGAATCTAATGTAAGAATGTTCTTCAATAGTGGTCAGATGTCCTTATAACGTTTCATTACATTAATTTTTTGAATACAAAAATTATTGGATAAATACTTTATACCTTTATAAAGGCATTGACGAATAAGCACGTTTTCTGTCAAATTTCTAATGTTACAAACTTCTTTTATTCATACCCAAACCATCCGATCTACCAGAATGTATAAGGTAAAATTGTTTGGGCAACCAGAACAGTGTCACACAGTTTAGACCGAAATCAAATAGGGATGGCAACTAAAGACCGTACCTTCCTTCCTCTAACCTCTTAGAATAAAGCCTAGCAAAATTGAACATTTTAGCTGTAGCTAGTTTACTATTCACTAAATTGTAACCCATGATATAGCTACATTCTGGGCCATATATATATATATATATATATATATATATATATATATATATTATATATATATATATATATATATATATATATATATATATATATATTTATAATTCACTTTGTTTTTTTTATTTGTCCTTCCACTAGCCCCAGTAGACAGTTCCAATGGTGTCCATAGGTAAGTACTATCGCCATTGTCAGAAACTGGCTATTCTATCGGTTTTAATTCGAATTGTATGGCTGTCCTGACCAGAATGCAATTTCGAACTAACCGCTGTTTTTTGTGTAGTTTCCGTTGATTGTTCTCCATGTCTTGATCTTCAATCTTGAGCTATTTATTAATGCCTTTTCTCATTTTTGCCGTGTTTGCTTTTTTATTATATATATATATACCTTTTTAATTATGATTTTTGTATACTCATCTTCCACTCATCCCCTTTCCATTATAGTGATAAGTTACCTTCTATTTTTATCTTTAGTCTTGGTCTATAGTTACTTATTTGTACCAAATATGCTAGAAATAGGGTTTTTTTGTACTTTCCGTAGTTTATGCATAATTTTCGATTAAAATATTTCAATTTTTATTTATATATATATTTATATATATATATATATATATATAGAGAGAGAGACTTTCTTAAAATGTGATCCCCCCCATCGAATATTCAAAATATTTTTGCATAGCTGAAGATAAAATCTATCGATAAATTCCGCTAATCAGCAACCTCAAATATGACTGAACTATTTATCATTTAACTAATCTTTCGGAAAGAGGGCCACAAAAATATAACGTTTCAATCCTGGCCAGTTAGATTTTTTTCTTTTTAATTTTCACTAATCTGACATACACATGACGAAGGCATTTGTAAATATATATATATATATATATATTTACAATGTAACATTCCCCCCCCCCTATCCCCAACTGAATGTTAGAAATCAAAATTCTTGTCTAGCTGAAAATTAAAACAGTTGAAATGTAAAGACTTTTAGAATTTGAGTGCTTTGAAAGTGAAATGGTCTCACTCAAAATTAACAATTTTTAATCATAAGACAAGTTCTATTAGTAACTGTTCATGTCTTATCATCAAAATATTATATACTAAATTTCTCGGAATAAGTATACCTCATACCCAAATTTTACTCGACGGATAAGCAAAAGGTCAGGCATACAAACAGGAAGGACGAGAGGGGCTGAAGTCAGCTCTACTCTTCGAGGTGTAATCAATGAGTAATCGTGATTCTAGCTCTTTGGCTCTGCTCACAGGGAGGGGCCCAGGGTCTGCAGTCACTTTCCATGGGATTGCAGATGAAATGTGTTCAGGAGTTCGTATAACGTATATTTTAACCAAAATCTCTAGTAAAATAATACCTTATACTTAGATTAAGTATGTTTCCATAACTCCTGAACGCATTTTAAAGACTCAGATGTCTATTTATCTACGAAGAATGGTATCTTATAAGGTCAGGCAAACAGGACAGACGAAAAGAGGCTGAAATCCGGTCTGATTAGGGGAAGGAGCCAGAGCCTTAGGGCCCGGAATCACTTTTTGTAGGACTGCAGCTGAAATGTGTTCAGGAGTTCGTATAACGTGTTTTTTCAATAAAATCTCAAATACGAAATATCTCGAAACTATATCTTAAATCTTGACAGACTGATACGTATATTTCTATAACTCCTTTACACATTTCGAAGACATTTAGAGCCCATCTGTGTTGTATGTTCGAGAGTTGTTATAACGTGTTTTATCATCAAAATTTCGAATACGAAATTTCTATGAAAAAGTCATACCTTATACCCAAATTTTGATTGACGGATATGTAACAGTGTACAAAAAGCTGTGTACACGATGTGTAGCATAGCACAAAAACTATTGAACATGTTGAATGTCGCAATTGTTCAGTAGCATAGGCAGGAAAAAAAATGGAGGGAGGGGGGGTTGGGGGTAGGCGTTTGCCAAATCTTATGTATTACATTTTTTCAAACATCTTTTTTAGCTTCTTAAAATTTTATATAAAAGTAATTTGCATAAAAATTTGAAAACGAAGGATTAGGGGGAGGGGGATCTATTTAACCGGGGTCAGAAACTTAATCTCCATTCTTCCACAGTAAATTCACCACTGAGTAAACCGTCTAGGTGATATAGTAATGACGTCAAATTGATGGCCTGATCAATCTGAAAATAAAAAAGCCTCTTGATGACTTTCAGTGGAAATAATCGTGTCAAGTTTCGTTCAATTTGTTCGAGAGATATCATGTCTACAGACAAACAGACAGACAATATACACGGACATCCTTGAAAAAGTGGTTGATTTCTGGATGCACAAAACGCACAGATCCATCAATATTGAATGGTCGGGTTTTTTTTTTTTTTGTTTTACTCCCTTTACATATATCATGTGTTGTATGGAAAATATATGAAAGGATTTTTATATAATATGTTATTCCAAATAGAATGATTCTATTTATATGTTGCCAACTAGGAATGGTAATTCTTGAATTATAGTCAAAATGTTTATCCCACAATCCAGAGTATAATTTAGGAAATGATTTTTTCTTAGTTCTGAAATTATATCAAAGGCATTGTAGTGAGCGATGTCATCAATGTAATGGATCCACCAAAAAAGTAGTAGATATTTTTTGAAAAAATTGCCGATATCATATAATATACAATTAAAATTAGTTTTAATTCAAATCAGATATCCTCATGCAAATTTACACTAAAAATATCTGATGTGAGCAGCACATAACTTTTCTTATATAATGCAATGAATTTAGTCGTTTTATAGTAAAAAAAACAATGTATAAGTTCCACGATACTGTGTTTTTAACGTTGAATTGTACATTTGGCGATTTTACGAAAGGACAACATGCAAGACTATTTCAAAGTACCCAATAAACTTATATTTCACGCAACTCTATATAAATAATTATCCATATTGATATCATCCTCCATAAGTGATAGAGTCCATATATTAAAATATTTTATTAATTAATTCATCAATTAGGAGTCATTTTCATTAATTTAGCGTCATTTTTGCAATTTTGACGATATTTTCATCAATTTGGCAACATTTAAAAAGTCAGCAAGTTGGAGATATTCTGACAACTACTTCACCAAAATTTTGCCAAACGCTACGGATGGAAATTTAGGTTTTTCTTATAGTAGCTTATATTCTTTTCAAGATATTGAATTTTAGTCAATAAGTCGTCATTTTCATTGATTTAGCGTCATTTTAATCAATTTGGCGACATTTTCGGTAACTTGTTAATATATAGAAAAGTCGTCAACCCCCTCAAGTCCTGCAGGTCGCCTCAAAGTGTGCTCAGTGCCGGCGAGGGAGTGTACCGGGGCGGAACGGGCGGGGCACGTTGGGAGAGTAATCTCCTGGTAGGGTCACCCAAGGCGTGAAGGCCGTTTCATTATGCTCAGCTAAGACCTGCAGACATCAGGAGCAAAGACAGACTTCAACCCATGGACTTGTCCAGGGTGCTCCAGACTTCACCACGGTCCAACTGAAGCTGCTCATTTCCTCCTCCTTATGAGTTTGTCAACACATGTAAACATTAGTGGTAATGAGGTTGCGGATAGATTGGCTAAAGAGGGCAGTGAGGACGAAACGGCCACTGGTTCTTCACTTACTTATCAAGAACTGTACTCAAATGCAAGATCTAAATTAAATTTAATTTGTCGTACTCCACCTGCGCACCAATGGTACACCGGAACATCCCCTGGCCGCTCTTCTGGAAATTAAATGTGATCGTGGCTCCCAGACTGCACTTGCTAGACTTAAAAGTGGCCACCTTAAGTGTCTTTTTTTTGAACGCGGTGGAAAAATCCATCCCACTTGTAATAAATGCTGTGACCATCCGGCCTCCCCGGAGCACATATTGAGTTGCGTCGGACTTTCCAAGGAGGACTTGACATCTGCCCCCCCCCCCCTTTTAGTTATTGATTTTCTGGCGGTTAACAACCTACTGGAAATGATCTGACTTATGTCAGATCTGTTAAAGAGGATAAGCAACAACAACAACAAAATCGTCAAGTTGGCGATATTCCGTTAACTTCGTTGCCAAAATCTCGCTAAGCATTACGGATGGAAAAATAAGTTATTCTTATAGCAAATAAATGACTATTGACTTTCAAATAAAAAAGTATTACCCAAAGTATCTTTTCTCATGAATGGAACGAGCTAGATCCACGAGAATGATGTCACCTAATTTATCACATGAAATTATATATGAAAAGTGAACATATTTCACAATATTTAATAATTTTTTGATAAATTTATTTGAAAAATGTGCAATATCTCGAGAACGGTTTATGTTAGCGTTTTAAAGTTTGTGTTAATTGTTTTCTAATGAAAAACTACATAAGAAATAACTAGTTGCATAACACTTTATTAAGGCGGAAATAAACCGATCCGAAAAGTTACCTTTTTCCGATAGATGGCTCTGAATATCGCAGGTTTGGCGAGATCCGACCTTGCGCCAAACAGTGATTATGTTCAATGCGTGGTAGCCACAGTCTCACTTCCGGATTAATCCTGAAACCGGATGTTATAAAATGCATTCAATTAGAATTTGGTTTTATCGGCTGTTAAATTCGAAATGTGGACTATCATAAAGGTATGTAGAAACTTTCTTCATATTGATAATAAAATTCATAATTTTATTGCGTACTTATGCTGATAAGCATAAAATTTAAATCATATATTATACGTATTCAAAATGTTAATAAAATTGGTAAAACCGGATAATAGACCCCCACTCATTTTTAACCGGATAATAGACCCCCACTCATTTTTCTAAGTACAAAATTGCGCCAAGTTGGCGCGTTTGTCCGTGTTTTGAAATTGACTCCTCCCAACTGAAGTGACGTACTTTCCCGTGTTTTAAAATAGGCTCCTCCTACCAAAATGACGTCGTATTCTATAATTTTATGAACTGGAATTTTGTTAAACGATATTGCAATTGAATATAAATAAAAGTGAATAATACTCATAAAAATATTACAAAATACGATTTTTGTGCATTTTAAAAATATTGCGTAATGGCAGAATTATAATAATGGCAGATTGTACTTTAACTAAATTCAAGAGAAAACGATACTTAGAAAAAAGATTGTACTTTAACAAAATTTAAGAAAACGATACTTAGAAAAAAGTTTGTACTTTAACTAAATTCAAGAGAAAACGATACTTAGAAAAAAGTTTGTACTTAACTAAATTCAAGAGAAAACGATACTAAAAAATGAGTGGGGGCCTATTTTCCGGTTCAACCTAAGTTGTTCTACTTGGTTTTCAACAAAAAAATATATTTCAATAATATTAAATATAGTTTTGACTACATAAAACTGCAAATTTGTCATTTGTCACTGTCCCCAAGTTATGATTTGAGTTTTCATCTCTTAATTACAACAGTAAAAAGCACAAATAATGAAAATAAATGGGTGGCATTTAAGAAATTGCGATTCTAAATTATGAAAAAAAAAAACATTTTTGTAAAAATTTTAATGATATTTTTTCATAAAATTGCTTTTACATACTTGCCCCTAAGAATTGGCGGCAGTACGATGATGTCCAAAAAACTGTCTTTGCGACAGCAGCAGTTTTAAACCACATGAAGAACATCTTTTAGAATTTTGTTCCATAGCAGTTTAAGTAACATAGTTGCATTATATATCAATTATAATATACACTTCAAAGATATTAACTGATTCATTTTATTTGGAGCATTTTATTTATTTTTTTGTTTTTGTTTTTTGCATGATGTCTTTTATTCTACGTGTTGTATAATGTGCAGATAATCTTGCATGTTTCAGAGGCTAGCATATGTATAAATAGTGCTTTTACCGAAATTATTATAATGTTTAAACAATTAACTTTGTTCCTACAACCCAATTTTTATGAATTGTTGCGTACAATCTCTGTCTTCTATAAAATGTATTTATCTAAATGAATTTATAGGTGTTTGCTGATGTCAGTGGCGGAGCAAGTTATTTTTGTTAAATTGGACAGCGGACCAACTTGGATTTGTGTGAAATAAGTAACTCTAAAATTTAGTAAGTAATATTATTTTTATATTAATTTTTTAATAGCTGATGAATTTATAAATAATGTCATAGAGCTCATTACATAACTATTTAAGTATTATCTTATATTATTATGTATTTTGTTGTCTTTGATTCCTGCATTTAGCATTCTCTTAACAAGTGAAACCAAATGAATACTAATTAGTTTTGCTGCTAAATTTAAGTCAGCAAACTTAATAGTATTTTTTTGGATACGATGACTTCAATAGGATTTTTAACTTTGAGACATGGAATCAGAAGATAACTGAATATCAGCAACTATTAAAGTATGTAAAGTAAGTAGATAAATGCTTTTTAATGGTTAGTGGTAAATGGCAGTTTTCAGATTATTGTTTTGTGACTGAATAATAAATTTATTGCATAGGAAGATAATTTAATGTATTTTAGTTTATAGTGTGTTTTTCATTTAATTGTTTGAAAGAAACTTGTTTAAGCTTAGTATATGTAATTTGTATTTTCCTTTTAAGAATAATTCATATTTATACTCATTAACATATATAATTTTCTCTATATTATATAAATTATCTATATCACCTAAAAACTGTTAAATAAAAAATGTTTTTTAGTAATACAAAAAACTATTATAAGATCACTTAATGTTCTGAATAGCACACCTATTTTTAAATGAAAGCATTGGTTTATTCTATTTTTTTGTATTTATATATTTGACTTGATTTTAGCAAGCAATAATATCTATTTTTTTTTTCTTTTGAAATTTTAGCGAGTTCAATTTAAAAACTAGCATTCATGAACAGATATGCAGAGGTTCCTAGTAGAAGTAAAAAAATATAAGAAACTATGTTTAGATATTATGTTTTTTTTTTATCTTGTTAGTAATATTCATATTTTTATATTTATTTAGGTAGCATCAAATTGGAATCTAACATACCTCATGTATTGGATTTCTGTAAAAGGTGACCTTTTGTCATTTGTTTTCCTAATATACTGTTTTTGAATTTTCTTAAAATGCTTGATAATTCATTTCGATTTGCCTATCCCTCTTTTGTATAGGGAAGGACTAGATTGTGAAATAAAAATTGGCCAGTGTTTTGAGACCTCTGTGTTACTTATACATGTGTTCATAATGGTAAATACAAAGTAAGGGGGAAAAGGTGTTCGTCCAATTCAATATAGTCTTTGCGATGATTGCCCATTTAAAATTGAAGGTAGATTAATGAGAAAACCCCATTTACACTACAAAATATCCCAAGTTGTCTTGCAACATAATCACAGAATTGGCTCAATGGACTATAGTTTATATCAACAATTATTAGCTGCAGAGGGAAAATGTAGTGTTAAAAATATGATAAAATGTAATGTTTCTAGTCTAAAGATATAAAGAATTTTATTCAGAATAATACTGGAATAATTAATACTTCATCAGATATAAGTAACTTGAGACAAAACTTAATAAGTACCCTTTATTGTCATATGAAAAATAGTAATATTTTAATTGAACTGTTAAAAAAATTAATAAAAGATGATAAAAACTGTAATATCCATCAGGAAACTAATGAAAACCTTATTTCCCACTAACTTCTATTTCAAACTAAAATAATGAGATTATTAGCATAACAGTTTCCTAGTGTTTTATTTTTTGATGCAACTTGATATTGAAGACCTTCCTCTTTATTCTATTTTGTGTGAGCATGGTCAAGGTAAACCAATATGCTATATTTTTGTTTTGAATGAAAAGAAAAGCACAGCAATTCAAAAATTCATTGACTTTAATCCTTCAGTATTACAATCATGTAGAATATTGTTACAGAATACAGATACTGACTTAAAAGAAATACATATAATTAAAAAGCTTTTTCCAAATGTAATAACTATTTTATAGATTTTTCATATTCTCAAATATTTGCATTTCAAAATTTCTTCTTTGGATATTAATAAATCGCTAAAAGAAACTATCATGCTTATTATAAACAGATTGTACATTCTAATACTAAAAAGCAATATTATCAAAACTGAGAAATCCTTAAAATGCCTTATGCTCCTAACTTGTATAATTATTTCATCACTAACTGGGATAGTTGTAAGGAAAAATTTGTTTTAGCATATACTAAATGCTATGAACATCTAGACAATAGAACAAATAATAGAATAGAAAGCCATAATCAAAAAATAAAACCATATCTTAAGCCAAAAATGCATTTGTGTGTTGTCAGAGAAATCCTAAAATTCATGAAAAATGTCTCAAACTCTAATGTTCATTCATCCTTCAAAGAAATGAAAGTTATATTAAGTCACAGGCGTAGAAACCAGGGGAGGGGGCATATGTCCCACCCAACTGTCGGGGTTCGGGGTATGGTCTCCCCCCCCCCCTGAAGTTTAAAATTTGCATTTTTCTTATAAAATTTTTAAAAATGCTAAATTTTTAAATATGTCAAGTAAAGTGTATGTATGTCAAGTGTATGTAGTCGTGCTGGATGACCTTTTAGATAAGGTGACTCAGATCATGGGATAATCTGGGGTTAACTTGAAGGCATATGAAGAAAGAAAAAAACTTATTCGGACCTATTACAGCCCATTAGCCATAGGAAATTAATAAATTGGTCCTTGTCTACAACCCTACCCCAAAGTCGTCTTTACTATTGATGTCTCAAAACACATCAGCTATCTTTGCCATTTTCTTTAGCCTATTGCTTATTTCTGATTTCTCTCATCGATGTATACCTGTGGCATTGACACTGTTGACAAACTAATCTGGGTACCCTAGAATGGGGATTTTTTACTGGACATCAAAGAGACAGTGGTAACCATACTTTAGTTTTTGGTACCTTTTCCTTGTCGAATATAGCTTTTCAATAACTGACCACCTGTGAATTAATGATCTTGTCTGCATTTCTGTTTTAAATCTGGACCCACCTTCAGTTTCTAACTGGGCTAGGAATTTAGACTGACAGTTCATCGACTTCTGATTGAAGTGCATACATTTAGTATCTTTGTACTACCCATCCCAACTAGTTAAATATTTTTCTTAACTAGTCTGCCACATTGAGCTGAACCATATCCTTAGCATTCCGATACCACGAGACTCGCCTACATCTACTGATCACCGATCAAGGAGCTCTTGCTCCTTTCCCCTCTTCTCTTCACTATAATTATTTCAATTTTATGGCATTCAAAATTTTTAATTAGACTCTAATAGGCACAGCATTAGAATTTCTTTAATGCTGTGATGAAGAGCACTCATTTATCCTAAATTTTTTTCGATCTCCACTTAATTTCCGCAGGAGGTAAAAGGCTGGGATTTTTCCTAGCCCAGGGACTCCAATAAGCTGAATTCCTTGATCCATGTCCTTGGTCCATGTTTAAAATTTGTCAGCCTATGGAAAATGTATGGGAAAAAAACTATCGACTTTTTTGTAAATTCTGTCTCCTCAGCTCTCTTTGCAACATCTTTAACCCCGATTTAAAACAATTGAGATCGTAGATTAAAAATTGAGGAAGAAGATATGTTTTAAGGAACAGGTTGATTCCCGCCACCCTTGTTAGAGGTTTTCGAAAATATTTTAAAATTTATTTATTGAATCTTTTGAATGTTACCTTTTAAAAACACCGCAAGGTTAATTATTAGCTCTAAATAAGGGGGACATACATATATACATAAATGGGTTTCTACAAATTAATAGTAAGATTATCTTTCCTAGTCCCAAAGGAGAGTGCAACAGAATATTCTTAATCTCATATATTGTTTTCTATTTAGAGACCTATTTTCTATTGTAACAAAACTGTGATATTTATCTATAGCTAGAACCAGATATAAGTTCTAGTGGCCTTCGGCTGCATTTTTTACAATGTAAATAATTAATGCTTTGCTTAGGTTATACATACTTATCATGGTACATATTCATACATATCATTTTATAGAAAATTGGAATTATCTAGGTTTTAGGCTGAAAAGGAGCTGCTGTACCCCCCCCCCCCATTACAATATATTGCTTGTCACATAATGAGTGCAAAATAAAAATGCAGGGAGGGGGAAGATTTCGAACCTGTTACCCTTCTCCCTAAATACTGTAGATATCCTAAGGAATAGATAGAGTCTTCCTATCTTTCACAATACTCGAAATCCAGGGGTAACAATATCTCACTCTGAATTGGTTTTGACGAGAATGTGGCAAAAACCTCTTGACTACTTTTTTATTTTACATTCTACTTGTCACTTTATATCCACGTCTTCTTTTCCTATACGCTAATGGGATTTGACATCAACCACCCCTGTATATATCTGAGTGCCGATACCCTTTCTTCTTGAAAGTAGGGGTTATCTGAAAAACAAAAAACTACTATTTAGGGACCAATCCACCTAAGAAATAATATTTATGCTAATACTGCACTGGCTGTGTACACCCACCCCCTCCCAACTTTTTTTTTACAAATCTACACCTATGTGTCAAGTCAAAATTTGTTGAAACTGAACTCTAAAATTGAGTCCATTTGTACACCAAGTCCCACAAATTAATTTGTTCGGAAATTCAAAACTGTAAGGAAGGGACTTATTTAATTGAACAGAATGAAGATAAATCAAATCAAGTTTTCTATAAGACTCAGAGACAGACTCAGTAATTTGTTTGATGAGCACATAAATTCTTGTTCTTGTTAATTTAATAAACAGTTTATTTTGCCTTGTAAACACTTATTTGCTGCACGCTGTGGACTAGATCAGCAATTATTTTCTGAAGACATGGTTGATAAAAGGTGGAATGAAGATAATTGTTTGGGTTACACACAAACACCTTCTTTTTCTGCACAAGTAACAAAACAATCAGTTGCTTCTCCAGAGATGCCTCTTAAGGCCCTACCACACTCAAGAACTTTTGGAACAAGCAACTATTTCGAACAACTTTTCCCCCAATTTTTCGACGAAAAAGTTGGCGATAGGGTTATTGACAGTTTGAAGAAGTTGTGCTAAATGACAAAACTACGGCGGTATGTTTATCGCCTTTTGGCGGCAACTATACATTTGTACATATACTTTTCGGCAGGCAGCGTGTTCTCGCTTCGACTTCGGCAGTAAAACAAGACTTTTACTTAGTACTTCCTTTTGTAAGGTAACCTTTATTACTTTTTAATTATGACTAAATTGCTATCAGCTGCAGGGAAAAATCAAATATGCCTTGGCATAATTATGCTAGGATTATTCCTGCTTAAAAAGAATAAATAAAGCAAACCGAGAAGGATGTGGACAAAATCTATTGTAAATTTTTGATTTGATCTTTTTTATATGGATTACTTCAGATATCAGAAGCTTAAACAGATGAATAAACATTAAAAAATATTTAGATTTGTCACACATCCGTATAAAAAAGCAAATAAATATTTGTTGAAAAATATTCACTCTATTTTAAGATACAAAATTAGTTTAAAAAGCGATATTGCGATATTGACTGAAATGAAACAAAGAAAAAGAAAACGTAAAAAGTATCTAAATTCAAGAATGCCGTCATTAAAATATCATGTCTTAAACAAATTTAAGTTCATTACCATTTTATACTTGATTTCAAATACGTAAGGTTTTCAAATACGTATCTATATTAAATATCCGAGTATGTTCTTTGCTCATTTGTAACGTTTAAAATATTTCTCATTAAAGTAAACTTTTAAAAATTATTTTATCTACATTTATATTTATTGAGTAATTATGTTTTAAAATAGATTTAAATGTATATTCCATCTATAGCTGGTATAAAGTATACTTCAAGATATTTTTCAAAGTAACTTCGAAATAAATTTTATATAAGTATTCAAATTTAAAAGAGTAAACTTTTCCTATTTACATATAAACTTATTTCTTTTATTAAACGTAAATGATTTGCAAATGTATTGTAAATTTCTAATTGTCTATGTGCATTTAAAATAATAAAAAAATTCTTCAAATGTTAGCGTCAAATTATTAAAATTTCAAAGTAATTTGATTTTTGTTTTTATTCTAATCTAAAATGTTCAAAATTACATGTCGAAAGATAACTACTACTCATATAAGGATGTTCGATGATTTCTGTCTAATTTTCATGCACATTTTATATTTGCTATTTCTATAAGCACTTTTTTTAATTAAGAATATATTCCATCTATAGCTGGTATAAAGTATACTTCAAGATATTTTTCAAACTAACTTCGAAATAAATTTTTATAAGCATTCAAATTTAAAAATAATGTACTGATATAAGATTATTTTGTATATAGAACTTAAAATAATTTAAAACAAAAAAATTCCGCAGATTATTAAAGAAAAACTGTATTTGAATTTTTAGCAACAGATGGCAGCATCTGTAAAATTTAAGATTCGCTTGGATTCGAACCGGAGCCCAGTCGTTGACTGAGCTGATTCTCTACCACCCAAGTCAAAACTTCACATTTGAAATGTACTAACTAATTATATCATGCAATACATTTAGTGCTATTTTAGAAAACTATTTTAAAGAATAAACAGAATATGTTTTTAAGTTGTTTTAGTATTGCAATAGAAGGATAAAAAAAAGTCTATGGAGAACATACATAAAAATTCATTTTCTAAATTCTGTCTGATGTTTTTTTTAATGATTCGAGAAAGAGAACATTGTATTCTTTAAAACGAGGAAATTGCCATAGTGTAGTAAATATTCTAAAGCAATTTAAATTAGGATCCTTTGTGTTTTGTGATAGAATCTCTTTAGTTTATTTTAGAAAACTGATGAAATATATATATATATCGCCAAAGCAAACTCTCGTACGCTCTTGTTTAAATTCACAGAAAGGTGGATTTTCTGAAACGCGTCAATACTGTAAACTAGCGAGCCACTAGTAAATATAAATTTGAATCAGAAGAAACCAAAGAGATTACATTAGTAATAATGTCATAATTTTTATTATATAATATTTCATGTATATAAAATCGCTTTGGAAGAGATGGTTTGTAAAGATGATATTTCCTCGTCCGCATGTTTCTTCAAATTCTTTTTTTAAATACAGTGGGTCTTTTAGATTCCACAAAAATGATTTTTCACGTATTGATTCAATTAACTCCATTTCCATTTCGCATGACCACTATTTTTCGACTTCGAGACGACTTTCATTGACTTCCATCTTTATGACACAGAAATATTATAAATACTTAACAAAATTCTAAATCTAAACTAAAATAATACTTCGCGCTGCAAGGTTATTATATCAATATATTCTATCTGTTATTATATTCCATCTGTTCGTGCTCCACAGATTCAAACTTGCGCGACGATTTCACGCCAAACCAGAATGTAGTAAAATCTGCGCCAACCTTTCTACACACTTATTCCTCCGCTACTCATCTGTGATTGGCTGGTTGGTGAAAAATTGTCCCAAATGAACAACTTTTTCTATACCGGTCAGATAAACTTATCCCAATTTTTTAACCCCATTTCACACGAGTTTTCCCCCAACTCTACGTAAAAATTGTTCGAAAAGTTGGTTGTCCGAAAAATTGCCGGAAAAGTTGTTGAATGTGATACGGCCTTTACAGGCGCACAAAAATTGCAACTTTATTGTAACACTGTGGAACACTAAAGTATGAAAGAAAGCTTTAAATGTGGTCTGAACTAAGTAGAGCATGAGAGTGTGATGAAAATATTGCTATTTGCGAAGAAAGTAGTGTAAATTTAAATAAATACATTAGTGATCTTAATTTCCAATCAAGTAATACTAAACTTAATAGTAAGTAATACTAAAGCAGAGTAATACTGCTCAAGTAATGTATTGCTCAAGTAATATTAAAGCAGAACAGGTTTCCACAATCAAAATATCTGAAGTTCAAACTGCTGATGATCCTTGTAGTCTCTTAGCCACCTCAAAATTAAATTTAGATGCCGATTGTTCTAGTTGCCAAAATGTGGACAACAGACATGGTAAGGTTAAAAATGCATTTTTTTTCCTTTAATGTGCCTATAAATTATACATCTATTAGCTATATCCCTTATTAGAGAGTTGAAATTATGCTTGAAAAAAAACCCACAGAATTCCAACAATACCTTCACACTATATTTCTAATTCCACATTCCATATTTCCTATATTTCTAATTCCACATAAGTATAGTTTATCATTTTCCCCTTAACTTTAGCAGTTTAAAGTTAGAAAAAGTATTTTATCTGAAAATGTGAATATTTCATTGCATTTTATAGCTCTGAAATGAAATTCTCAGGGAATTTAAATTCGGCTGACAATTCCAGCGAAAGCTTAAGAATTGTAATTTTCTTTAAAAACCTGGAAGAATTCTATTTGAGTCTGTAAAATGCCATTGTTTTGTCATTTTAAAAAATTTCAAACTATTTTTAGGATTGTTTTACCTTATTGTAATTGAAACTAAAATTTTGATATTTAAATTTTGATTTCATGCTTTTATCATCAAATTGGCAAATTTTTCATTTTAAATTTTTCTATGTGTTACTAAATTTAAATTCATTTCACTAAATGAAAATATTATACACTACAAAACATCGTAATTCAGACTGTGAAAGTTTGTAAAAATTCTTCTAGAAAACTCAGGAAATTTCATTAATAAGTTTTATTAGAACTCCTAATTTTCTTATAAAAAAAGAAGTGCTCCATTTTTAATTCTATGGTTTATATTTTGCTGATTAAAGCGAGCAACAATGAGCCTCTTTGGCAGAGGTGAAACCCCCCCTTGTGGATAATAGAGAACAAATTAGTTTAATTTTTAGAAAATCATTAAAAAGGATTTTTAGAAAATCATTTAAACATTGCCTTGAGCATGTATATAACAAATATTAGCATAAATTTTCTAATTTGTTCTCGGGGACTCGCAAGCCATGGCAAGCAATTAAAATGTTATTGTCTACTAATGGTTTTAAGATAATTTGAAACATTTTCTAATCAATGCTATATTTTCTGTATGATTTAAAAAATACTGCTGTGCACACTTTATTTAAAATGAACTAATGATAGCTCTAGAATTTTTTGGATGCTTTTGTTCATTAAAAGAAGTAAAATGAATTCGCTACGACATAGGTTAGCTTAAATCATACAAAATAAAGCATGTAACATTTCTCATGAAAGGTGGAGTGCTGCAAGAAGCAGACAACATGAAGAATGAGTAAAATGATTAGTTTAATAAGTTTTTTTATTAATACAGATGTATATCAATATTTTTGTTTTATGCTTTTCACTGCATAAAAAAAAAACTATTTTATTATCTAAAATTTTACTATTCATTGTTTAATCATATTTATAATTTGTTTTTATGAGCAAAATATTTCTGTTTTACATGAAAATAAATTTATGTTCATGCTTGTAATTATATACAATAATAAAATAAATACTTCATACTTAGATCTGTAAGTTTTTAAATATTTATTCTAATTGTTAAGTATAAGCAGATCTGAAGTGCTTTATTTTAACAAGATATATAAAGGAATAATAATTTTGATTTGATTTATTACAGGGATTTAAAGTTTGTATAGAGTCAAATTCTATATTTTAAAGGGACTGAAAAATCTATTGCTGACAGACAGAAACATCCTTCCATTTCTTAAGATTGTGAAGAAGCTAAGGTATGCATGCTTTTTATATAACTACACCCAACTCTTTTTTTACACGGTAGATACGTTTCTCAGAAATTCGTGTAAAAGAAGATGTTTCCTATAGTAAAATTAGGGATACATTCCATGTTATCCCAAAACCGTGTAAGATAAAATAAAGAACTATATTTAGTTTAAAAATCTTGTAAAAACTTCTAAAGAAATTGCTTGTCTTTTACGAATCTTTGAAGCTTTCGACATTTTGTTAAATGTTATCTAGGATAAAAATTTTATCTAGATAAAAATACTTTTTTTCACTTCTTAAGGTCAGAAATGTTTAAATACACAATTGATAGCACTATGTATGGCTGATAACACAATAATAATTAAATATTGTGAGCTAATAAACTTCAACAATTTAATGATATGTTATGTAAATGTCATATGAAATGGGAAGGTAAGAGTTATCGGATAAGAGGATTCCCCAATAACTAGTGTGGAATCCCCTTATTTGATAACATTATAGCAGTGCTGTCTAATTTTTGAAATGTGGTAAAAATGTGAAATTTTTTTATACGTTGGTACCAAAGACTGCAATTTAAACTAGACTGCTCATGATTATGTATGTTGGCCAATGAAGCTCCTGAGGGAGCGACGGCTGTGCTTGGCGAAAAGCGGAGTTACTTTCTCTTGCTATTTATCGCTATAATGAAGCATTTCTATGCGTCTTTTTTTTAAGCTATCGACTGTCAAACTCTGATTTTATCCGAGAGTCTCGAAATATTTTATGTTTTTAAAACGCGCATTTTGAATGTAATATTTTACATTAAATATTATATTTCTTATTTTGATTAGAATAAAAAGTGTTATTAATCAACTTTTGCGTGCAAACGCTTTTGAGTATTTTTGTAATAATTTAACAAAAAATGTGTTTACAAATAGTAAAAGTTCTAAACGTTTTTTTAAACAATATAGAAAGGTCTACGACTGTTAACATTTATACACCTATTTTGATTATACTCAATAGCGTATTTTAAACAGACATGATTTATTTCACTTTATTTATTTGGGGTGAATGGGGAGGGGTATATTTGTCTAAATTTAGCAAAAACTGGAAACTTCCAACGCTGTATTCCAACGGTGTTTTGAGTAATATTTTTACGATATGGTGGTGGAAGACTTTCGTTGATAAACCTTGCTTTATCATTGAAATTAAATTTCTGATTTTGAAAAACATTTGGGGGGGGGGGCGTTTTGATATGGACGCCAAAAATCCTTCGATAATCAAATTGTAACCAAATGCAGTAGCTAAAAAAATGGCTAACTCTCTGCTTTAAATTGCAAAAGTTTAACAAATTTCAAGTATGTTTCCTTACAATACACATTAGCATACTTGCCTATTGTCTAGATTTTGCTATTTAATGATCTATTGTTCCTTACTTCATGTTTTATATCCATCCCTAACTCAGATTTAGTAATGCAAAAATGCACACCCAACTAGTGATAGGATATAAAATTTCATCCCCCCCTATTATGTTTTAAATAGTTTTATTTACTTTAACAGAACTCAACAAAATTAAACACTTCTCTTTATTGGATAATTTAAATATACATTTAAAGAGATTCAGTGGCGTCGCCAAGGAGGGGAAAGCAGAGGTCATAACACCCCTCCTCTGAATCCATTAAATTTCGAAGAAACAATATATGGAGAAATAGGAAGCAAACTATTTAGTTACCAAACCCCTCATCCCACCAGAAATTTTTTCTTGTGACGCTATTGAAAAGATTTCATTTATAAAATCATATAGCCATACTGTTAAGGGATAGCATCTTTCATGGAGGACATTGTTTCTAAAATAGAAACTTACATATAGCAATAAAGAATCATGAGTCAAAATAAAATTCTGTTAACACATGTTGCTATTTATTATATCCCAAAATAGCTAATAATTGCATTGAACTTGAAAGCTGATAATTATAATTTACCACTTCTGTAATTTTATAAACAGTAGTAAAGAATTAAGCATTAAAATTTTCCATCATGAATTTAAATAACTACAGAATTCCTAGAATACATATATTTCCAACTGCATACTTTTTACAGACATTCAACAAAAAACCTCTCAATTCTAAAATATTGTATTGTAGAATATTCATGAAAAGAAAAAATTGCTAGAGTGCTTGTCAAATCTTTATCATTCAAGTTTCAGATTCACTTTACTGATATGAAGAATATATCGTGGGTATACAAGAAGAAAAGACACTAAATCCAAAGAGATAATTTTGTGATAAATGAATTTTAGAGTTTGAATGTTTCTAAATAATTTTATTTTGCTTGAAATGCATTTTCTTTATTTTAGTGAAAAACACTGGTATTAAACTACATTTTAGCAATTTGTTTCCTTTATACTGTGATTTTTAACACAGCTGGGACATTATTTTTTAAAATGACAGACAGCATCACTAGTTGTTTTCTGCATCTTATTTATTGCATGTTATTTATTGTCTGTAGATAGAACATAAAATTTTTTACTTATTACAATAGATAATTCATTTATTGCATTTTTGCAATAAATGCCCTTTCCTTGTATGCTTATGATATCTGATACAGTTTCACATTAAAATTACATTAATACTTATAGATGACATTAGTACGAATGCATTCTAGGTATGAATGGTGATGTTTTGATATGCAACTACCCATTCTCCAGATGCTCTTGAAGAAACTACTTTAAAAAAATAATTTACATCCACAAAAATACAGTACTAACTTATTCCCGGCCGTCCAAGCGGTTGCTCGAGTCCTTAGATGAGTCGAACGGTCTGGGTCTTCAACAGTACTAACTTATAAAATACACCAGACCTGTGAATATTCAAATCAATTTGCATTAAGTGATTTGAAGTCATAAAAATATCTCCCTTATGCATAAAAAATAATTTGTATTCAGTTAATAAATTTTAAGTCCTGTTAATATTATATACTTTGTTAAGTACAGGTTAATATTAATGAATGCCTATTTTCCTTTAGACTATCAATTTTCTAAGATCATTATAAATTTTTATACCAACATGTTTATATATTTCTGAGTTAGTGTTCGTAAGTTTAACTAAATTACTCATGTGCAATTCCTAATTCTTTACAAATGAATAAACAATAGCAAACATTTGAACTTACTGTTGGAAAAAATTTAGAATAACATTTTATGCAACTATGGTTGGACATGTGGGTGGATGGCAATTGGTTTTAGCTTGAAAGGTGAAAAAAATGCATATATTACCTTCAATACCTAAAACAGTGACGTAGTCTCATTTCTTTGGGTTATATAACATAATTTGTCTTAACCTCTACTATTTTCTGCAAAATTTACACATTCAATCACAATTGTTCATTTTTAATGTATTATGATGTAAACAGTTTTCACAAAGTTTACACGAACAGTTTGTATACTAGCTTTGTAAAAAATATATAATCTTCACTTTCAAAACACTATTTTATATTAAAAAGTGAAAGAAGGTAAACAGTAAAAGTTAATATTTTACAAGGGAAACATATGGATGCAATTGAAAAAATTAGCATAATTTGCTTCTCAACAGATTGTTAAATTTTGGAGAAAATAAATAGCACAGATAAGCAATTTAACATTTTATTGAGACAGCAAATCTTAACATTTATACAGATTTCTTGGTATTGTGAATAGTCATAGATGCAATTACAGTTCATTTAATACATATTTTAAATAATCTGTTACGAGTCATGACGAATCTCTAATTGATGAGGTTCAAACAATCAGAAAGTAGTAACCTGAAAGAACAAGGTATGATTAAATACAATTAAAATAATAATGAAATTTCAATATATATTTCACACTTTCAAAAATGTTATAATATTTCGAAACTAATAATTATTTTGATATGAAATTTTCAGCCCCATACACTAATACTTTTAAAAACTAGAACTGCATTTTGATGCAAAAAAATTCTTTGTAACACTTTACAACATAGTTGAAAAGTGTTTATGACTTTGTTCATTCATTCTGTCTGTCCGTTCATACAATAATTGCCATAAAAATGACTTTATCAAAATAAAATTTTAGTATGTTGTTCAGACAGTCTGTGGAACATATGGGGATGTAAATGAATAATATCACCCAATTAGTTTTGGATTGAACCCGGGTTGCAAAAGTGAAATACATTGTACTCTCTGGGAACTAATATTTAAACATTTTTAAGTAAAGTTAAAATTTATAAATTGCTTTGAAAATTTTTAGAAAATATTCAAATTATCCCATAAAATTTATGAAAAAAAATTTGAGCAAAATATGTTTGGTAGTGTTTTAAATAAAAATTAAAATATAATAGTGACACCCATATTATATGAAATCATGTGACCCACTTGAAAATAAAATGTTGCATTTATCGTTTTTCCTAATGTAAAAATCGTAATTTTTAAAGTTCTTTAAAATTTATATTTAGTGTTGCATCCGTCGTAAAACAGCTTATATTTTGAGTAATTTGTGACAGCAAAATGGTTCACAATGTTGGCCGATAGTGGTATCCATACGCTTGTCTGAGCGCACAGACTCTTTTTACACTAAAAAACATGATTTTATAGCTTATTTTATCTTTTTTATGTAAAAAAAAAGGTCTCGATCTATTTTAATATTAAAAAAATGATTTTTATAGCTAAAAAGATGTATATATACCTTTTTTACATTAAGACCAAATTTTAACAGTGAATTACTGAACTCTTTTAGCTAAAAAGCTAGACATATTAAAAGTATGATTTCACAGTGAATTATTTAAAATAAATGCGTGAAAAAATAGGACCTCCAAATGAATGGAAATCCTCTAATATATTAAAAATGTGTACCTTTAAACAGTGAACTTTTTTAGTTAAAAAAGCTAGACATATGATTTTACAGTGAATTATTTAAAAATAAATGCGTGAAAACCTCCAAACGAATGGAAGTCCTCTGTTTTTAAAGGGTGGGGTTGAGACCCCCCCCCCATTTATTTAATAGATAAAACTCAAAATATTTAACTAAATCTAAACATTTTTTATAAAATTAAAGAGAATTATAAAAATATGAATGAAATCATTATGAATTACAAAACATATGTATAATAAAAAAGAGATGATAATTTTATAGGGGGGGGGGGTGACGCACCCTCACTGAATTATGGAAATTTTAATTAAAAATGCATGAAAAAAGAGGACCTGAATGGAAGTCCTCTAATATATGTACCAGTGAACTTTTTTAGTTAAAAAGCTAGACATATTAAAAGTATGATTTTACAGTGAATTATTTAAAAATAAATGCATGAAAACCTCCAAATGAATGGAAGCCCTCTAATATATTAAAAATAAGGGTGACCCATAAAATTAAAAAGAATTATAAAAATATCAAAAATTAAAAAAAAGAGGCCTGATGATTTAACACGATCCCAAATTAGGATCGTCTCAGAAAATGATAAATATAAAGAGGAATATAATATTATAAATTATATAAAATTGATAATATACTATATATATAATAATAAATTTTCAGGTGGGGAAACATATTCTCACCTAAATATGATGATTAAGCTTCCTCTAATTCATATTCGTAATTATCATCAATCCTACCCGAATACTTAAATATATATCTACCTTTATTTATTTTATTTATTGATACATCAGAAAGTTTTCCATGTTTATTCGCAAGGCAATACTCTTTTTCTTCAACTTCCACATCTAACTTTACGATTACTGAATCTCCATATTTAGCATTAATTTTTCTCAATGATATCAGATCATATTCCCCAGGATTTAAATCATTTAATTTAAACGTTTTGGGATACGTTTAAATTAAAACGGAACCCCCAAAACGTTTTGGGGATTCTCAGTCTTCTTCCATATATCCACTATATCGTATAAATCAGATGTCCAACTATTAAATTCATCTGGATATCCTAACCATTTTACAAAATATTTATTTCCTTTCTTTTTTATGATTTTTTCAATTTTATATACATCATCTTTTTTATTATATTTTACCATTTCATTTTCATAAAAAGTTCCTTCAATTTCTTTACTGTTTAAATCCTTTAATCGATAAGTAATAGGATCAGTTTTTAATACTTCAGATACTATAAAAATCTCTTCAGTAAATGTAGAATCATCTACTTTCCTGAATGTTTTTTTAATTGTTGATATTCTAACACTATCCCCTATCTTAAATTTAGGTTTTTTCATGATCTTTTTAGTATATAAATTTTTATAAACTAGATGTAAGGAAGCTAGAACACGGGAAATACTGGTTCTTTAAGAGACTGGTGGGAATTTTGTTAGACATTGTATTACTCTTAGGAAATAGTTACGATTTGCAGTTTATTTGAAGATGGCATTTTTGGCAAGAGCGCGAAAGGCAGACTTGGCTAAATTAGCAACGGAACTGGTAGAAACTGTTCCGCCAAACCTAAAAATTTTGGAGTTAAGGAGATTAATTTTGGAAAGCGCGGATTATGAGGAAGGAATGGCAGAAAGAATGTTAGCGACTATTGTAGAGGAAAGAGTAGAAAGGGAAGAGTTAGAGAATAAAGTACGATCGGAAAGAGAGCAACTGGAGGCTAAAGAAAAATTAGAACGGGAACAATTTGAAGTAAAATTAAGGGAAGAACAGGAACAATTTGAAGCAAAATTAAGGGGAGAACAGGAACAGTTTAAATTAAATTTAGAATATCAAGAAAGGTTAGAGCTAGAAAAAATTCGAGCAGGTAGTCGCAGCAACACGGAAAGTCCGGTTATAAGTATAGAGACAGGGATGCCCATGAAATTTAGAACGATCGAGGAAACGGTCAAGATAATAAGGTTACTGACGGTAAAAGTGCCAACCAGGGCAGATCAGTGGGCGTATTTTTTTTCGAGTTTGGAAAGGGCATGTAATTTGGAAAATGTACCGATGGATTTCAGAGCGACAATCTTACTAAATTTATTAGGGGAAAGGGCGGCCGACTTATTGACTCAAGTGCCGGAAGAGCGATATGGAGACTACGCAACTGTGAAGGCAGTGGTATTGGAAAATTTCCAACCGTCACCACAGGAATGCCTAGAGAAATTTAGGAAGGCGAGCCGTCGAGCTGACGAGAATTTCGTACAGTTCGCGACTAGATTAACGTCCATGTGGGAGCATTATTGCAGTTTGAAGGGGGCCCAGGATTTAGAGACACTAAATCAGATGATAGTGGCGGACAAAATGACCCAGGGATTGGACGTGGAGACGTTCGCGCACATAGGTATTCGGCAAGGCGAAAGTTGGTTTAGACCAAGGGAACTGGCGAAGGAATGCGACTTATACTTCATGGCCAGAGGTAAATCCTATGCGACGTCTATACAGGGGGCAGAGAAGCCCAGTGCATATAAAGGGAGAGAGCGTGACCGATCTCGACCTGAGGGCGGGAAGGTACGACAGATTTGGAAAAGACCCGAGAGAGGAGGCCAAAGCGGGCAATGTTATGGATGTGGGTCAAGGAGTCATCTTAGATGGAACTGTCCTCAAGTGAGGCAGAGACGGACGGACGGGCAGACAGAAAGACGCGCAGGGGATCCAAGAAACGCTCCACGAGTGGGGGACCAGAGGGTCATAGCCAGGGTGGATGCGATAGGAGCGGTGAATGGGAAGAAGCAGGAGCAACAGACTCGCTGTAAGCTAGAACGGGTGCCGATCAGTGTAGACGGGAAGCCAGTGTTAGCATTAGTAGACTCCGGGGCGGAAATCACAGTCGTGAGAGGTGATTGTTTATCCGAGAAGCCAGGTACGGAGGAGGCGGCTATTTTATTGAAAGGAGCATTTGGGCCGGCCATAGAATGTCCTTTAAGGAAAATCCCGTTAGGAATGGCATCGGGGGGAGCATGCAGTGTACCCCATCAGGAAATTTGGTGCGCGGTCGCCCAGGACTTGGATGAACAAGTATTATTACCCCCGCAGGTAAAGGGACTCTTGGAAGAAACCCATGTAGAAAGGGAGGCGAGAGTCGGAATTACGGAGTTAGAAACAGGGTCAAATCCCGTAGAGAATTTTATCTCGATATCCGAGGAGCAGCAGACTGCTGAGAGCGGGGAGGAAAGCGAAACAAAATTGAGCAAAGCTGGGAGTTTAGTTTCGGAATCGGAGGAGAGGGGAGGCAGGTTAACCCTCATACCGAGATGCAGTAGCAAGGGAGAAAACCTGGGACGGTCCGTTTCTAGTTTGGAAAAGGAAACCGCAGGGGGGAAGGAAACGGAAGGGGTTGAGTGTCCACAGTCGCAAGTTTCCGCGGAGAAACGCGTGAATGTTTCAGCAGTACAAGAAGTGCCGAAGGGGGAACACCCCAGTAAGGAGGTAGCGGAAAAAGAGAAACGAGTAGTTATTCCATGGAGGAGCCGGTCGGAAAAACGACAGCGAAAACCAAGCACATTTAAGGCCGCTAGAAATTCTGTTAAGACAGTACGAAAAGCAGGAAGTAGGAATTGGGCAGATGGATACCCAGGATAGGTTAAATGGCAGATATCCCGAGCAAAGTTGGAGCCGGGAGGAGGGGAAGCCGAAAGTTTCACTTTCGAAAAAGGAAACCGGAGATGCCAGAAGTGGGAGGAGTCCTAGCATAGGTTCGGCACGAGCTAAAGGCTGTAATGGAACGCGAAGCGAGGTGGATAGTCGGAAAGGGATGGAGAGACTCTCTCGTCGTAGTAGGGCAAGACAGCGGAGAGGTATGGGTTAGAAAGTTTACCGAAACCGGGAGGGGCAGGGGGATAGGATGCTTGAAATTAGGTCAAGCGGATTTCTCTCGACCCCGGAGAAAACGAACACCCCGACGTCAGCAACAAAACTTTTAGCTGTGTGCGGAGAAGCGAGCAGGGAGACGAGGGGGTAAGGAGAGACAGATAGTTTTGGTTTCGAGAGGGGTCAGACAATGTTTTGACGGGATCCTTGTGTATATGTCAGTGTACAAAGTTGGGAGAGAGTGGTTTTCTGGATTTTTGTTTATTTTGTTTATTGTTATTATGAGGGTGCATAGGTTTTAAATTGGACGGGTTGGTCATGGGAGTATAGATAGAAGAGAGAGAGAGTGGATGGGTCCAAAGGGGTAGAGATTTGGCGAAGATGCAAGAATAGTGAATGTAGGATTTTTTTTTCTTGTATAGAGGAATTTTATTTTATGAGAGAATAGTCTAGTGTATATTTCTGTCTACTGAGTTTTTATTTTTGGCTTTTTGGAAGGGAACCTTGGGGAGTGTTTATTTTTGGTTATATATGTTTGTATATACATATATCTTTTTGCAATGTAAAATTTTGAACACGAGCTCCCGAGGGGACAGTCGGGTAGATTGATCACTGGTGACTCTCAGGCCAATCGAGCGGTGATTCAAGATCCACGATCAAATATCAGGCTCTACACCCAATGCTGGGAATTGTGTGACAGTATGTGTGGAAGTGTTGTAAAACTCTCCTGTGTGTTTTAAAACTATGCAGTGGTAAAAACTTTTCTCGAACTTGGAGTGAGGTCAGTGAACTGAATAGACATGAGTGTACGTACCAAGCCAAGGATCGAAGCATCTGGGAATCCTGTGGAGAATGATTGATGGTTTGCTTGATTCATGTGGTTCCTGATGGTGCGTGAGAAGTCCGAGGGTCCAACCAGAGTTTCTTGGGGGTTGGAAAAAGCTGGGTGTTTAACCCAGGTTTTTCTCTGGTGGGGCATGTAAGAAACTCGGGGGTTTTCGGGTCTAAAATGCTCGCCATTTTGTTTCGAAATCCTTGAGTTCATCCACCTCGTGTGTCCGGACCTCCAACTTTGCTTCGAGAAAAACAAAGTCATAAAGATCCCTCGGATTTCCACGGAATCAAGCGATAAAAACTGTCATCAGAGCGGGGGAGAGATTTTCCAGCGATGTGCTATGTGGGGGTGCATGACACCCAAAGGGCATAGGAACATTCCTCAGATTTTATATCTGGGGTGGTCGGATTTTGGTCCGAATATATACTCAATTCAGAGCCGAAATCGAGAGACGCTCCTTAAGATCTAGTGGCAGGAGGACGACTGTTACACGTCCTCGCGTCTCACTAAATTTCTGTATTATCATCATTTGTAAAGATTTTCATATTGGTTCTTCATTAATAAATACTTTTCTATATCATCAACCAAGAGTCTTTTGCTTATGTCAAGATCAACTATTTTTAATTGATATACTCTCGCAGGATCTCGATACGAATTCTCCATGCTAACCCGAAGAGGCGTTACTTTAGCGATGTTTTTCCATTTAAGTCATCGCAGGGAAAGTCTAGGCTTTCCACTCCCACGGAACTAAAGATCCGTGGAGAGACTTTTCTGATTTTGTCGTCGATGCTTATTCTCAATCGGAAGATCAGTTAGTTTCTTACACTAGAGATTCATTATCGTCTCGACTAGCCTCAGCAGGTGTCATTTTTATAGATCTATGATATGAATTGTTATAATTTTTAAGTAATTTGGGTAATACATCAATATATCTTTTAGTATTGTTAGCGTGCATATATTTTATAATTTTTTCTCTTATACTTCTATTAAATCTCTCAGCTGTTGCAGATTTTATTTCTTTATTATAAGTCGTAAACCAATGTATATTATTTTCTTTGAATAATTTTTGTGTAACTTTTCCTGTAAATTCAGTACCTTCATCTGTCAATATAAATTTTGGTATTCTTTCTTTAAAAACTTGTTTAAAACCTTGTACGACTTCTTCAGATGTTTTTCTTTTTATAGGGAAAGCCCAAGCATATTTATTAAAAGCATCTATAACTGTTAACAAATAATTAGCTCCATCGTTATATTTGCTATAATTTTTTATAAATAACAAATCAGCGTCAAATTGATTATTACTGTTTGGAACATAAACTCTCCTTTTTTTAAATTTACGAATGACAGGTTTATATCTAGTATATACATCTTGTTCATGTAAAAATTCTTCAACATTAGGTAACCCCGTTTTTCTTTTCAATTCTTGAATACCACAATAACCTGTTTCTGGATTATAATATGTCTCTTTTAAATTCCTAAAAAGTATTCTTTTTACTTCCACAAATTATATAAATAACTTTACCAACTGGTTTATTATTTTTAGAGGTAGTTTCATAATAATTTTTAGTTTCGGTTTTCTTTTTACACTTGACACAATACATATTAGGAGATATCCCTAACCCAAAAGTTTTTTTAGCTTTAATAAGAGGTTTAATAATTCCTCTATCTAATCTTTCTCGAAATGTTGGATCTTGTATTGTATTTAAATCATATATTAATTCTTGATCAGCAACATGTCTCTGTTTTGTATCTTTTGTTTTACTATAAGAAATATCATGTTTTTTACATGCTTTATCAACTTTATTTATTCCAGGATCACCTCTTTTTAATCTTTTTTCTAATTTTGTAAATGGACCACAATATTGATATCCTGGTAAATGCATTTCTGGAGGATTTATTTTATCTTGTAACCATCCAACAATATCACCACCTTTCATTTATTTAGGATGAATAAATTTATATCCATTCAATTGCATTTGTTTTACATTTTTTTAACCTGGATTAAATTTTAAACTTTTTATGAAATCCTTTTCACGCATATAAATTTCTTCTTCTGTCATATCCTTAGCTTTAAACGAATTAATGAGTTCTTTATAAAAAATTATAACATAGTCTATATTCTTCCTTTCTTTCTGCTATTTTTAATGCTAGATCAATAGCTTCTACTATTCCAACCGATAAACTTAAAAAAGCAAGCGGTAGAAAGGCTATTGCTGATAAACTCATTCCACTTAGAATAACCTTACTTACTGATAATGAAATACTTATCTTTTGATACAAATTTCTACTCTTTCTGTAAACATACAATCTTTTTTCTAAATATTCTTCCATTTCATTTATATAGGATCAAATTTTTTTCTGTATCTTATTTTTGGATTCACTAAATCTAACATTAAAAAATCATATTGTTTTTGAACACTTTTATTATATATTTGTTTGAATTCTTCAGTACTTAATTTACCATCTATCTCTCTTATAATCTGTTGAATTTCTTTTGGTTGTAGATTGAAAAATATAAAGTAATTACAGTTCTTTCTTATATTGATAGGTGTTGTATAATATGACTGTGATAAATAAATAATAGATGAGTTTTTCTTTCTACCTCTGATAAATAATTCCTGAATGGTTTTTTGATCTTTCTCAGCCACACAATCATCGAAAATAACTAAATTCTTTAATGTAGGATTTAAATCATCTACTGTAATAAAATCATCTGAAGAAAAGAATACTTCTTTTTTGTATTTATCATATAATTCTAATAATGTTTTCTTATTCTTTTTACATTTCAAAATATCTTCTCTTTCTATATCTTCAAACAATGTATATATTTCTTGTAATTTAGAATATTTAGGTTCGTATAAATCTTTTGCGCATATATATAGTGCATCAAAATTTAAAAAATCGTAAATCATATTTAACAGTAAATTTGTTTTACCTGAACCTGAAGGCCCTGTTATAAGCAATCTAAATGGATGTTTAGGTAACAAAGGATGTTGATTAGGATCAGGTAACTCATCTGGTTCCGCGTAATCTTTAATTTTTATCATTTATATAACAGTAAAAGATAATTTACTCGCTGTAAAAAATAATTTACTCGCTGTAAAAATAATTTACTCGCTGTAAAAATTAATGTTATATAAATGAACAAATTAGAAAAAGAACGAAAACACAAGTTTATAAAGCAAATAATAGATTCAATTAAATTAGTAAAATTAGAAAAAGAAATAAGAAAGAATAGTGAAGATCAACTAAAAGAAAAATTAGGTATTCAAAAAACCTTAGAGGAATTTCATAAACCAGTCACTCAAGAAATTGAAAAATATGAAAAATCAAATAAAGAGGTTGTAAAAAGTATTCAAAATGATGTAGAAAATATTTCATTTCCACCTCTTGATTACACATCAGATGTTAAACAATTGATGGATAGAGCAGAAGGAAAAATTACATTTTACAGTGATAAATTTATGGATATACCGTTTATCAAAAAAGAAAATTTAGAATTACCTTCTGATCTTATAAATAAATCGAAAAAAGATCTTGATGAAATAATAGCAATAGCTAAAGAAAAGCGAGATACATATAAAAGAATGAGAGGAACTAATACTAAAAATTATAACTATTCTAAAGCTGAAAGTGATCTAGAAAAAATTAAGGAATCAGATTATAAAATGGAAATGATGAAAAAATATATCCACGTCTTACATCTCATGAATGAGGCTAAACCTTGGTTTGGTGAAGGTATAGATAAAAAGGATGTATTATCAAATTTAACAGAAAAAATATGTAATGGAAGTAAATCAAAGAAATGTGTAATCAAGTAGTTTTATTGTTAGATATGTTATTAAAAAATGGAGAAATGACTTTTAATGATGTACAACGATATTATAAACAATTTCTCCTATAATAAATGATAAAAAATAAAGTTTATTTAAGTGAAGGTCAGAAAAATAAACTTAAATCAGCTTTTAGAAATAAAGAAGAACTATCATTACAAATAGATAAATCTAAAACTCCTAATCATGAGATGTATTTAACTAAAACTCAAATTAATCATATTAATGATGGAAAAAGAATTACAATCAGTAAAACTCAATTAGCTAAAAATAGAGGATTTTTACCATTTCTAGCAGCACTTATACCCTCTTTAATAACAGCTGCTAAATTTGCAGTTCCTGCATTAGCAACAGGTGCTTTATCTGGATTAGCTAGTTCAGCTGTACAAAAAAAGGTATCTGGGGAAAAAAACGTGGAAAGGGGATATATCAACCTTGGGAATTAGTAACAAAATGATTGAAGAAAATATGAAAAATGAAAAAGGATTTAGAGGTGTATTTACCTCTGATTTATTACCTAAAACAATAGGAATATTTGAAAATGGAATCATTAATTTAGATGTATCAACAGGTCCTGGAACTCATTGGGTTTCTTATTATAATGATCCTAAATATAAATATGTAGAATATTTTGATCCGTTTGGTGAATATGACAATATGAAGAAGGACTATATTCCTAAAAATATTAAATCATTTCTTGTTACATCTAATAAAAACCCAAAAATAGGTCAATGATAGTTTTTTACAGAAACCTACATCTTTGAAATGTGGTTTATTTTTTATGAAATATATAAGAGAAAGGAATAAAGGTAAATCATCTAAAAATGTTCACAAATCATTTCCTACACAAAAACCCAGTGACTATAATGAAAATTTTGTTCTGTATAAATGATAATATTAAAATCCGAAGGTCATGAGAAATCAGAGGAATTCACTGTAAATTTTATTACACCTCTTAAATTAAAAAAATTAGCTTTACAGTCATTTTCTATGGAAGTTTCATGGTTTAATATAAGTGAGGATTATGGAAATAACATATTTAGAATGTATACATTAGACACAGTTATAACAATTGTTATCTCAAATGGTAATTATACTATAAGAGGTTTAAATGAGTATATGATAAAAATATTTGGTGAGGATCCACCTGTGAAATTTGGTATTATTGAAGCAAGACAAAGAATAGATATTAAACTGAAAAGAGGTTGGGTAATTGATTTTACAAAAAGTAACTTTCATAAAATTATAGGTTTTTCAAAACCGATATACGGATGTTATGATGAAGAAAAGGAGGTTGACGATGAACATATAGCTGATATATCCAATGGAAATGATAATATTTATATTCACTGTGATGTTGTAAAGGATCTTTAATAAATCAATCTAATTCAGAAGTCATTTATTCTTTCGTTAATAAAAATCCTCCAGGTAGTATAATTTTAAAAGAATTTAATAATTGGATATATTTTCCTGTTAAAACGGATCCTGTTGAAAGAATAAAAATGAGGATTACTAATCAAAAAGGTGAATTAATTGATTTAAATAAAGGAGCTGTAGAATTTAATTTTATACATATTTTTGAGGATAACTACGTTAAAAAAATATATCAATTGTTAGGTCAGGTTTTTCTTCATAAATAAATGCATAAACAGAGATTATATAGAAAAAGTAAAAAAATACAAAGATTTTTAAAGCTTTTATTGAAAACTGAACCTATTATTGAAGCACGGAATAAATTAAATGAAATATTTTCAATGAAAAAGAAAGGAGGCGGTTTAAAAATTCTTCCTAAATAATGCAAAAGATTTATGATTTGAGTGATACTCATTATTATTATAATGATCAAATTGAGAAATTCAACCAAAAGAACAGAGATGAGAATGCCACCTATGTTTTTCATATTAATGACACTAAAGCAAAAATTTTATATTCTAGAGGATATCTTGAACAAAAATTAAAAATTACAAAAAATGATAAATCATCCATTGGAAACGAAAATGTGAGTCTAGTAAATGGTGGAGGTTTTATCAAAACTTTAAAAGTACATATAGGAGATAACGAAATTGAATCAAATACACAGTCAAATTTTTCAATCATGAATTATGCTTTAAGATTAACTCATTATACTCCTGATTATACAACATCACAAGCTCAAGATGATTTTTTTTATCTAGATACATCTGATTCAACTGACCGAAAAGAGTTAAAATATGATGGTACTTTAGAAGATACTACTAAAATAACTGAATTTTTTAATAATTTGAAAATGAATAAAGATTATAACGAAGGATTCACAAAGAGATGGGAACTAACGAAAGATAGCAATGTCATTAAAATATGAACACCCTTAAAAGATATAATCGATTTCTTTGGAGAATATGAAAAGGTAATTTCTGGTTTTGAAGTGAAAATAGAAATTCAAAGAAATGAAAATAAGAATATGATATATACTGATATCAAAAATGTTAATTATAAGGTAGTAGTTGAAGGCATTTACCTTATATAGAGTTTAAAAATTCTGCAGAAAGCGTATTTATGGAATCATTTTTATCTGATAAAGATATAGAGGTAAATTGGGATAGATATAGATTTAAGATGGTAGGTCCCTATAAAAGTGATAGCGGATCTGTCACAGCAACTACAACCTCCGATGAAGTTTTAGGTGTTTATGTTATTCCTCAGTATGTTGAAAGAGATGGTAATTATGAAAAAAATAATATGATATTTGATAATATAGATATGACTGAATGCTGGTTGATGATTAATAATAAACAAATTCCTCTTATGCGTTACAAAACGAATTTTACCAATAAAGCTTATAATAGAGTGTATGAAGCTCTTTTACATGCAGGATTAAATGATATTAATACAGAAACAAGATGTTTGATAAATAAGAAGGATTTTGGAGAAATGTATACTATTTTTTATTTTGACTTATCAAATCATGAAAACTATACCGATTTAAATAATTTAGATATTAAATTTAATTTTGAGAGATTAATGAATACTCAAAAGGAATATAAGTTTTATTTTATTTTTAAAGAAAGAAAGAGATGTTTTATAAATTTGAAAAATTAAACTATAACAATGGTTAAGAGTTTAAAACCATAAAATTAATGTGCTAATAAATGAGATAATATGAGTGGATAATAAATGAGTGCTTATTATCCACCTTATGATGATCAAATGAAAGAAGGGCCTATAGGATCTCCTGGCATAGGTTTTAAATTAATGGATGATGGAAATTATGATATGGAAAATAGAATTTTAAAAAATTGCGAAAATCCTATAGATGATTTAGATTTAACTACTAAAAGTTTTGTTTTGAATAAAATAGAGAATATCATTTTGAATTGAGAGATCTTATAGACACTAAATATGATAAGGATTTTTTATCCTTTACTGAAGAAACAGGTAAGAGAATAAAAGAATTAGATGAAAAAACTTTACATTCTTCAGAAGGAAAACCTTACGATGCCAAAGGAAAAAGAATAGGAAATGTAGCAGATCCTAAAGATGAAAAAAATGTTGTGAATAAAAGATATTTTGAAAAAAATACATTAATATTACAGAATGATAAATTTGATGCAAACAATAAAATAATTACGAATGTTTCAGAACCTGAAAATGATAATGATGCTGTCAATAAAATATGTTTAGACAATAGAGATATCTGGATTACCATAGAAGATGATTTTCAAACTGTTAACCATTTTGGATTTCAAAAAGCAGATTTCAACATGATGAGTTCTAAATTACTGGATCAAGAGATGCGATTAACTACAGATATGTATATGAAAATTTCCATATATTTAGTTATATATGTAGAAAGTAAATATATATATGATAAAAGTCAAGATCTACATATATCACTAGAAATCAATGGTAAGGAAATTTTAGAAGCTCATACAGATACAGTAACCTGTTTTGCATATGGAAAACGTGATGATATCATCACATTATGGATAAAAAACCATGGTAAATCAAGCACTTTAAAACCTTATATGCATATTGAAAAAATCCCTTTCTAAAATACGTTCACCATTAAATGGATATCGATTGGAATGCATTTTCCAGAAATAATTTATCTGAAGATGTAATTAGAAATCTTAAAGATCATGTAAATTGGAATTTAATTTTTCAATATTCATCACTATCTGATTCTTTTATTGAAGAATTTGCTCAACCTGATGATTGGCCTAAAATTTCTAGATATCAAAAATTATCAGAAGATTTTATAGAAAAATGTAAAGATAAAGTAGATTGGGAAAACATTTCTCATTATCAAACTTTAAGTAACGAATTTATCATAAAATTTTCTAATTATTTAGATTTATATAAAGCATCAATGTTTCAAAATCTTACAGAAGATACCATGAGAGAATTAAAAGATGATTTAAATTGGATATATATAGCTAGATATCAAACATTTAGTGAAAATTTTATAGAAGAATTTATGGATAAATTAGATTTTTGTTATTTGATTAAATACAAATTTGATCTATTAACTGATCACTTTTTTAATGTTTATTGGAAAAAATACAAGCTATACAGATGAGTGAATTAAATAAAAAGTTTGGTCATCATGAAATAGAACCTTACAGAGAAAATATTATTGAAGAGATTTGTGAAGTTAAAAAAGTCTTGAGAGAATGTGTTTACTTTTTGAGACAATTAACTAACAAGGATGAAAAATTAAATATTTTATAATAATGTTTCTAAATAAATGAATTTTATATATAATAATGGTATAAAAAAACATTTATCTCTTTCTTAAATATAGAGAATCCTGCTGAAGTGAAATCTATTTTTTTATTATATTATGGAATAGAAAAATTAACGTCACTTGAAGGAATAGAAAATTTAACCAATTTAAAAGAATTATATTGTGAGGGATATAAATTAACGTCACTTGAAGGAATAGAAAATTTAATAAATTTAGAAATATTGTCTTGTGGAAGAAATAAATTAACGTCACTTGAAGGTATAAAAAATTTAATAAATTTAAAAAAACTATATTGTGGAGACAATAAATTAACTTCACTTGAAGGAATAGAAAATTTAACAAATTTAGGAGAATTGTATTGTGGAGAAAATAAATTAACTTCACTTGAGGGAATAGAAAATTTAACAAATTTAGGAGAATTATATTGTATGACGTGTAGATTAACTTCACTTGAAGGAATAGAAAATTTAACAAATTTAGGAGATTTATATTGTGGAGAAAATAAATTAACTTCTCTTGAAGGAATAGAAAATTTAATAAATTTAAAAGAATTAGATTGTAGAAAAAATAAATTAACTTCACTTGAAGGAATAGAAAATTTAATAAATATAGTATTATTAGATTGTAGAGAAAATAATATTACATCTCTAAATGAATTAATATTTTTGCCTGGAATATATAAAGTATGATATGATGGAGATAAAATAAATTTACCCCCGATTTTAAGAAGATTTCATAATAATGTATATAATGACTCTTAAAATGTGCATAATACATATATTCAAAAATCTTTGAGAGAGACTATCATAAAATTGTTAAATACAGATATTAAATACGATTTAGATGAATGCATTAAAGAATTAGGTATAAAAATTAAAAGACACTTACTGGAGGAAGAATTCCATAATATTAAATTTAGAGAGATATTAGTTGTGTTTAATAGAATTTTAAAAAATGAGAATAAAAATGAAATAATAAAGGTGTTAAAAGATGAACTAAAAGAGGGTGATGATAAATGTTTTGTAGGGAAAGTAACTAGAATAATTAATGTACTAAATGGATTTGATCTTGATGTTTCTATTACAATTTCTGATAATGAACAAAAAAATATTATAGCTGAAAAAATATTTAGAGAGTCAAAGTCTGATGAAGAATACAGAGAAAAACTTAAAAAAGATATGGAAGAAAGAGGTTTTACAGATTATGAAGAATGGATGGATTTATAAAAAAAACTTTATTTTATATATAACTATCAAGACTTTAAAATATTTCTAAATGATAAAATTTGGAAGGATTTAATATAAAAGTACATACCTCTCTGCTTTTCTCAACCTGGCTTGAGACAGGCAGCATTAGTGGGCACCCAAAGGTCATATAAAATTAATCCATAGTTAAATCTTTCATATCTTCTTTCACATTAACTTGATTTAAAGTTTCGATTTTCTACAGTCACTTTCTTCTATTGATCATTACTTATACGCCTCTTTTTTAAATCTCTTCGTCATCATCCGTTTCGGAATCCATTCTGCTTTGAGGATCACATGTTTATCGGAACTCTTTATATAACCTTCTCTCTTATGAGTCAGAAGATGAGTCATCATAAACCCTCCAAGCAGTGTTTGTCTCACTTCGCGGGGTCGAAAAATATTTATGTTCCACTTCGCGGGAAAAAATTCCCACTTGTCGGGGTTAATAAATGACCTCAGACTTTTTCAACGGTGTTGAAATCGTTGCATCGACTGATATTTCAGATAATGAAGCTTCGTTTTATACAGTTGCACATAATCGAAAGGTGAAATTAATCTATGATTCTTCAGAAGAAGAAGAATATTTTTATGTTATAAACTATGAGAGTTTAAAACAAAGATATAATAGTAGAGTTTGTTATTTTAATCAATTAAAAAGGAGGTATAATATTTCTCAAGAAGTTGGGGCTATGTTTTTAAAATTTTTAGATTTTATGTATTATGAGAAATCAGTTAATTATTATTATTTTATGAAAAAGATTTGTGATATTTTTAAATTGAAAATAATATTAAGGTTCAAAGACTTTGTTATAAAGTCAAAAAGAAATATGAAAAAATCTGGAATGAATTTCAAAAAATGTTTTTTAATAAATGGAGCTAACAAAAAAGTGTATACACTGTTTGACTATGAAATCAGTAAATGAGTTTTATATATATCATAGATATGAAAAATTTATTACCAAAGTCATTGTAAATGTTGTGATTCCATAATTAAATATAAAAAAATTAAATGTGAATGTGGTATGCAATATACCTATACAAATAAAAAGAGGCATTTAAAAAGTATATATCACAGTAAGCATGGAAAAAATATTTCAAAAAATGTTTCCTAATAAATGGAGCTCACCTTAAAGTCAAAGACTATTAATGAACTTAGAAAAGTAGTAAAACTATTGAATATTAAACAATTTAATTAGATTATTAATTAAATATATCAGAAAAACAGGTGAATATAAACCTGTTTTATTAGAATTATTAAATTTAGATATATCAAAATACTTAGAAAAAAAGAAAAAAATATTTATTGATAAACCTGAAAACGTAATAAAATTAAAAAGATTTTTGATTCTTTTAGTTTAAGATTTGATAAAAATAATGATTTTAAATCTGTAATTTTCTTTCCTAAAGAAAAGTTACTAGAAGAAATCTTGAAAAGTTATTTACAGAAGATAGAAAATGTCGTATATGCGGTAAATATTACAAAACTGAAGATAAAGAAAAACATATAAAGAAAGACTTAATGATTAAAAGATCAAAACAAAAGAGAAAATGTATTATTTGCGGTATATATTATAAACATTTAGAAAATCACATATCAAGTCGAAAACATAAAAAAGCATTATTAAATGATGAAGGTAAAGTAGGAATTAAAAAAGGAATATGAAACTGCTTATATATCTAGATTAAGATCATATAGAATTAATAATTGTAATAATATTAAAATCCCTCTAGAATTTTTAGAAGAGAAAAGAAAGGTTGTAATAAAAAAATAAAGCAAATTTTGGAAGAATTTAATGGTACAAAGGTAAATTTTAAATTGTTTTGTTTGTATAAATTGAATGAAGAAATTCAAGAATTTACATTCAAAACTGAGAATCAAATTATATTAAAATCTAATGATTTACATACTTTTTATGATTATGCTATTGACAACTTAATAAATGAATCTGATGATTTTATATCAAAAGGATCTGGTTGGAGTCTTGAAGAAATTAAATTTTTGGAATTGAGAATAAATAAGTATCAACCCTTGAGAGGATCAAGTTATATTGATTTACCTGAAAACATTAAATCTAAACAAGCTGTAATAAATGTAAAAAATAAAGATAATAAATGTTTTATGTGGTCTATATTATCAGTAATTCATCCTGTAAAAAAAGATCCTCAAAGAGTTTCAAAATATGAACAATATAAAGATGAATTAAATTTTAAAGGAATTGATTTTCCTGTTTCATTAGACAATATTAAGAAATTTGAAAAACTAAATGATATATCTGTAAATGTTTATAGTTATGATGGTTCAATTTATCCACTTAGAATAACTAACAATAAATTAGAAAAACATGTAAACTTGTTTTATATATAAGATGAAAAAAATGATCATTATTGTTGGATTAAAAATATGAATAGTTTGATCAGATCACAAATTACTCATCATCGTATATTTTTATGTGATGGATGTTTAAATCATTTTTATTCTGAGGAAAGATTAAAGATACATGAGGAATACTGTAAAGAGAAAGAAGCTGTCACAATTAATATGCCTAAAAAAAGTGAAGTTATTCAATTTAAAAATCATGAAAGAAAAATGAGAGTACTGTATACTATATATGCTGATTTTGAATCTCTCTTACCTAAAATTGATACATGTGAGCAAGATCAAACTAAATCATATACTGTGAAATATCAAAAACATGTAGCAGATGCATTTTGTTATTATATCAAATATGAAAATGAATACTTTAAACCTCCTGTTGTTTATAGAGGACCTGATACAATAAAAAAGTTTGTATCTATGTTAAAAGAGGATACTCTTAAAATTGAAAAATTTATAGAAGGAAAAACTAAAAAATATGAAAGTATCAAATCAATGATAGAGTTCGATGAAAATCATTATAAAAGAACTAATATTTGTCATATATGTGAAAAACAAATCTTAAAGGATGAAAAAGTAATTGATCATTGTCATATAACTGGAAAATATAGGGGTCCTGCTCATAATGTTTGTAATTTAAATTATCAAATTCCAAAATTTATTCCAGTAAAAATCCATAATTTAACAGGTTATGATTCTCATTTGTTTATAAAAGAACTTGGATTTGATAAATCAAAGATTGATGCTATACCTAATACTGAAGAAAAATATATATCTTTCAGCAAAAAAATAGGAGGAATGAAATTGAGATTTATTGATTCATTTAAATTTATGTCTTGCAGTTTAGATAATTTATAAAAAAACTTGAGACCAGAGAATGAAATAAATAGATGTCCTCCAAAATACGGAAAATGAAATATATTAAATACTTAAAATCAAAATTTAGAGAGACATCATTACATTTTCCTGATGATAAATTAGATCTCATTACAAGAAAAGGTGTATATCCTTATGATTATATGGATTCTAGAGATAAATACAAAGAAACAGAATTACCTTCAAAAGATAAATTTTATAATAAATTGAATGAATGTAATATAACTGATGAAGAATATAAACATGCTCAACGTGTTTGGAAAGAATTTAATATAAAAAATTTAGGTGAATATACAGATTTATATGTTAAAACAGATGTATTAATTTTAACAGATGTATTTGAAAATTTTAGAGATGTTTGTTTAAAAACTTATAAATTAGATCCAGATTGGTATTTTACAGCTCCTGGTTTATCTTGGGATGCAATGTTAAAAATAACAAATGTTAAATTAGATTTATTAAATGATTATGATATGATTCTCATGATAGAAAAAGGTTTAAGAGGAGGTGTTTCACAATGTTGTAATAGATATGGAAAAGCAAATAATAAATATATGAAAAATTATGATAAAAGTAAAGAATCCAATTATTTAATGTATTTAGATGCTAATAATTTATATGGATGGGCTATGAGTCAATATTTACCATATGGAGAATTTAAATGGTGTAATGATTATGAAAAAAATTATGTTAAACGTGAAGTATATAACCATAGAATAAAAGATGATTCAGAGAATGGATATATATTTGAAATTAGTTTAAGATATCCAAAACAGTTACATGATTATCATTCAGATTTACCATTATGTCCTGAAAATAGAATTCCTGAAAATTCGAAAAAGGTACGTTATTAACAACTTTATACGATAAAGAGAAATATGTAGTTCATTATAGAAGTTTAAAACAATATTTGAAAATGGGTTTAGAGGTTGCAAGAGTACATAGAGTATTACAATTTAAACAATCGAATTGGTTGAAAAAGTATATAGATTTAAACACTGAAATGAGAAAGAAAGCTGCTAATGATTTTGAGAGAGATTTTTATAAATTGATGAATAATTCAGTATTTGGAAAAACTATGGAAAATATAAGAAAACGAATCGATGTAAGATTATGTTGTAATTATGATCAAGTTAAAAAATTAATTGCTGAACCTAATTTCAAAGGTCGAACTATTTTTGATGAAAATTTGGTAGCTGTTCACATGAAAAAAACAAAACTATATTTTAATAAACCGATTTATGTTGGAATGAGTATATTAGATTTATCTAAACATTTAATGTATGATTTTCATTATAATGTTATAAAACCGAGATATAAGGATAATATTAAGTTATTATATATGGATACAGATAGTTTTATATATGATATTAAAACAGATGACTTTTATGAAGATATGAAGTCAGTGATTGATTATTTCGATACATCTGATTATAAAGGGAATAATCCGTATAATATACCTAGATGTAATAAAAAAGTATTAGGTAAAATTAAAGATGAAAATAGCGGTGTGATTATGGAAGAATTTGTAGGTTTAAGAAGTAAAATGTATTCAATAAGATTAGAAAAACAGAGTGTTGAAGAGTATAATAATAATGAAGAAGATAAAGAAAACCATAAAAAATTTGAGACTAAGATGTCTAAAGGAACTAAGACTAGTACCGTTAAAAACAGAATATCATTTGAAGATTATAAAGACTGTTTATTAAATAAAAAAGATCAATATAGAACACAGAATTTAATTAGAATTAAGAAACATGAATTGTATTCATTTCAAGTGAACAAGATAGCTTTATCAACAAAAGATGATAAAAGATTTATATTAGAAGATGGTATTTATTCTAGAGCCTTGGGACATTATAAAAATGTTAATTCTATATAAATGGATGAGTGCTTAGGTCGAGCTTTAAATTTTACAAATTCTGAAGAAATATACTATTTGACTTATCTTTGTAAAGAATTGTATGATAAATATGATCATACTAAAAAACTATTATCAGAAAGTTTTCAAAGGATGACTGAATTAATTGAAGATATTAAATTGAATGGATTAGGAGTTTTATATGTTATTTCAAAGAACTTATTCTATTATGATTAGCAGGGTGGATTTATATTTATAAAAATGTTTACTAATAAATGGAAGAGTTCAATAGACTGAGAGGTTATCCCAAAACGTTTAAATTAAATGATTTAAATCCTGGGGAATATGATCTGATATCTTTGAGAAAAATTAATACTAAATATGGAGATTCAGTAATCGTAAAGTTAGATGTGGAAATTGAAGAAAAAGAGTATTACCGTGCGAATAAACATGGAAAACTTTCTGATGTATCAATAAATAAAATCAATAAAGGTAGATATATATTTAAGTATTCGGGTATGATTAGTGATAAATACGAATATGAATTAGAGAAAGCTTAATCATCATATTTAGGCGAGGATATGTTTCCCCACCTGAAAATTTATTATTATATATATAGTATATTATCAATTTTATATAATTTATAATATTATATTCTTCTTTATATTTATCATTTTCTGAGACGATCCTATTTTGGGATCGTGTTAAATCATCAGGCCTCTTTTTTAATTTTTGATATTTTTATAATTATTTTTAATTTTATGGGTCACCCTTATTTTTAATATATTAGAGGGCTTCCATTCATTTGGAGGTTTTCATGCATTTATTTTTAAATAATTCACTGTAAAATCATACTTTTAATATGTCTAGTTTTTTAACTAAAAAAGTTCACTGGTACATATATTAGATGACTTCCATTCAGGTCCTCTTTTTTCATGCATTTTGAATTAAAATCTCTATAATTCAGTGAGGGTGCGTCACCCGCCACTATAAAATTATCATCTCTTTTTTATTATACATATGTTTTGTAATTCATAATGATTTCATTCATATTTTTATAATTCTCTTTAATTTTATAAAAAATGTATAGATTTAGTTAAATATTTTGAGTTTTATCTATTAAATAAATGGGGGGGTCTCAACCCCACCCTTTAAAAACAGAGGACTTCCATTCATTTGGAGGTTTTCACGCATTTATTTTTAAATAATTCACTGTAAAATCATATGGCTAGCTTTTTTAACTAAAAAGTTCACTGTTTAAAGGTACACATTTTTAATATATTAGAGGACTTTCATTCATTTGGAGGTCCTCTTTTTTCACGCATTTATTTTAAATAATTCACTGTGAAATCATACTTTTAATATGTCTAGCTTTTTAACTAAAAAAGTTCAGTAATTCACTGTTAAAATTTAGTCTTAATGTAAAAAAGGTATATATACACCTTTTAGCTATAAAAATCATGTTTTTAATATTAAAATAGATCGAGACCTTTTTTTTTTCATACAAAAAGATAAAATAAGCTATAAAATCATGTTTTTTAGTGTAAAAAGAGTCTGTGCGCTCAGACAAGCGTATGGATACTACTGCCGATGCATAGGCAAATGATGATATATCAAGTGCCTGCCTATTTGTAATAAATATTACGTATTTTCACTGTATGCATTTTAACGTTTAAATTCAACTCTATGTTTTAAAAGTTTTCAGCATAATGAATTATATAACCTGATGAAAAATAACTCAAATTTTGCTATTCTAAATCTGTAAATTGTAATGGTGATAAAGATATTTCTCAAATTATACAGCTTGACACAAGATTAAAAACTTGAAATTTAAATAGAGATACTTTTCAAATTATACAGTTTGGCACAAAATTATAAATTTTCATATAAAACTTGAATTTTCAATATTAAAAATGGTCTCAACTTTAGGAAACTCTTAATTCTGCAATTGTAAGAATCCATCAAAAGCAGGAGCAAAAAGAACATATTTTTCAAAATATGCAATTTAGCACGAAATTAAAACTTGTCATATAAAATTAAAAATTATTTATAACTTATATAACAGTGGATAATGGTAAATTGTAATAGAATCCACCACCAGCAGAAGGGAGATTGAGATATTTTTTAAATTATACTATTTGGAACAAAATTATAAATTTTCGTATAAAACTTGAATTTTCAATACAGAAAATGGTCACAATTTGCAGAAAATTCTAATCCAGCAATTGTAGGAATCCACCATTAGCAGTAGCAAGGTGAACATATTTTTCAAAATATGCAACTCAGCACAAAATCAAAACTTATCATATAAAAAACTGGAAAATATTTATAACTTGAGTAAAAATATAAAAGTAAATAATGGTAAATTGTAATGGAACCTGCCTCAAGCAGAAGGGAGTTGAAGATACTTTTCAAATTATAGAGATTAGCATAAAATTAATTATCAGATAGAAATGGTCACAACTTGAAGAAAATCCTAATTCAGTAATTGTATGAGTCCATCAAAAGCAGGAGCGAGAAGCACATATTGTTCAAAGTATGCAATTTGGCACGAAACCAAAACTTGTCATATAAAATTGCAAAGCATTTATAACTTGAGTATAAATATAACAGTAGATAATGGTAAAATGTAGCAGAATCCGCCACAAGCAGAAGGGAGATACAAGAAAAATTTCAAATTATTTATACAGTTTGGCACAAAATTAAAAATTTTCGTTTTAAACTTAAACTTTCAATATAGAAAATGGTCACAATTTGAAGAAAATCCTAAATCGGTAATTGTATGATTCCATCAAAAGCAAGAGCGAAAAAAACATATTTTTCAAAATATGCAATTCAGCAAGAAATCAAAAATTGTCTCATATAAAACTGAAAAGTATTTATAACAAGTATAAATACAACAGTAGATAAATGGTAAAATGTAGTAGAATGCGCCACAAGCAGAAGGGAGGTGAAGAAACATTTAAAATTATATATACAGGTTTGCACAAAATTTTAAATTTTTATATGAAACTTAAACTTTCAATATAGAAAATGGTCAGAATTTGAAGAAAATCCTAATTCGGAAATTGTAAGAATCCATCAAAAGCAGAAGTGAGAAGAACATATTTTTCAAAATATGCAATTCAGCACGAAATCAAAACTTGTCATATAAAACTGGAAAGCATTTATAACGGGTAGGTCTGGTGGAGTAAAATGGGTAGTGGGGTAAAATGGGTAGCTGTTTATGAATTATTAAAAAAAAATATTATAATTGAAATAGAATTTTTTTTTGTATGTTCAGACAACAGTTGGCAACATTTATTTATCTTAATAAGTTTATATGTCATATCTGGCAACAAGTATAGCCATGCTTCAATTTTTGAATGCATGTGTCTCATAGTTACTCTTAAAAACTTTGAAAAAGATATATTATTACTTAGCATTTCACAAGTTTTCACTCAAATTTCAAGTAAAAGAAATTCCCAGCAAGAGTTTACCACAAACAGGTAAGAAATATTTTGAATATTTTATTTTTTATTCATGTTTTAGTGTGGTGGGGTAAAATGGGTAGTAGTTAGGCTTAACTAAAAATGCTGCAAATTGTAATTTTGATATCACATAACTGATTTAGAATGTTATAACTTGTGTTAAATATTGGAAATGACAATAATGTTCTGCTTTTAAACATATTCAAATCATTAGAGTAGGCCTAATTGTAACAGAATAATGTAGACAGCATTCTCCATTTTGAATATTTTTACATAACTTAGCCTATGTTAAATATTGGAAATGACAATGTTTTTCTGCTTTTAAACGTATTCAAATCATTAGCTAGGTCTAATTGTAACAAAATAATGTAACCAGCATTCTTCATTTTTTAATATTTTCCCATAACTTATGCTTCTTTTATTTTATTTAAGGAATAATGCCAAGGAATTATGTCAAGAAAAGAGTTCCTACATACTTAGATACAAACTTGGAATTGGCTATTTTGGAGGTTGAAAAAGGAAAGACAATTTCGGCAGCTGCATGTCTGTTTTTCATACTATTTGAAACATTTAGAAGATGGATTGTTTCCTCCCCATCACATAAAGGTTCTGGACGCTGTACAATATTGAATACGCTGTTCAATATTGAAGAAGAGAAGTGTATAGTTGAAGCTCTACAATTTTTGGCACAATGTGGATTCCCATTTGATTGACAAGACATGATTAAATTAACGCAAGAATACATTACAGCTAATAAGAAAATTAATTGTGAAAGTCTTGGCATAGAATGGGTAAGGGGTTTCGAAAAGCGATGGGCTGCTAAATTGACAAAAAAGAAACCAGAATTGCTGACCAAAGCAAGGGCAGCAGATTTATCATTTCATATTGTTAATAATTTTTTCGACATGTATAATACTGATCTGTTGTATAAAAACAACTTGGAAAATGTACCAGAGAGAATATTCAATCATGATGAGGTTGGACTGGGCACTGATTCTCGTGCAAGTAAAGTTTTTGTACAAAGAAAAAGTCGCAATGCATATTTAACATCGCCAGATGCTGGAAAAGCGATGTATAGCATTTTATTTTGTGTGTCAGGGACTGGCAACTATTTGCCACCTTTCACAGTATTCAAAGGTTTAAACTTATATGAGAGCTGGACCAAAGGTGGGCCACCTGGTGCTCTGTATGGATGTACTGAATCTGGATGGATGCACGATGACGTTTTTGAATCCTGGATAAGACACTTTGTGAAACATGTCGAAAAATTTGAAAAACATGTTCTATTAATTTTTGACGGTCATGGGAGTCACCTCACATTTAAAACTGTGAAACAAGCAATCGACAATAAAATCATTATACTGTGTCTCCCTCCCAACACAAGCCATGCCTTGCAACCGTTGGATGTTGGAGTTTTTGTACCAGTAAAACGCTCCTGGCGAAAAATTCTGAAAATTTGGTATAGGGAAAGTCGCCTAACTAAAATGTCCAAAGCAACATTCCCTTTCTTACTAAATTACTACTTTCTTACTACTTCTTAATATAGTGTTATAATAAACAACTATATTAATATTTATATAATATTTAAAATATATCAAAAAACAAAACTTATAAACCTTAGAAATTCAAATAATATTTTATAACTATAAACTAGGAAAAAAGTAATTACATATTATTCACTATAATGAGAGAAACTGTTGACACTTACCTATGACTTTAAAATACATATTTTATTAGCTAACATACATATATATATATATATCTCCAGATTTAGCATTTAGTTTTAAAATTTAAGCAACATAAAACACAGTGAAATAGTTATGAATATAAATTTCTAAATTTAACTTTTCTATTTTGTGACAGTAACTTTTGCAACATTACTTTTACACTAATACTATATTTCAAAAACTCTTGATACCTACCTATTTAACTTGAACAACATTTTATACTGTAAATCTAAAAATCATAAAAAATGGGAAGAAACATGCATGTTTAAAAAATCTGAAAATTCGTCATTTAAAATTCAAGCAAATTTGTGCATAATTTTCTGTCGGACTTTTGATAGGAAAATAACTTAGTAGAAATTTATTAATCATTTTAATTTCCTGACTAAATATAAAGCTTTTAAATTTAGTAATGACAATCACCACAATAGTTACACCTCAGTATGCATGCTATATGAGTAGTATATGGGGCAGACTCTGGGACACCCAGAGTCTGCCCCATATACTACAAATTCCTATACATTTTCAAAGATTCAGGACAACCTCTGAGACCAAGCATGTATAAAATCATCCAAAAATACATAAAATCATTAAAAAATGGGTATTTTTTTAAAAATCAAAAATCAAGAGAGTTTTAAGACTCTAAAATTTCATGTTTTTTAACTTAAAAAATGAGTTATATGAATATTATTGAGACCAAATCTTTGATCAAAATTAATATCTAGTGCTGTCATCTATAGACATAATATAAAAGACATCAAAGATAGTCTGCCCCATTATGGGGCTACCTCATCTTGAGAGCACATATTTATGAGGGGACCGTTAGTCCCCCCATACATAGGTAAATTACCTACAAGGTGAAAAAAAATTATTTTATTTTTCAAAGTTTTTAGAAAATAAAAGGATTTATATGAAAGTCAAGTTTAGATAAATGCATGAAAAAAGAGGACTTCCAAATGAATGGAAGTCCTCTAAATAAACTTTAAAATAATCCCAAAATAGGATCTTCAGTTCTTTTCCATTACAAAGTGACTCAAAATATATTGGAACTTATTGATGACGAAACACGCCCGTAAATTACGGACGTGTTTTTTAGAGATATTTATGAACAGATAGATCATAAAATTATCATCTTGATAGTATTAAATTTTCTATTCCTGAGTGATTAAGCTTTCTCTAATTCATATCAGAAGCAAAAAAAATAAAGCAACTTTGTTTATCGTCACAGCGAAGTACAAACTTCCTCGTTTATCACCTCACCCTTTTATCTCTCCCAAGCGATATCGACGTTATGAATGAAGACAAAAATAATATGTAATATGGAGATATTTGTTGAAGATTTATTTGATAGATGGCAGCACTATACCAAAATTTAATATCCGATGTTAGAGATATTTAAGCAATATTCTAAATAAAATATATAGTATAATTCAACAAAAAACCCCTACCCCCGTAGACCTATTCTGATCTTAAATCCAACTCTACACGTAGGGGGTTTAAGGTCTACGGGGGGGGAATCCTTTTTTTTCTTAGGGACTCCTTTTCTATCAGCCAGGCTCCTTTTCAACACAGCCAGGAACTCCAGTATTCTATCTCCAGAATTTCTATGACTGAAATAGACAAGGAATATACAATTAATATACTATATATAGACTATAGACTAATTCTAATTAAATCTAATTAATTCTAATAAATAACGTACGGATCATATATTCACAGTGCACATGGAGATTTGAACCAGGATCTTTCAGATGGTAGACTAAAGCTTTCTCCATTCGACCACCCTGGGGCGATAACACACCTATTTTTTAAAAATATAAACATGACATAATAATTTTTAGTCGAAAAAAGTTAACATCTAAGACCTTTTCGACTAATATAGAGTTTATAAATAATATAAATAAAGAAGGAAAGTTTAATATATACACAAAGTACTATAGTTTAATATATATTAAAAGAATTACTAGTGCTGCCATCTATATATATAATATACACTTAGAAAATCATATAAAATATAATCACTTTTTTTCAACAAAAGTAAGTTGTATACAATCTTTATTAAATTTTTTCTCTCCACCAAAATTATAATATGACATAATATTCTTACTAAGTTTTTTAAGATCTTTATCATTATAATTACTTAAAAATGCTGTTCCAGTATCACCGTTTGATTCTATAAATCTTGCTATTACACTAATTCCTTTCTTTTCTAGAGATTTTTTAATCTTATAAAGATCCATTTATTTAGAATTATTTTTTAACTCTTGAGAGTACTCTAAAATATATTAAGCTTTCTCTAATATATATTTATTATCACCTAAATATAAAAATATATATCTTCCTTTATTGATTTTATTTATCGATCTATTAGAAAGTTGTCCATGTTTATTCGAAAGGTAATAATATTTTTCTTCACCTTCTACAATTAACTTTACGATTGCTGTACCCGCAATCATATTTTTAATTTTTTTCAATGATATCAGATCATATTTTCCAGGATATAAATCATCTAATACATATGTTTGACGATAACCACTCAGACTATTGAACTCTTCCATTTATTAGTAAACATTTTTTCTTATAAATCCATCCATTCTTCATAATCTGTAAAACCTCTTTCTTCCATCTCTTTTTTAAGACTGTCTTCAGACTTTGACTCTCTAAAAGAATCTCAGATAAAAAAGAACCTAATATATAGATGAAAATAAAATATATTTTAAAAATGATTAAGCTTTCTCTAATTCATATTCATATTTATCATTAATCATACCTAAATACTTAAATATATATCTACCTTTATTGATTTTATATATTGATTCATCAGAAAGTATTCCATGTTTATTCGCTAGGTAATACTCTTTTTCTTCATCCACCACATATAACTTTGCGATTACTGTATCTCCATATTTAGTTTTAATTTTTTTTCAATGATATCAGATCATATTTCCCAGGATATAAATCATTTAATTTAAACGTCTTAGGATAACCTCTCAGTCTATTGAACTCTTCCATTTATTAGTAAACATTTTTTATAAATAAAATATCTTTTTTGATTTTCTAAACATTATGATATAGGGGAGGATGGTCATCCCCCTGAATTATAGAGATATTAAGAAAATTTTAGATAATATGATTTAATAAAATAGTTATTATAAACAAAAAAAAAATAGTTTTATAAACAAAATTAAAAACCTCTCTAATATATTAAAAAAAATGAAATCATATATTGATTAAGCTTTCTCATACTTAAATATATATGTACCTTTATTATTTATTGATTCAACTAACTTTAAGGTTACTGTATCACCACAATATTTAGTTTTTTCAAAATATATCCTAGGATATAAATCATTTAATTTAAACGTTTTAGGTCTCAGTCTATTGAACTCTTCCATTTATTAGTAAACATTTTTTATAAATTCATGACCAATAGAATAAATTCTTTGAAATAACATATAAAACTCCTAATCCATTCAATTTAATATCTTCATTTTCTTCTTTTTCAATTAATTCAGTCAACCTTTGAAAACTTTCTGATAATAGTTTTTTAGTATGATCATATTTTATATACAAATCATACAATTCTTTACAAAGATAAGTCAAATAGTAAATTTCTTCAGAATTTGTAAAATTTAAAGCTCGAATATCACCTAAACACTCATCCATTTATTAGTAAACATTTTTTAATAACCAAATGGTACAGTATCAAAATTATCTAAAATTCTTCTTTTATCATATCCAAACATGTATCTTTTATTCGTTTTATGCACTTTAATATTTTTATCTTTTTGTATTTGAAACTGATTTATTTCTACATCTATATATTCAGTTTCACCTGTTATTGTTTTCATTCTTTCATCGAAACTAAGCTTAGTTTCACTCTCGTAACTCATCTTAAATCCTTTTACTTTTCCTTTTACAGATCCATCATTAAGAATGTAACCATAATCTTTGCTGGCTCCAGAAATCCATGTAGTCATATAATTATCTTCACCTAATTCATCTGTCCATTCTCCTAACATACAACCTGTTTTTACTTTATTAGTACCATCATCAATATAAACGATACTATCTGTATCATAATACATTACTTTATCTCCTAGTTTATCAAGCATTTTATATAATCTTATTCTAGCAGAACTAGTTGTAAAAACTGCTATATAAATATTCGTATTAAAATTATTCTGGGTATACTCATCTCTCATCTTATAATCCATTTGTACACAATCATCATTTAAAAATATCATATTCAAATCTTTAATTTCATCATTCAATATAATTCTATAAAAATCTTCCAACTCTATTACATATTCAGTTTGTTTCATATTATTTCTTTGTCCAAACTTACCCCATAAAGAGTTTAAACAGATTTTAGCTATAAATCTCATACCAGGATTTTCTTTTATTTCACCTAATTCAATATCTAATTTTTCTTTAACAATCTTTTTATAATTATTAATGTCTTTTGGTAATTTATCATCTGTTTCTAATTTAATTTTTAAAAACATTTTGACATACTCTTTGAATAGTTTATCTGTTTTCTTTTCAAAATGCCAAACTTCATATATATTTAAAATTTTATATCCTTTTTCTATAGCTAAATTGACTTCATCCGTAGTCCAAATACCTATAAAACTTCTTTCATCATCTGTATGATTACATAATTTATTTCTTATTTCATAACACTTTTTACATTTTTTCTTTTCATAATGACAGCATTTAAATGTTTTTGAACATGATTTACATAAACTAAATATCAATTTTCTTCTTTATAAGGTAATACAGGATGATATAATTTTCTAGGAGGAAGTACTTTACACTGTATCATCCCAAACCAATTCTCATCATATTTTTCAGGATTATAGATCTTTTTAGGATGTCCAATTGGATAATAATCAAAATAATTTACAGTCGGATAGAGTGAACATACATCAATATATCGACCTTTCTCTTTATTTTTCATTTCATATTTTAATTTAGTTGGTTCACATCTACCACCATAGAAGGCATCTCTAGGATTTAAGGGTTCTATAAAATCTCTTTTCCATTCTTTTTTCATATATTTTTTAATTTCTTTATCTTTATCAAAATTACATTCCCATATTTCAATTAACTCATATCCTGCGTCTTTTATCTTATTATTTATCTTTTTTGTTTTTTCATATAAATCAGCCATACATATTTGATTTTGTTTATTTAAAGTAGATTTTCTGTAACAACTATTACATCCATGCCAATGACAACCTTGAAATTGATATACTGTATTATCGTAAAAACCATCTACTTTATAAGTTTTATTGTCTATTTTTATTTTTTTCTCTCTTCCATTTAAAGCATGCTGTATATTTATTTTATGTTTTTGAGATAAATAATCTAACCAAGCAATAGATTTTTTACTGTATTGATCTTGTTTGATGATCTCTTCATCTATAGCTATTGTACCCTCAGATATGAATTTATCTCTAAATATAGCCATACAAACACCCGCTAATGTAACATATTTAAAAGGATCAATATTAGCTATTTCTAAAAATAATCTTCTTAATTCCAAACAACCTTTTCTTAAAATATCTACATCAGACCTACAGTATTTTATAATTTCTTTTCGAAAATCAAAGATTTCATTTTTTACAGATATGTACCATTTATTAAACAATTCTCTATCTTCTAAAGTCATAGTATTATAACCATAATAATATTTATCTGGATATTTTCCAACATAATTTTGATTTTTAATAGTGTTAAACAAATGAGGAAAATATCCTTTTGCTAATTCTGTTAATCCAAACGTTTTAGGGAATTTTCTTAATGGAATCAATGTAAAATTTATAGAATCTATAAATCTTATATTATATTCGTTTGCATGCATATAAATGAGTTTATTTCCTTGATAGATTGTAAAAACTTTAATTTTATTTTTAAAACAGTATTTAGATATAAATTGAAAGTCAAAACCTTTCCCATAATGAGCTTATACGGTATAACCTGCATGTTTCTTATCAAATAGCCACTTATAATAGTCGTTTTCATTCTTAAATATGTTTTCTTCTCTATAAAATTCTTGATTTATAATTAAATTAACTTCATGGTTTCCTGTTTCTTGATTCGTTTCAACATCAAAAAACATATATTTTTGTGTAAATCCTGAATATTTACATGCATTACATTTTCTATCGTTACTACATTTGATTTCACATATACTACCATACATATAATTTTCAGGAAATCTATGTTTTTGACATATATTACACCATTCTCCAGTTGAACAAATATTTATACATGTACTACCCTTAGCTTTTTTTGTTTTCATATAACACCTATGATTTTTTGAGACCAATTGTCTACAATTTTTACACTCTCTCTCTCCACATTTATGATCTTCAGGTGTTCTTTTATTTCTGTTAATATTTCTCTTACATTTTAAACATTTCCATAGTCTTTCACAAACAGACAATTTATGATTTTCAAAACAGTTTTCACCTTTAAAACTTCGAAAACATTCATTACATCGGATATCATCTCCTTCACAATTACTATCTTTTATAAAACATCTATCACATTTTAATAAACATTTATGCTGATCGCTTCTTTTATAACTCACCTTACAGTAATCACAATAATTGTTTTTTCCTAAAAATCCTGTAACAGATGTAATCACATCAAAGTGATTTCTATTTTTTTAAATGTAAATACAAGTAGTTTTATAAGTGCCATTGTATATTCTTTCATTAAAATTTTCTCTACAAAATATAGTAATTTGAATATTTAAGTATTCTTCAAATATTTTAACATGCTCTAAATTACATATTTCTAATGGTATTTCACACATTTCATGTAATTTTTCAGCTAACTTTTTTTGTAATATTCTACCTTTTTTAATATATAGAATGTCATTTTTAGTTAATGTTTCATGATTTAATTTTTTACATAAAAGTTCAGGATTTTGAATAGATAGAGCAACTACAATAGATCTAGCTAAACATATATTATCGTTATTTTTAATTTGACAAATACTCTTTTCGTTTATGATATCATCATCTTTGAGAATTTTTAGATGTTTTCCACCGTGTGGTAATTCTATGACATGAAAATTGAATGTACATTCTTTAATATCTAATTCTTTGTATTTAATTTTATGTGTTAAAACATCTAAATAGGTATCATAAGCCTCTCTAGTTGGCATCATTTTAGGATGAAAAGGTTGACTTAATATAGGATTGTGTACTATAATATCTACTTTTCCTTCTATTTTTCCAATAGCTTTTCTGAATAAATCCTTTAAGATGTCATAATATTGTTCAGGTCTAAGTTCATTGATTTCTACAATTTTATAAATATATCTGTATGTGTTATATTTTTTAATATATTTTTGACTAATTTGAACAATTTCATAATCAGATTTAAATAAATCTTCAAGATTAACTTCTTCTACTATCTTTTCTTTCTTTTTTACCAATTCACCATCTTTATATTTCAAACCAAAATAATTAAATATATTATTAAGTTTACGTCTATTTTTAGGTTCATTAATAAATTGTTTCAATTGTTCTGTAAGATCAGGAGTAAATAATTTTTTAAGATTCACTTCTGTTTTAATCTTCTTTTCTTCTTTTGGTTTAAATTCCTTATTATCAAATTTCAAATTAAATGAATCAAAATTTTTTTTAATTTTATTACGTTTTTCAGGTTTTTTAATAAATATTTTCTTCTTTTTTTCTACGTATTTTGATATATCTAAATTTAATAAATCTACTAAAACAGGTTTATATTCACCTGTTTTTCTGATATATTTAGTTAATAATTTAATTAAATCAACCTTCTTACAACCTTTAGGTTGTTTAATATTCAATTGTTTTACTACTTTTCTAAGCTTATTAATAGTCTTTGACTTTAAGGTAAACTCCATTTATTAGGAAACATTTTTTGAAATACTTTTTCCTGGAAGATGCTTACTGTGATAATTACTTTTCAAATGTCTCTTTTTGTGTGTATATGTATATTGCTTTCCACATTCACATATATTTTTTTTATATTTAATTATGGATTCACAACATTTGCAACGACTTTGGAAATTAATTTTTCCATTTCTATGATATATGTAAAACTCATTTACTGATTTCATAGTCAAACAGTGTATGCACTTTTTTGTAACCTCCATTTATTAGGAAACATTTTTTGAAATACTTTGTAAGAAATCATTCCATATTTTTTCATATTTCTTTTTAACGTTTTGAACTTTTATATTATTTTCAATATTAAAAATATCACAAATCTTTTTCATAAAATAGTAATAGTTAATTGATTTCTCATAATACATAAAATCTAAAAATTTTAAAAACATATCCTCAACTTCTTGAGAAATATTATATCTCCTTCTTAATCGATTAAAATAACAAACTCTACTATTATATCTTTGTTTTAAACTTTCGTAATCGATAACATAAAAATATTCTTCTTCTTCTGAATCATAGATTAATTTCGTCTTTAAATTATGCTTATTATCTGAAACTTCATTATCTTAAATTGCCTTTTCATCAAAAAAATTCATTTATATATGAACTAATTCAGATGTCCAACTATTAAATTCATCTGGATATCCTAGCCATTTTACAAAATACTTATTTCCTTTCTTTTTTATGATTTTTTCAATTTTATATACATCATCTTTTTTATTATATTTTACCATTTCATTTTCATAAAAAGTTCCTTCAATTTCTTTACTGTTTAAATCTTTTAATCGATAAGTAATAGGATCTGTTTTTAATACTTCAGAAACTATAAAAATCTCTTCAGTGAATGTAGAATCATCTACTTTCCTGAATGTTTTCTTAATTGTAGATAATCTAACACTATCCCCTATCTTAAATTTAGGTTTTTTTATGATCTTTTTCGTATATAAATTTTTATAAACTTGAGATTCATTTTCTCTAGCCTCAACGGGTGTCATTTTTATTGATCTATGATATGAATTGTTATAATTTTTAAGTAATTTGGGTAATACATCAATATATCTTTTAGTATTGTTAGCATGCATATATTTTATAATTTTTTCTCTTATACTTCTATTAAATCTCTCAGCTATTGCAGATTTTATTTCTTTATTTTTAGTTGTAAACCAATGTATATTATTATCTTTAAATAATTTTTGTGTCTGTTTTCCTGTAAATTCAGTACCTTCATCTGTCAAAATGAATTTTGGTATTCTTTCTTTAAAAACTTGTTTAAAACCTTGTACTACTTCTTCAGATGTTTTTCTTTTTATAGGAAAAGCCCAAGCATATTTATTAAAAGCATCTATAACCGTTAACAAATAATTAGTTCCATCATTATATTTGCTATAATTTTTTATAAATAACAAATCAGCGTCAAATTGATTATTACTGTTTGGAACATAAACTCTTCTTCTTTTAAATTTACGAATGACAGGTTTATATCTAGTATATACATCTTGTTCATGTAAAAATTCTTCAACATTAGGTAACCCTGTTTTTCTTTTCAATTCTTGAATACCACAATAACCTGTTTCTGGATTATAATAGACCTCTTTTAAATTCCTAAAAAAGTATTCTTTTTACTTCCACAAATAGTACAGATACCTTTACCAACAGGTTTATTATTTTTAGAAGTAGTTTTATGATAATTTTTAGTTGGGGTTTTATCTTTACACTTGACACAATATATAGAAAGATCTAATCGAAAAGTTTTTTAGCTTTAATAATAGGTTTAATAATTCCTCTAGCTAATCTTTCTCGAAATGTTGGATCTTGTATAGTATTTAAATCATCTATTAATTCTTGATCAACAACATGTCTCAGTTTTGTATCTTTTGTTTTATTGTATTCAATATCATGTTTTTTACATAACTTATCAACTCTATTTATTCCAGGATCACCTCTTTTTAATCTTTTTTCTAATTTTGTAAATGGACCACAATATTGATATCCTGGTAAATGCAATTCTGGAGGATTTATTTTATCTTGTAACCATCCAATAATATCACCACCTCTAATTAAACCTACATAACCTCCACCTTTTATTTCTTTAAAAATATGAATATTTTTTTACACACCATTTATTTATTTAGAAATTTATATCCATTCAATTGCATTTGTTTTACGTATTTTTCAACTGGATTAAATTTTAAACTTTTTATGAAATCCTTTTCACATATATAAATTTCTTCTTCTGTCATATCCTTAGCTTTAAACGAATTAATGAGTTCTTTATAAAAATTATAACAATGTCTATATTCTTCCTTTCTTTCTTCAATTTTTAATGCTAGATCAATAGCTTCTACTATTCCAACCGATAAACTTAAAAATGCAAGCGGTAGGAAGGCTATTGCTGATAAACCTGTTCCACTTAGAATAACCTTACTTACTGATAATGAAATACTTATCTTTTGATACATATTTCTACTCTTTCTGTAAACATACAATCTTTTTTCTAAATATACATCCATTTATATAGGATTAAATTTTTTCCTTTATCTTATTTCTGGATTCACTAAATCTAACATAAAAAAATCGTATTTTTCTTGAACACTTTTATTATATATTTGTTTGAATTCTTCAGTACTTAATATACCATCTATCTCTCTTATAATCTGTTGATTTTCTTTTGGTTGTAGAGTGAAAAATATATCGTAATTACAGTTCCTTCTTATATCGATAGGTGTTAAAAAATATGACTGAGATAAATAAATAATGGATGCGTTTTTCTTTCTACCTCTGATAAATAATTCTCGAATGTTTTTTTTATCTTTCTCAGTCACACAATCATCAAAAATAACTAAATTCTTTAATGTAGGATTTAAATCATCTACAGTAATAAAATTTTGATCTGAAGAAAATAATACTTTTTTTTTGTATTTATCATATAATTCTAATAATCTTTTCTTATTCTTTATATTCTTACATTTCAAAATATCTTCTCTTTCTATATCTTCAAACAATGTATATATTTCTTGTAATTTAGAATATTTAGGTTCGTATAAATCTTTTGCACATATATATAATGCATCAAAAAATAATAAATCATAAATCAAATTTAACAGTAAATTTGTTTTACCTGAACCTGAAGATCCTACTATAAGCAATCTAAATGGATGTTTAGGTAACAAAGGATGTTGTTTAGGATCAGGTAATTCTTCTGGTTGCGTGTAATCTTTAATTTTTATCATAATTTACTAGAAGTAAAAATAAAATTTGCTGCAGTAAAAATAAAATTTGCTGCAGTAAAAATAAAATTAGCTGCAGTAAAAAAATAATATTATATAAATGGGTAAAAAAGGACGAAAGCTTATAAAACAAATAAGAAAAAGAAATAAGAATAGTCAAGAAGGTATACTCATCTGTGCAATCTTTATCATAAGAGTAAAATTAGCTGCAGTAAAAAAATAATATTATATAAATGAATGAATTAGAAAAAGAACGGAAACACAAGTTTATAAAGCAAATAAAAGATTCAATTAAATTAGTAAAAATAGAAAAAGAAATAAGAAAGAATAATGAAGATCAACTAAAAGAAAAAATAGGTATTCAAAAAACCTTAGAGGAATTTCATAAACCAGTCACTCAAGAAATTGAAAAATATGAAAAATCAAATAAAGTAGTTGTAAAAAGTATTCAAAATGTTGTAGAAAATATTTCATTTCCATCTATAGAAGAGCCTATTGAAGCTGTCAAAGAATTAGTATCTTATACTTATGATATCGATCAAAATTTAAATTTAAAATATTTAAAAGAGGAAAAATTATACAGACCGTCAGTATTTTTAAATGATCAAGAAAAATTAGAGGAGATGTATGGAAGAGCTAAACAGTTAAAAGAAGGATTATCTAAGAAAAGAGGCAACTTAAAAAGTACAATTTCTAGGGCTAAAAATTTTTCAGAGGAGGAATTAAACCAGAGAAAGCATGAAATAGAAGAAGTTAAAAATAAAGAAAATATATTGCAAACTTATATGAATAGATTAAATCTGATTCGAAGTAGTAAAGATATAAAGGTTGGTAAAGGATTGGATGCATTATCAAATTTAACAGATAAAATATGTAACGGAAGTAAATCAAAGAAATTGTATAATCAAGTAGCTTTATTGTTAGATATGTTATTGAAAAATAAAGAAATGACTTATAATGATGTACAACGATATCATGAACAATTTCTCTGTTAATAAATGATAAAAAATAAAGTTTATTTGATTGAAGGTCAGAAAAATAAACTTAAATCAGCTTTTAGAAATAAAGTAAAAGTAACATTACAAACAGATAAATCTAAAACTCCTAATCATGAGATGTATTTAACTAAAACTCAAATTAATCATATTAATGATAAAAAAAGAATTACAATCAGTAAAACTCAATTAGATAAAAATGGAGGATTTTTACCATTTCTTATACCCATTGCATCAGCCTTGGCTAAATTTGTAGGTCTACCATTAGCAACAGGTGCTTTATCAGGATTAGCTAGTTCAGCTGTACAAAAAAAGATGAAAGGATCTGGGGGAAAAAAACTTGGAAAGGGAATATATCAACCGTGGGAATTAGTGACAAAATGATTAAAGAAAATATGAAAAATGAAAAAGGATTTAGAGGTGTGTTTACCTCCGATTTATTACCTAAAACAATAGGAAAATTTGAAAATGGAATCATTAATTTAGATGTATCAACAGGCCCCGGAACTCATTGGGTTTGTTATTATAATGATCCTAAATATAAATATGTGGAATATTTTGATCCGTTTGGTGAATATGATAATATGAAGAAGGACTATATTCCTAAAAATATTAAATCATTTCTTGTTACATCCAATAAAAAATAGGTTATAATGATAGTTTTTTACAGAAACCTTCATCTGTGAAATGTGGTATATTTTGTATGAAATATATAAGAGAAAGGAATAAAGGTATATCACCTAAAAATGTTCTCAAATCATTTCCTACACAAAAACCTAGTGACTATAATGAAAATTTTGTTATGTATAAATGATAATATTAAAATCTGAAGGTCATGAGAGATCAGAGGAATTTACTGTAAATTTTATTACACCTCTTAAAATAAAAAAAATTAGCTTTACACTCATTCTCTATGGAAGTTTCCTGGTTTAATATAAGTAAGAATTATGGAAATAACATATTTAGAATGTATACATTAGACGCAGATATAACAATTACTATCTCAAATGGTAATTATACTGTAAGAGGTTTAAATGAGTATATGATGAAAATATTTGGTAAGGATCCACCTGTCAAATTTGGTATTATTGAAGCAAGACAAAGAATATCTATTAAACTGAAAAAAGATTGGGTAATTGATTTTACAAAAAGTAACTTTCATAAAATTATAGGCTTTTTAAAACCAACATATGGAAGTTATGATGAAGAAACAGAGGTTGAAGGTGAACATATTGCTGATATATCCAATGGAAATGATAATATTTATATTCACTGTGATGTTGTAAAAGGATCTTTAATAAATCAATATAAGTCAGAAGTTATATATTCTTTCACTAATAAAAACCCTCCAGGTAGTATAATTTCAAAAGAATTTAATAATTGGATATATTTTCCTGTTAAAGTGGATCCTGTTGAAAGAATAAAAATGAGGATTACTAATCAAAAAGGTGAATTAATAGATTTAAATAAAGGAGCTGTAGAATTTAATTTTATTTCTTCTTAAATAAATGAATAAACATAGATTATATAGAAAAAGTAAAAAAATACAAGGATTTTTAAAGGTTTTGTTACCCAATGTAATGAATAAATTAAATGAAATATTTTCTATGAAAAAGAAAGGAGGTGGTTTAAAAATTTTTCCTAAATAAATGATTTATGATTTAAGTGATACTCGTTATTATTATAATGATCACATTAAAAGTTATGAATTAAGAGAAATTCATCCAAAAGAACATAGTTCAGATGAGAATGCTACCTATGTTTTTCATATTAATGATACTAAGCAAAAATTTTATATTCTAGAGGATATCTTGAACTAAAATTAAAAATTACAAAAAATGATAAATCATCCATTGGAAACGAAAATGTGAGTCTGGTAAATGGCGGAGGTTTTATCAAAACTTTAAAAGTACATATAGGAGATACCGAAATTGAATCAAATACACAGTCAAATTTTTCAATCATGAATCATGTTTTAAGATTAATTCATTATACTCCTGATTATGCAACATCACAAGCTCAAAATGAATTTTTTTATCTAGATACATCTGATTCAGCTGACCGTAAAGAGTTCAAATATGATGGTACTTTAGAAGATACTACTAAAATAACTGAATTTTTTAATAATTTGAAAATGAATAAAGATTATAACGAAGGATTCGCAAAGAGATGGGAACTAACGAAAGATGTCATTAAAATATGGACACCTTTAAAAGATATAATCGATTTCTTTAGAGAATATGAAAAGGTTATTTCAGGTTTTGAAGTGAAAATAGAAATTCAAAGAAATGAAAATAAGAATATGATATATACTAATATAAGAAACGAAAATTATAAGGTAGTAGTTGAAGGTTTAACCTTGCATTTACCTTATATAGAATTAAAAAATTCTGCAGAAAGCTTGTTTATGGAATCATATCTATCTGATAAAGATATAGAGGTAAATTGGGATCGATATAGATTTAAGATGGTAGGCCCTTATAGAAGCGATAGTGGATCTGTGACAGCAACTACAGCGTCAGATGCAGTTTTAGGTGTCTATGTTATTCCTCAGTATGTTGAAAGAGATGGTAATTATGAAAAAAATAATATGATATTTGATAATATAGATATGACTGAATGTTGGTTGATGATTAATAATAAACAAGTTCCTCTTATGCGTTACAAAACAAATTTTACCAATAAAGATTATAATAGACTGTATGAAGCTCTTTTACATGCAGGATTAAACGATATTAATACAGAAACAGGATGTTTGATAAATAAGAAGAATTTTGGTGATCTGTATCCTATTTTTTATTTTGACTTATCAAATCATGAAAACTATACTGATTTAAATAATTTAGATATTGAATTTAATTGGGTAACGAATAGTCAAAAGGAATATAAGTTTTATTTTATTTTTAAAGAAAGAAAGAGATGTTTTATAAATTTGAAAAATAAAACTATAACAATGGTTAAGAGTTTAAAATCTTAAAATTAATAAATGAGTGCTTATTATCCACCTTATGATGATCAAATGAAAGAAGGACCTATTGGACCTCCTGGTATAGGTTTTAAATTAATGAATGACGGAAATTATGATATGGAAAATAGAATTTTAAAAAATTGTGAAAATCCTATAGATGATTTAGATTTAACCACTAAAAGTTTTGTTTTGAATAAAATAGAGAATAATTATTTTGAATTGAGAGATCTTATAAAAACTAAATATGATGAGGGTTTTTTAACCTTTACTGAAGAAACAGGCAAGAGAATAAAAGAATTAAATGATACAACTTTACATTCTTTAGAAGGAAAAGCTTTTGATGCAAAAGGAAAAAGAATAGGAAATGTTGCAGATCCTAAAGATGAAAAAAATGTTGTGAATAAAAGATATTTTGAAAAAAATTCGTTAATATTACAGAATGATAAATTTGATGCAAACAATAAAATAATTACGAATGTTTCTGAACCTGAAAATGATAACGATGCTGTCAATAAAATATATTTAGACAATAGAGATATCTGGGTTACTATACTAGATGATTTTCATACAGATGGGGATTATAAAAAAGTAAATTTCAACATGATGAGCTCAAAATTACTGGATCAAGAGATGCGATTATCTACAGATATGTATATGAAAATTTCCATATATATAGATATATATGATACAGTAGAAAGTAAATATATATATGATAAAAGTCCACTGATATCTCTGGAAATCAATGGTAAGGAAATTTTAAATGTTAATAGAGATGTAGTAACCTGTTTTGTTTATGGTAAACGTGATGATATCATTACATTAAAGATAAAATGTGATGGTAACGCTTTAAAACCTTATATGCATATTGAAAAAATCCCTTTCTAAAATTCTTTCATTAATAAATGGATATTGATTGGAATGAATTTTCCAGAAATAATTTATCTGAAGATGTAATTAAAAATCTGAAAGATCATGTAAATTGGGATTTAGTTTTACAATATTCAACACTGTCTGAATCTTTTATTGAAGAATTTGCTCAACTTGATGATTGGTCTATAATTTCTAGATATCAAAAATTATCAGAAGATTTTATAGAAAAATGTAAAGATAAAGTAGATGGGTAAACATATCTCAATATCAAACTTTAAGTAACGAATTTATCGTAAAATTTTCTGATAATTTAGATTTATATAAAGTATCAATATTTCAAAATCTTACAGAAGATACTATGAGAGAATTAAAAGATGATTTATAACTAGATTTATAGCTGTATATAACTAGATATGAAACATTTAGTGAAAATTTTATAGAAGAATTTATGCATAAATTAGATTTTTGTTATTTGATTAAATATAAATTTGATCTATTACCTGATCACTTTTTTAATGTTTATTGGAAAAAAGTACAAGCTATACAGATGAGTGAATTAAATAAAAAGTTTGGTCATCATGAAATAGAACCTTACCGAGAGAAAATAATTAGCGAGATATATGAAGCTAAATCAATCTTGAGAGAGTGTGTTTATCTTTTGAGACAATTAACTAACAAAGATGAAAAATAAATATTTAATAAAAATGTTTCTAAATAAATGGAAGAGTTCAATAACCTGAGTTATCCCTTAATAGTTAATATAAATAATTTAAATCCTGGGAAATATGATCTGATATCATTGAGAAAAAATTTAAACGCTGGGAAAATTTTTGTAATCGTAAAATTATATGTGGAAGCTGAAGAAAAAGAGTTTATCCTTGCGAGAAAACATGTAAAACTTTCTGATGAATCAATAAATGAAATCAATAAAGGAAGATATATATTTAAGTATTTGAGTGATGACGAATATGAATTAGAGGAAGCTTAATCACTTTTTTTATTCTTTATCATTTTCTGAGACGATTTGGGATCGTCTTTTGACATATTTTTTTTAATTTTGTTTAGTTAAACATTTTCTATTAAAAACAGGGTGAAGGTGTATATATTTTAATATGTTTTTAACTAAAAGATCTTTAATATATTTAGAGGACTTCCATTCATTTGGAAGTCCTCTTTTTTCATGCATTTATCTAAACTTGACTTTCATATAAATCCTTTTATTTTCTAAAAACTTTGAAAAATAAAATAATTTTTTTTCACCTTGTAGGTAATTTACCTATGTATGGGGGGACTAACGGTCCCCTCATAAATATGTGCTCTCAAGATGAGGTAGCCCCATAATGGGGCAGACTATCTTTGATGTCTTTTATATTATGTCTATAGATGACAGCACTAGATATTAATTTTGATCAAAGATTTGGTCTCAATAATATTCATATAACTCATTTTTTAAGTTAAAAAACATGAAATTTTAGAGTCTTAAAACTCTCTTGATTTTTGATTTTTAAAAAAATACCCATTTTTTAATGATTTTATGTATTTTTGGATGATTTTATAATGCTTGGTCTCAGAGGTTGTCCTGAATCTTTGAAAATGTATAGGAATTTGTAGTATATGGGGCAGACTCTGGGTGTCCCAGAGTCTGCCCCATATACTACTTATATGATAGTACACACCATTTATTGATTTATATCTTCATGAAATTTAAATCACCTTTCCCTTCTTGAAATGTAAATTACCTTAACTTATAATGACATGTAGTATATGTACAAATTTTAATTATCCATAAGTTAGGTTACTACACTAAGTAGAAAATTGTTGTCTTTCTACATGCAATGAAACTATTTAAATTATTAAATCCATCAAATAATGTAACAGTATTTCTTCAAATAAGGAAGTAAAATACAAAAACAGGGCTTTTATGAGTTGTAAAAACATTTTATCTTACAAATCTAATTAAGTGACATCAAATTTATATTAAAATGTATCATACTGTATATGCAGCAATAAATAGATAGATTTGTATTTTGTCTGAAAAAAGTATATTCAAAATTAGCTCAAATTTTCTGAGTATCTGAGTACCATGTATGTGTGTATGTTTTAACTAGTACACTCCATTAATATTGTGTTGAAATGTGAAACTACTTATTATTCTTGTTGAAATGTGAAGTTATTAAGTTTTTCTTGAAGCAAGTAAATAAAATACAAAAAAGAAGAGCTTTTCATGAGAATATAAAAACTTTATTACAACAAATTTATAAATCCAAGTAGTTGGAGTTAACAAGTTACATAAAAATAAAATGTGTCTGCCGCAAAAGCTAGATCCATATTTTGTCTGAAAAGTACCTGCATATATGTCACATTCAAACAAAACTTACACCCCCCCCCCATTTATATCTACTAAATACCAACCTGATATATATTAAATGATGTACATAAAGTATGGATTATAAATAAATATTACTGATTTTACAGTAAAAGCATTTATATTAAATCCAAAAAAAATTGACATTTGCATTCTATCCCCCCCCCCCCAATTGAGTTCTGAAAAACAATTTTACTCTACGGATTAGGACATTTTCATTAGATACAAAAACTATTTAATCAGTTAAATCTAAATGACACATTAAATACTTTGATTGTAACTTAATCAAAAGCATCAGTCAATAACTTTTGATAAAAAATAAACATTATTAACTTTCTCAATTTTTTGTTTTCAAAATATATTTGTTACAAATTTCAATAATTATGATTTTCAGAAAAATGAATATTGCTGTTTTGCAATATATATTTCAAGTCAGAAAGATCCAAATTACTAAAATCTTTAATACAAAAAACAAAACAAGTAAATTGGGTAATTTGTTCAACATGACCATAATTATTTGACAAAAGCCTGACAATTCAACAATAAATACAAGCATCAATATGAAAATTTAAGTGTGAATGCATTATGCAATGATCACCCCCCCCCCTGCTTTATTTTCTTAAACAATTATACAAAGACATGTTGCGTATATTTCATTTGTAATACAGTTTCTATGTTCAATGATTTATCAAGGCTATTTCGATAATTCAATGATTTATTATGGCTATTTCAATAATTCTATGATTTAGTAAGGCTGCAATTTGATTCATTAATACTTTAGATTCACTTAAAATAACATATCATGATGTAAGGAGTAATTTGTAACAGATTTTGTCTTTCTAACGTCTAAAAAATGTACGATTCACGATCTCAACAAAAAAGGCAAATATTTACTTCACAAAAGTCTGTAATAAAATTATGCTTAAAACAGAAGGTTCAGTGATGAATTCATTCAGGCAATATTAAACATGAATTAAGAGTACTTTTCTCAAGATATAAGACTATTCGTACAGATATAGCAACCTTCGGCGCTACACGTGCTACAAGTTACAAAAATGTTAAAATTTCATGCATAAAATAAGACAAAATAAAAAATAACTCACCATTTATGAAGTCCTCTTTTCAGTAGTCATTTTAATCCAAGTGGGCACGTATTTAAATTAATTTTTTTATTTAAAAATACGAATATTTGAAAGTCACTTCTGTAACTTCCATACACTTTCGTACATTTCGCGTGATTGCAGATCCCCCCGCGGCTGACGTCACGTATCCCATGATTCCTTGATGTCCGAGCCTTGTTTTAGATAGCCTTGACCAGATCTTATATATATAACAGTAGATACGATAATAGTAAAGTGTAATAGAATCCATTATAAGTAGATGGAGATTGAGATACTTTTCAAATTATACGGTTTGGTACAAAATTATAAATTTTCATATAACACTTAAACTTTCAATATAGAAAATGGTCTCGACATTGTACGAGTCCATCAAAAGCAGGAGCAAGAAAAACATATTTTTCAAAATATGCAATTCAGCATGAATTAAAAACTTGTTCTAAAAATTGAAAATATTTATAACTTGAGTAAAAATATAACAGTAGATAATGGTAAATTGTAATAGAATCCACCACAAGCAGAAGGGAGATGAAGAAACATTTTAAATTATACAGTTTGGCACAAAATTAATTTTCATATAGAATATGAAATTTCAATATATAGAAAATGTTCACAATTTGAAAAAAATTCTTGAAGGATATCTTCAGCTTAAAAACACACGCAAAAGTACACTATGAAAGTATTCTAATGAAAATACCATATAATTAAATTTTCAACCTTGTCATAATGTTTCCCTTATTATATCCCTATGTGTGTATAAGGAAAGGTATATTTCACAGCAATGGTGAAATCCACAGAATTTATATTAAGTATTAAATCAAAGAAAAGTTTGGAAAGATTACCTCTGTGTCAATTGTACCACCCACTTCTTGATAATCTAAAATGGATCCAGCCTTTGGGTATTTCACATGTTTAGATTGGAGTAATGCAGGATGAGTTTGCACATCATGGCTTCAAATTTCTTCAATTATCAGCTTCATGCTGGGACTTTTCAAAATATCCCTTTAATAAAGAGGATTTAAAATATTACAAACAAATTCTTGAAAACATTGAGAACAAAACTATCACTAAATGTTGAATTAGTATGTAATACCATCATAGAAAATAATAGAAACTTACACAATTACAAATTTTTTTAATTTACTTTCATTTTGCACTTAATTTCCAGCACTTTTCATAATTTTGCAACCAGTTACTCAGATCTTGAAATATTTTATAATAGCCGATGCCCTCGTATAAATTCCAGCTCATCAATATATACTTGCTGAGCAATTATTTCATGTTACTACAACAGTTAATAAGTACTTTGGACTCATTTGAACATATTTCAAAACTATAGTCTGACAGAAAACAGAATGCTTGATACAGTTTAACATATTCAAATTTACTACTGCATAATACTCAAAAGTATAGCACACTTTGCAAACAAAACAAGCATTAAAACTGTGCAGGTATAAGCATACTATCGATGGCTAAGTCTCATGATAATGAAAATTCATTTACAAATTTCTTATAACAAAAACATATTTTATTCTAAATTCAACATAAAGTTGATATAAAACTGTGCACGTACTCTGCTAAATAAGAAGCATATCTCTAAATTATAATTTCCATAAAATATTAAATTTGATATAATTTAAATTAGACTGTATTAAAAATGTGCTAAATTCCAGAACTATAAATTTTATGTTAAAATTGCAAAAAAATGATACTCGGGAAAACAGATTCATTAAATTTGTAAACAGAAATAGTTTCAATAAAAATTACTATCAAAGGTATAACATACCTGAATTGAATAGTGGCAAATTAAAAGGAAAAGTTTGGAATATTTTTTCAGCACACTATATCATATTTTTATTTATTATCGGTGCAGATTTAGCTACAAGAAGCTTTTATCCAATTCAACATTGTAGGCTAATTTGTAAGGTAAATTATTGATCTTCTAAATGGATTTAAAATTTATTCACATGCAGAAATATCTTAATATAGCTTATATCTATCTTAATAGAGAATTGACTTTCTAGTAATCAGTTACTTTGATAAATTATTTCAAGCTACATCAGGTATGCAATTTTTAATGTTACATAAATGCCATAGTATTTTAAAGCTTAAGTTTAACTATACCTGACAAGATAATATATCAATAATATAAATTACATAAAATAGGAAAATGAGTCAAAATAATGCATGCAATTCATATTACTACAAACAAAATATAGCAACTGCAGAAATGTTAAAAATCTCTGTCAGTATAAGTCTACGCTAACTCAAAATGAGAAATAGGCAATCAAAAATATATTTGCTTGTAACGTTCTAGTATGTGCACTGAATACTTAATCATAAAAAAAATTAATTTTATAAATGTTTTGGAGCATGCTTTTATTTTATTTTTTAAATGGAGCTCTCACATATTTCTACAAACTGTTAAAATGTTATATCAATGCACATATTTTATAATTGAAATACAAAACAGTCTTTATAGTATAATAATTATATTAAAACACAAATTTCAAAGTCAAATCTTGCTATCTTGGCGATAAGTCATCGATAAACCCACGCCAAAATGCGATAGAAACCCTACAATTGCATTGCAAGAAAAAATCCTATTTAACTGTTATAAAAAATTAATCTATTAAAAGTTCAGCTTTAAAAAACCAATTTTCAAACCTTTTTCACGATCTTAATATACATTTACTTTTAAAAAGACAAAAGTAAGCATAAAATATGAAACTACTTACGCTGCGCAATTCATGTGAATGTCCAGGAATCTATCTATTTCTTCGGCAGTTTATAAAGCCATATTTTCCATTTCTCGGGATCTTGAGGAAATTTAAACATTTCCAACTTCTTCCTCCAATGATTAGTGCCATTTAATCACCCATTTTACAGATAAAATACGTGTCAAACATCAGACAAGTAACTTGCGCTCGCCATTGAAATAGCATAGGCAGACGGTAACAGACAGTTGCGGCAGGAGCTTCAATGGCGGTTGCGCCAGCCTGTCTATATAGGAGCCTTAGGATCATGAAGACTAGGCGAATCATCAACATATCTACAATCAGTTGTATTTTCAGTTGTACACACTTTTGATTTTTCTGTGGTGCAGCTCTGCTTGCAGGCAATTTCCTGTTAAGCTTGGTCTTAGATAAATAAGGTTGCAGATTTTGAAAAATTTTTGGAATTGCTCCTGATTTCAAAATGTACTTCATTCTTTCTAATTGAAAAGTACTTCCATCAGTAAAACATTTTCAATATCCTCATCCAAAAAATGCAATTCACAGACCTTACTTATTTTGGTCAATTCTTCGTCTGCTCTGGGTATAGCCAATTTCCATTTTGCGAATAGATCGGCATTCTAAAATAACAATATTTTTATTTATTAATTGTCTTTTTATGTATTAGTAAAAAATGCATTACAATCTTATTTATTTATATATAAAAGTGCTTAATAGATGCTCACCACAAAATCTATGTTTAGAGGAAATACAATAAGCACACATTAAGCATTGTTGGCTATCAGGTACAATGATCGTATGAGAAACAAACATTCGACTTGTAAAATGTCAGATTAATATAGCAAATATATAAGAATTTAACACTCCATTGTATTCACATTTTCAAATTTTATAGAGGGGAACGATGCACTTCAAATGTAATGGCCTTCTTAAAAGAAAGTAATTTCATTTCAAAATCAATCATTTTATAACTATAGCAAGTAAAGCTGACTGAGAAGCGTTTGTAAGTATACAGTGAAATCTAATAAAAATATAATACTTACATACGGCGGGTAGAATAAGCTTTTTACCTTCCATTTTACGTTGTTTTCTGTCACTGTCATACCCTGATTTACAACCAGGAACAAAACATGTACTAGAAACCATATTTTGAGAAAAATCGAAGTACTGGTAATATAGCAATAAATTAAAATCAAATAAACTTGTGATCAACCTAATCCTAATGCTATTTGAATGGAACGATAAGGACTGTACTTACAGCAGCGCCACTAAACTGGAATCTTTCTTCCCATTAATCATTTGGCACTTTTCTCCGAATCAGCCTATTTCGCTTCCCTCAGGAAAAACCGGAGAGCACTCTGCCCAGGCACGACCTGACACAGGAATTGACGCCTCCCCTCAGACTTCGAACGCATTTCTTGACTTCCTTAATTTTTTTAAGGAGGTAGAAAAACGCTTCGATCTGAGTAACCTGCAGGACTTATTAAACAACATCCTTAAAATCATAACCTCTGAAGATGATCCCATGGCAAAACTTTTTTGCATCATTAAGATGGTCGCAGATATCAAAAAACCCCAGCCCCCCCAGAATTAGTGTATTCAGGGCCAGCAGCAAGTTGATCAGAATACTTCCACCAATACCACGTGCATCTTCTTCAACACGTGCCACAGTCACGGTGCCATCGCCAACAAGTGCCATCGTCAGTCCCTTTTCAGACCCAACTGACGCCCCGCCCATCTGGGGTGCTCTTATGGTCAGACCCACGACAACTCAGCTAATGTCACAGATTCAGCACAAGTAAAAGAGGAAATCGAGGATTAAGACGCCTTCGGCGTCAGGTGCCTCATGACTTTTCGATACAACGATCTATTTCGCTTCCCCTCCTTCTCTTTAGTCTTCATGCTTACGATGCGAGAAGCGAATGACGTTTGGTTCTACGTCACAATGGCTCAACCCCAGTATGGGTGGGATGGAGGAGGAGCCGTAGAAAGTAGTAATTTGAATATTCCGTTTCAATATATGCGTTCAAGTCATCTAAACTACTTTGAATATTTGAGATCATTACAACCACTCTGTACCGTAGCAAACATCTCACAGTTCCTTTGTTATGACGTTACTCCTAGCGGTAGCGTCACTCGTCAGTTTCAGTTTCTAAGGTGAAGAGTAACTTTACAATATTTTTGATTTTCTAGAGATATAACAAGGATTATATTGAATATAGAGTATTGGGTGTAATCATATTGCTGTACCGGTAAGGGAAACTCTTCTTTACTCAAATTAGATCGTAAGAGATACACCCCGAAAAAGAATTTTATCAAATGACATTTTTTTCTATATTTCTATTCTTTGTCTACTATTTTGTATTCGGTAGAATCTGTTTTAGATTATGAATTTATTTCCTAATTTATGTATAGAGAATTTTCATCAGAAATGCTATTTATTTTTTCAGATTCTTATTTTTCTATGCTTTTTGCATCTTTCACAAATGCAATGCAGAACTTTGTAAATTCGCCCCCCCTCCCTTACACACGTATTTCCCCCAAAGTACAAATCGCGCTACGTTGGTTTATTATCCCTTGTTTTGAACAAGAGGTTACCAGATTACAACATAAAATGTGTTTTACATAAGGTTACAACATATAGTCCTCACAATTCGAATACTTGGAGAGCGAGCTAAAAGTGTGGTAGGTTATTCTCCGGATTAATCCTGAACCTTACCAAATAGGCCTTTTGGTACAGATGTCGTATAATCCTTTTTTCGTTTTTGGCAATTTGACACAGTTTAACAAAAATATAGGTATGTCATTCTTTTGGTTTTGACACTTTGTTTTCTTTCGGTTAGTGACAGTAGCATAGCATTACTCACACCTATTCAAATGGTAAAGAAACCAATATGCATATCTATTTGTTTAGAATTTAATGGGAACAGCAAACAATTGATATATATATAATTTTCGAAGCATATCAGTTATTAAAAATTTTTAGCATAGAAAATTATTAGCACATCACTGGGTGTATAGAGTGGGATGGATTACCCACCCTCTACACTAAATATTTTACCCAGGAACATTGTAAGCCTGCATTTTTATTAATTTTTTAAAAAAATTTCCACAATTTTTGTCCAAAATATTCCATTGTATGGCTTTTTCTTTTAAATCAAACACATAGTTTTGTTTACAAACTTGCATAAATATTTGAAACCGACTTCAAAAAAGGTTATGGTAACCTACATTTAAACGGTTATATATTTTGTTTTGGATAGATAACTTGCTTTTTTGTAGTTAAAACATTAATAAAATAAAACAAATTGCCTCAAGTGCTATAAGCCATCAATGAAAATAGGATTAAAAAAGTTGTGATTCACGTACGGAAAACAATATAAAATGGGCATAAGGTACCTTTAATAAACATAATACATATAACACAAGCATTTTAAACTGTATGCTGTATATTATTTTTCCCCCGTAAATGAAGCATTATCATCATTGATCAAGTAGTAATAATAATAATATATATTATTTAATTCTTTAGTTTAAAATCATATCAAAAGCAAATAAATATGTGTGTATGAAGTAAAATACATGACGAAAGGTATCCAAGGAAAATGTAAACACGTATAATCTCGAAGACGACAGATTTTGTCTCAAACTGTCAAACTTCAAAGTGTATACTAGGCTCCGCCCATGACGTCATTTAACTTAGCCAATAGCGAAGAATCGGCCCCACAGAAGGGGGTATAGCGCGTACGTTTTCCGTACATGCGGGTGGGTTGGAGGAGGAGCCGTAGAAAGTAGTAATTTGAATACTCCGTTTCAATATATGCGTTCAAGTCATCTAAACTACTTTGAATATTTGAGATCATTGCAACCACTCTGTACCGTAGCAAACATCTCACAGTTCCATTGTTATGACGTTACTCCTAGCGGTAGCGTCACTCGTCAGTTTCAGTTTCTAAGGTGAAAAGTAACTTTACAATATTTTTGATTTTCTAGAGATATAACAAGGATTATATTGAATATATAGTATTGGGTGTAATCATATTACTGTACCGGTAAGTGAAACTCTTCTTTACTCAAATTAGATCGTAAGAGATACACCCCGAAAAAGAATTTTATCAAATGACATTTTTTTCTATATTTCTATTCTTTGTCTACTATTTTGTATTCGGTAGAATCTGTTTTAGATTATGAATTTATTTCGTAATTTATGTATAGAGAATTTTCATCAGAAATGCTATTTATTTTTTCAGATTCTTATTTTTCTATGCTTTTTGCATCTTTCACAAATGCAATGCAGAACTTTGTAAATTCGGATAATAGCCCCCCCTCCCTTACATGCGTATTTCCCCCAAAGTACAAATCGCGCTACGTTGGTTTATTATCCCTTGTTTTGAACAAGAGGTTACCAGATTACAACATAAAATGTGTTTTACATAAGGTTACAACATATAGTCCTCACAATTCGAATACTTGGCGAGCGAGCTAAAAGTGTGGTAGGTTATTCTCCGGATTAATCCTGAACCTTACCAAATAAGCCTTTTGGTACAGATGTCGTATAATCCTTTTTTCGTTTTTGGCAATTTTTATTTGGGATTCTGGTAATACTTTGATTTGGAGAATATTCCATTCTGGCAACCCTTTCCGCGTTGTTCGACGTCATAATTTCTAATGCGTATTTGGTTTTGACTTGAAACGGCTAGTGAGTCATTGTTGAAGTTAATCAGGTTGTACTTATTGTAGTTTTGATTTTATTTCATTGCTTTCTTTTTACATGTACTGGAAATATGCCTTCTGTTTTCATTGTTGAAAAGTACCATATAATTCTTTCAAGTAAATTGGAAGTTAGTTTCTCATAGGGTAGGCCGACTTTGGGAAGAGTGATGGCTGATAGGATAGGATTTTTATTTTTCAATTGTGCAACTAATAATGTATTTTTTAATCATTGTGAGAGATGAATTCAAAATTTCAGTTTAATGGGTTTAAATTGTATTTGAAAAATTATTTTGTTCACATTTGCCTTCTTTCGTATTTTTGCTATTATAATGTTTATAAAATTTTCTGATTTTCATGTTACGCACACTGGACGTAAGCCTGTGTTTTATGTGCCACAGAACATCTGTTACATATACAGATGTTACTATGTGTGATTTCAACAGCTAGCAGGATTTTGCGATGTTTTTTAGCATGTGAGCGAAGCGAGCATAAGCCTGTGTAGCGGGTGTCGGTACATGTTCGAATTGCTAGAAGTCACACAACATTTGCACAAAGGTTAGTGCCACATTGCGACCTTCAACAGAGAACAACTATTCCTACATAAAATCGCGGTAAATCCGGAGATTAGGTCACCGCAAAATTTTTTCTAACTACAAAATCGGGCCAAGTTGGCCTGTGGTTGGCGCTTTCTTCCGTGTTTTGAAATTGGCTCCACCCATCTTCAGTGATGTCATTTACCGTCATTAGAAATAGGCTCCTCCTACCAAAATGATGTTTTGGTAAAAGAACCCTGTTTCTAAAGACAGACTATTGTGTTTGTTCTAAACAAGATTTTCTAATATAAATGATAATTTAATTTAACTTAAATAACAGTGAATAATACTCAAAAAAATGTTACAAAATAAGATTTTTGTGTATTTTAAGAAAATTAAATAACTTTATAAAACTGCAGAATAAAAAAATTAATAATACTCATGTAAACGTTCCAAAATCAGATTTTTGTAAAATTTAAAATTTTTATGCTACAATTTTATCTGTGCATATCGTACGTATCAAGATCGCTTTCTCCATCTAACTGAGGATCCATATAAAGGAATGGGTTCGACCTACAGGTCCGTGTAAGAGCAGGGATTTGATCTAAAGATCGAAAATTGTGGAACGGATGTATTAGTGGTCCGTACAGGGGCAGGGGTTCGACCTAAAGGTCGTTCTACACCGGAACGGGACCCCCAGTGATCTCCGCTTTATTAGGAACGGTCGCCTGTGGCGCCCAGACTCAGAATATGCTACAATTTTATATGTGCATATCGCACGTAGCAAAATCACTTTCTCCATGCAACCGAGGATCCGTACAAGGACAGGGGTTCGACCTAAAGGTCGAAATTTGTGGAACGGATGTACGAGTGGTCCGTGTAGGGGCAGGGGTTCGACCTAAAGGTCGAAAATTTTGGAACGGATGTATCAGTGGTCCGTTTGTACCAGTGATTCATGCAGGGGCACGGGTTCGACCTAAAGGTCGAAATCTGCGGAGCGAATGTACCAGTGGTCCGTACAGGGGCAGGGGTTCGACCTAAAGGTCGTTCTACACCGGAACGGGGCCCCCAGTGATCTCCGGTTTATTAGGAACGGTCGCCTGCGGCGCCCAGACACAGAATATGCTACAACTTTATCTGTGCATATCGCACGTAGCAAAATCACTTTCTCCATGCAACCGAGGATCCGTACAAGGGCAGGGGTTCGACCTAAAGGTCGAAATTTATGGAACGGATATACCAGTGGTGCGTACGTACCAGTGGTGCGTATGTACCAGTGATCGTGTATGGACAGGGGTTCGACCTAAAGATCGACATCTGTGGAACGAATGTATAAGTAGTCCGTGTAGGGGCACCTAAAGGTCGTTCATTTTAAAATTAAAAAAAAGAACAAAACTTAGAAGGAAATTTGCACTCTAAAAATGTTTAAAAATTGATACTTATAAAAAGTTTCTACTCTAATTAAAAAGATTAAGAACTTTCAAAGGAGGGAGCAATTTTCTAAACACTGAAAATATAAACAGAGTTTCAAAACACAGGATAAATTAAACAAAAAAACTAACCTTCAGGACTCATCGTCCGACCAATGCTGAAATCTTTCTTCCGCCTACTGCTTTTTAAGGTCATCATCATTTGTATGGGGAGGAAAGATGGAAATAATTCCTTTTATAAATATATTCCATGCTTCCTCCCCAACCTCATGCCCAAGCCTTCTTTTAAACATGTACGCATACAAATATGAATTAAATTGGTCTTTCACTTTGCGGGATTTGCTTTTTCTTTTAATCGCCGACCACGTTCCCTCAATCGAATTAGTATGCGCGCTTGTCTCGGGATCCTTAAATTCGTAACTGTGATTCACTTGAAGGTGTTTGAAGCCTTTATGCTTAAGGCAATCATACGCCTTCCAACAGTCCGAAATTATTAAGGTCCCCTTCTCAATATACCTTTCAATCACTTCCAGCAAACATTCACGCGATCTATTAGGCACATACAAGGTCTTTCACCGTCGATCACCGTCTGATCGATCTGACTATACGTCGAGTCTTAAGTCTGCATAACTACAAGATCTTAAACTCTGAAAAGTCTCCCACGTCTACTACATGGTCAGTCAAGGTCTGAATAACTGAGAATGTGTCCTATCATATATACACTGTGATGGGTACGCTCCGGAACACAACCGTTGACGGCAGCGCCCTCACTATATGCAAATCAGGATGCGTGCGCGGCGAGATGGCGATTTGCATGAATGGCATGTTCTGTTCCCGTCACGAGTCGTTCACGAGAACGGTAGAACCATTCTAAAAATGTAAACACGTTCTCGCGATAACGAGAATCGCGACGAAAACAGAACCAAGTTTCCAACAATCGGCCCCCTCATGCAAAACCCCAAATCTCGGCGCACGTGCTATCAATCAATGAAATTACTCTAAAAAACATAACAGCAAAAATGTCAAGTTCTTTAGTATCCAGCAAAAACATAAAGTATATACATTACTTTTCATGTTGAGCAAAAAAAAATTTATCATTGAAAGAAAATTTTAGATATCATTGAAACACTAAGTTCCAAAAAATTTAATTTAAGTCAAAATTTAAGTTTCAAGAAATTTAAGTATAATAATTTAAATTTAACATTTAAGATTAAAAAATTTTACTATAAATATCAAATTCAATTTGTGTAGAAAATTTTATGTATAATTATTAAATTTAACATTTAAGATTAAAAAAAATTTCACTTTAAATATCAAATTCAATTATGTAGAAAATTTTATGTATAATTATTAAATTTAACATTTAAGATTAAAAAATTTCACTATAAATATTAAATTCAATTATGTAGAAAATTTTATGTATAATTATTAAATTTAACATTTAAGATTAAAAAAAATTTCACTTTAAATATCAAATTCAATTATGTAGAAAATTTTATGTATAATTATTAAATTTAACATTTAAGATTAAAAAAAAATTTCACTATAAATATTAAATTCAATTTGTAGAAAATTTCATGTATAACTATTAAATTTAACATTTAAGATTAAAAAAATTTCACTATAAATATCAAATTCAATTATGTAGAAAATTTTATGTATAATTATTAAATTTAACATTTAAGATTAAAAAAAAATTTACTATAAATATTAAATTCAATTATGGCTGTTCATTATCTCTGTCCAAGACCAGTATACATAATTAATACTAATAGCAATGACACAGATAATGAAAGATTTTTTTTTTCCTTTCTGTGTTGTATTCAAATTTAAATAAGTGGTTTGTCATCAATGAATCATAGCCAAGTGTATGATAACAAGGAGTAAACACACAAAATAATACACATAAGCATAACTGTCTTATGCGGGAATTGAAAACATGGATATATATATAGATTCAGTGTAATGTGAAAAATTTTAGAAAGTTCATTGTAAACAATACACATATATATACTCTAGATACAATTATCTGCATCACAGAGGGAGGAGTAATTTATACGATATCCTAACCATATTTTGTAAAAGAAAGAAAAAAAAATTTAGAAGTTACAAATTTAATCATTTTTGTTTTTGGAAATTTGATTACAAAAATTTAATGCTAAAAATTCCTCAAACATTTGGCAAATCTTATTAATGTACTGCCTATGATGTATAAAAATTTTGTTATTGATTTCAGCAAATTCCACACCTATTATTTCTATGTTGCTTGCCTCTGGCCTGGATTTGATATCCCTCTTTTCTCTGAAGTTAAACAAATTTTGGTCATAATGTATGTTAGCCTTAGCACAGAATTTTTTAACATCATTATGACTTCTCAGCCTATGTTTATCACCCCTCACTGAGTAGTAAACATCAGTTCGAGTTCCATCAGGCCTGGGTACAGCTTTCCTTTCCCAATCTATGTTTGAACAGGGGGTCAGATCGGAATCAGCAGGAGAGTCCTCTTCCTCACTAGTATGACTAGTGTCATGGCTCTCACCTGCTTCTTCCTCTGACTCACTATCCAAACATCCCGATCCTGAATCTGATGTTCGAGTAAAACCCGATTTCTTTTGGGTGAAGTTTCTAGGTCGAATGGGGTCCAGGACGCCTTCCGCTGCTTCCATCTCCTCAAAACGGACATTGCTTATTTCTAATATTTTTCCTTCTTTCACAAGAAGAATTCTATAGCCCCTGGTATTTTCCGCATATCCTACCATAACTCCCAGTTGAGCTCTTAGGTCTAGCTTCTTCCTAAGCTGTTTTGCTATACCAGCATAAGCCTTACATCCAAAAACTCTGAGATGGGATACAGCAGGCTTCCTCCCATAGTACAATTCGTGTGGAGTTTTAACTTTAAATTTATGGCAAATCCTGTTCTTTGTATAAGTAAAACATAGGATTGCCTCTGCCCACATTTTGTCACCAACTTTGCTTTGATTAAGCATTGCCTTGACACAATCTAACGCTGTCAGGTTGAATCTTTCAGATACCCCGTTTTGTTCGGGTGTATAAGTGTTAGATCGTTCATGCTTAATCCCTAACTTTTTCAAAAAAGCTTTAAATTGACCGTGACAAAATTCCATGCCGTTATCAGTACGAATGCACAAAATCCTTTTGCCTAATTGTCTCTCCTGACAAGCTTGAAAATCCTGAAAAACTTTGAACACATCTGATTTTTGTTTTAAAATAAAAACAAACACCTTGCGGCTAAAATCGTCTGTAATAGTCAAGAAGTATTTGTTTCCCCCCAATGAAGCTACAGGCATTGGACCACAAACGTCCATGTGCAGTAATTGCAAAGGTTCTGTAGATCTAATCCTGCCTATTGGTTTGTACGAAACTCTTTTAGATTTTGCAAGTTTGCAATGAATGCAATTTACTTTTGCATATTTTAATTTTGGGAGTCCGTTTGCCGCGGAAACTTTACTTGTTTGGTGCAAGTAGTCTGAGTTAATATGGCCATATCTTCTATGCCATAATTCAGTTTTGTTCAGAATTTCAACTGTTGAACCACTAATTTTATTTGACTTTGATTTTAAATCAGATTTGTTTTTCCTTTTATTCAAGTTAGGCTTAATTTTGTTTTGACTTTGACTATTTGTTGCAGGGGTTTTTCTAACCTGTTTAGAATTTTTGTCCCTATCCTGATCTCCTTTACGGCCCTCAACACTACTATTTAAACTTTTAGTTGAGTACTGTGGTTTTAAGAAATACAATCCTTCTTTACGTTTAGCGTAAAAGAAATTTTCTCCCTCAGGAGTCTTAAACCATAGAATACCTTTGGCTGCACTAAAAGAATAGCCCTGCTCTTCTAATACAGATGCGGCCAACAAGTTACGCCGTAATTTTGGTGAATACATAACATTTTGTAGCACAATATTATTTGTATGATCTTTAAATTTAACATACATGTTCACCGTTCCAATAGCCTCAACTGGGCTTTCCATATCACCCACTGCTAGCGACATAGATGTATCCTTACATTTATCAAATTTTGAAAACATTTTAACATCATTACAAAAGTGTCGCGTAGCAGCGGTGTCAATCACCCAGCTGAGCCTATTGTCAGGATTATCAACAATATTAGCTTCTACATTTATATTTGAAAATACTTCAATAATACTAGAGCTAGTCATCTTTTTCAATTTTGGGCATTGTGCCTTTACATGACCATTTTTATTACACATAAAACATGGTCCTATGACCTTAATAGACTTTTTAACTTTGGTAACATTTTTGCATTTAGCGTTAACATTTGAAAAATATACAGATGAATTGGAACTTACATTATTATTGTCATGATCCTTCCTCAACTGTCTAATCCTGCCCTCCTCCAGAGAAAGTTCTTTCTGAATTTTATCCAATTTAAAATCAGTATCGCTCCAGCGATAAATGATTTGGATGATACTCTGGTACTGGGCTGGGAGATACCGGATGGCTTGGAATGCCACGTACACATCCTCCACGGGGTGATTCACGTTCTTGAGCTTGGTGACAGCTTTCCTTATCCTCGTACAGAATATGTCGATGGGCTCCTCGATTTCCGGGCGTAGACTGAAAAACTCGTCCAACAGATGAACTAAATTGGCGCGCGTTGGGGCCTCAAAATGCGCCTCCAACTTCTCCCACGCATCCGCCGGGCTGTCGTCGATGTCGAGCAGTTCTCTGTACTCCGCCGAGATATTTCGAAACAGGATGGAAAGTGCGCGGTCGCTGCTGCGCATGTACTCCTCTCGCTCGCGGCGTGACGTAGATTCGTCGACTGGTAATGCAGTACGGTTGATGTGGCCGTAACATCCTTCTCCTTTCAGGATAAATGAAATTTCATTACGCCAGGTGACGTAATTGTCCCTGTTTAACGCTTCTATGCCGTTGCTCACCTCCATAGTCTTTAACTGTGACTAGAGTGCGTTGTTTACCTTTCTGCTTGATGCAAATGGCGCCGGTCGCGGCCCCCGTCGATGGAATTCACAACTCTTCACTGCTGCTTTATCACGGATAAAAGTTATGGCCTTGACATACTACGGCCCATAACCAAATGTCGGCTGCTATTTGCTGTGTTAGCTGAGTGACTTGACTAGAAAATTTGAAAGTCATTTGCAGATTTAGCAGTGTTGGTCATATCCCTATCCGAAGTGCTGGTAGAAAAAATTTTGTAGCAGATGATACGCAGTAGTGATGTGTTTTCTCAAGAAAGCAAGCTCGTTAAACACAAACACAATTTATTTGTTGTGAGATCCATTGCATCAGATGAAGTTACAAAATAAAACACTGTAACATTCGTTGCAAAGCAAAACTATATACAATGAGCTAGCAAGCTCATGAAAAAGGTTTTGAACAGTCTATGACTAGGCACACACTCTCAGTTATTATAACATCGGTAAGTAGAAAAAACAGCTACTGTACCACTCATGTCGTGCACGTTAATGAAGCCACCATCATCAGGTCACACGTCATGGCTTTAGAAGTTAGACTACTCTCTACCGATCAAGGTCTGCCTTCCATACAAGGTCTTTCACCGTCGATCACCGTCTGATCGATCTGACTATACGTCGAGTCTTAAGTCTGCATAACTACAAGATCTTAAACTCTGAAAAGTCTCCCACGTCTACTACATGGTCAGTCAAGGTCTGAATAACTGAGAATGTGTCCTATCATATATACACTGTGATGGGTACGCTCCGGAACACAACCGTTGACGGCAGCGCCCTCACTATATGCAAATCAGGATGCGTGCGCGGCGAGATGGCGATTTGCATGAATGGCATGTTCTGTTCCCGTCACGAGTCGTTCACGAGAACGGTAGAACCATTCTAAAAATGTAAACACGTTCTCGCGATAACGAGAATCGCGACGAAAACAGAACCAAGTTTCCAACATTAGGCACCTTAGCAAAAAAACATTTATTCGTTCCTCTTTCAATTCCTCCAAACACCCACTGTCCAACCACAGGCTTTCCTCTTCCATACTTATTCTTACCAAACTTACTTTCATCTATTTCAACAATCACACCATTACCACCAATCTTAATCTTTTCATTCAAAAAAATACTCGCACAAATATCCCGGCAAAACTGTTTCCAATCAGTAACAGTTTTGTCGGAAATATTTAACTGATTCATAATAAACTTGCACTCACAATCATTAAACCACAACAAAGTCATAATTAAAATATCAATCAAACTCAACTTACTTTTCTCAAACCATGTACCCCTCCTTATACTCCTACAGACATCATGTTGATTCATTCCAGATCTCTTTCGGCACCTCCATTCGAATCCATCAATCCTTCTATCTATCTCACATAACTTCATTTCATCTCCACACTTAGGACAAACATATTTATCACTCATAATCCCTTTCATAACACACCAATTAATCACTTCTTTCAAACCTTTATTCTCCAAATCATAGTAAAATTTTATTCTAGATTCATTCATACCAAAATTCATTCTACCACGCTTTACAAAACTACACTCACCTTCCATTTGCTCGCGCATACCAGAAGACATAAGGGAAATATAATTGACGACAAAAGCAAATCCGCAAAACTAAAACTAAAATGAATAATTATTACAAAATAAATCAAATAACGAAAGAACAAGCAAACACGCACAACAATGGCCAAAAATATTGATAGAAATGTTCTTTTACATCAAAAAACTGTAGCAAACACAAAAACGTATTCTTATTGGATGCTACACAATTTCCGCCGAAAACATCCGATACAAGAGGTTACCAGATTGCAACATAAAGTGCGTGGCGTCTTCTCCGATTTAACCAAGGTGACCTAATCTCCGGATCAGCCAAAATCGCTAATATAACAGCTGTTTTTTTTATTTAATAAAAATTACTATTGTATTTAATCAAGATTTTGTTTTTCTACATTTCTGATCATTTTATTTTCGGGAAGCATGCTGTTCAATAGCCATCTCGACATTTTTATGTCACTAAGGTAAAAATCACCAAAAGGAATTATACAACATCTGTTCCTTTCTTTTTGATTCCTTCCCCATAAAATGTTTTCCCCATAAAATCCAATTTTCTTATTTCAGATAAAAAACAGTGATAGAGCAGTGCAACAATAGCAAAAGTAAACAGCTAAAATGATGCAAATATCATCCGATGTCTTCGTGTGTCCTGATACGACATCCAATGTAGAGGAGATGCTTGAATCGAATGAAAGTAAGCTTTTTAAGTTCTGCAGTACATATTGTATTAGTGTATATAGTAAAATTTTTAATTATATAGTTAAACTATTTTTTGGCTGATATCAGCGACGCACCGTGAGTGGCATGTGGGGTAAAGATGGAGAATTGCCCCCCTCCTTCCTTTACCAGATTACGAACTCAAGCTCGTGTGCTCATTAGGGTGGTCCTTATTTATATGGATTTTTTTTTTTTTTTGTGAAATCAAATTGCAGGACGTCCTAGATTTGTTTCAATATGTTAAAAAATAGTATATGTAAAATTCGAACTCATTTGGACATCAAGAACACATGCCCCATCGACGTTGAACATTAAAAAAAAACATTAAAAGTTTTATAAATTTTTCAAAATTCTTGAGTATTCACATTATTTAGAATATATTTTTATCCAAGGCTTATCAAATTAATTTCACAATCAAATAAAACTAAGAATTGAAGATTTAGAGCTTTTATATAACTTAAAAGTTCTCCAAGTTATAAACAATAATGGAATAGAACCAATAAAATGATATCTCAATTGTATGGGATCATTAATGTCTTCCGATTGTGTGATGGATATCATAGGCGCTGAGTTTTCAAAATCTCAGTGGGGGCACAATCCGATAAAGTTATATAAAAGATTCAGAAAGTCGATAAAGATATAATAACTTACAAGGCCGCCTTGAAGAATACAAGCATATGTCAGTTAGGTGACTACAATTGGTTTGAGGTCAATTTAAGCCCCTTTTTCAGGCCAAAAGAACAGTATACGCCCTTAACAACTGCCAAGAACGAACTGCCCAACGAACGTCAGTAGTGGTTGTTAAGAGCACATACTGTTATTTTGGCCTGAAAAAGGGGGCTTCTAACGCTATCAAAGCTACTGTAGTCACCTAACTGACATATATATATATATGCTTTCTTCAAGGAAGTTTTCAGCGGTTACAACAGCACAGGGATTGTACTCGGATGACCTGAGTTCGATTTCCGGCTTTGTCTAAACTGTCCCTATATACAAGCACATTAAATTTGTAGGTTTGAAAGTCCTTCCGAGTGGTTGGTAGCAAAGGAAGGAGGGTCTGTCCCTGTGGATGTTGCCCCCACTGAGTTACAGTCTAAATTAGATGGTATTGTCCCTTTGGTCTAAACAGATACCTTACACCTTCGGGTAGGTCTAGTCTGTGCTATTCTAGTTTACCATTTATAAAACTCGAGTTCTTTGATTTCTGAACTCACCCCCCTTCTTGACTTACTAGATGCTATCATCTATGCATTGCATTTTCTCTTTTCGAGAAGCAATTAGGGCTTGAAAGTGAAGTGGGAGAGTCTATAAGGCCTTGTAATGTTGTCACGGATAGAGGTAAAGCTTATAGTCCCTCTAGCAAGAATCCATCATGTTATGCTCTCCAGCATATTGTTGATTCCAAACACCAGACCCAGATATGGTTGGTGGGACCTATATAGAAATTTCTCAGTGAGTGGGGCCATTGCATTTAATTTTTTCCTTAATGTGCATGATGGGCCTAAAGGGGCGATCATGCCCGGTTTCTCCTGGGCCAATCTCTGAGCTAATATCCGGGCCTGCCCCACACCTACTTAGGATAAAAAATGATAAAGTTGCAAAAGAATAAAATAAAAAACTGTAATTATGATATGTAACAAAACCTTAAAATTTCGTCACATATAAATTTATATGAATCTGGATGCCCATACCATCATGTGAGTAAGATATGTAAAAACAGGTTTTATTAAGAAAACAAGGGGCTTGGAGCATCAACATGACTAGTGACACTTTTGCCAAACTGGGAGTTTTCCATCAAATAACACCTAACTGTATACAGCAATTTCTGGAAAAATCAGATTTTTGTTAAAATTATTGCATAGTCATGTTTCATAAATCCCTTTAAATGAAAAATCTAATATAGTATTATTTAATTCAAGAACACGTATCAGTACAATTTCATAGAATGCGATGCCATTATAACATACGAGGTAGGATCCAAAAGTTCTCGGACCGAGTCTATAACTTAAAAAATATTATCAATTAAAATGCTGAAACACATCCTCCTTCGAAATAAGACCCTTGCGCAACAACACACTTTTGCCATTGCTTATAAAGATCATCGAAACACTTTTGGAATCCATTTTTAGCAATGTCCTTTAATTCAGCCTGCGATTCACTTTTAACTTCATCTGCGAATTGAAATCGACAACTGCAAGCTACTTGCCAGTTCAGGAAATAGGTTCAGGGGAGTAAGAAGAATGTGGCAAAACAGTTGTTTGCGTTTTCACAAGAAAGTCAGCAACGAGGAGGGATCGGTGTGCAGGAGCCTTGTCATGCAAAAGCACCCATGACTGCTCAGCCCACAGTTTGGTCTCTTCTTCCCAATCGACTCGCGCAAATGATGCAGAATGGCTACATACGAGTTCCTTGTTCACAGTAAAAAAAAATAAAAAAATTGCTGTTTTAATTTAAATTTATCCATGAGAAATAAGTATATTTATATTTAATTACAAATCGAAATCTAACCTTTATGACTAGCACAAAAATATTGCACTCCTTTTTCATTACAAACCAAAACGAAACCTTTATTAAAAGAACCAAAATGTCACACTTCCTTCAACACTACAAACATCACTCATTTGAGACCTCACCAGTTAAACATATGCAAGTCCTCCTACAAAACACAACTATTTTTCCACGTGGTTCCTGCGAATCCGTTATACCTATTCGGGGGAGGGGTGTGTGGCTTAGCTCCCTCTGGTCCTTGCCTGACTACTGTGCATTGCCAAACGTCCGGTACTCACCAGGATTAAAGGTATCCGCGGGGTTTGTAACTTCAAATGGAATGGATACCACCCACGGGGTATTCAACTTCAAACGGTACCATCTGTATAGACGGCACTGGTATATAGAATCGAGGAGTAATTACAAGTAAGATCTCTTTAGGTAGACAAAATAAGTCATCTCTATTTCATGGTAATCATTTATAGTTATTACTAGAGGGAAACAGCTATTTTTTGGAAATGCTAGTAACATATGGCTGTGAATATTCCATTTCTCTTTGAATTAGGTGGTCAATCAAAAAAGTTCTGGTAACTAGGTGTTTTTGTCATTTGCTTAAACATGTTTTCTGTGAGTAAAGAGGAGCTTGGTTTGTGTGCGAGATAGTTTAGGGAGCTATGGTGAGGAAGATGTGAACAAGACTGAACTAAAATATGACATTTACATTGATAGGATTTTCTTTCAATTATTTTTATATTTAAAAAATTTCATTTTCTGGTATTTAGCAAAATATGAAGTACGAAAAAAATCTTGAAATTTCCTAGAGGGGGCAAAAACCCCTCTGGAAAAGTTCAGCGAGGGCTCGTGTCCCTCTGCCCCATGCCCGCCCCATTCTCTTTTTGCTTCTTAAGGCGACGCTTCAGTTAGCTTTCATGCCCATGTTAACCTATGGGGGAAGTTCTTTGCTAATTACACATTAGCAAATGAATAATTTAAAATTCTGTTTTTTGCACATGATTGTAGACAGTTTAATGCATTGAACTCCCTCATCAATTTTTTAAATTTTATTTTAAATATATCTTGAAATGGAGTTAATTTGTCAAAATTTCTTAGATAAAACATCACCTTCATAATTGCTCTATAAAAAATGAACTATTAAACGTTTCACAATTTAAAAAACAGCGTTCAATAGCTTATACTTCTGGTTTCTTTTTAAGATTTTTTTTAGATTTTTGAATTAATTTGGGATTAATATATTGGAATAGTAAATCGTGTTTCAACTGCTGAAACTTCCGATTTTCAACGTTAGCCACACCTCCCATCCTTCCAGGGGAAAAATGGGGGTGAAAGTTCTTGGTGTGGAGATTTGAGGGGTGGGTGGATGATTGACTGGTATCGGGGAAATGAACGAAGGGGTATATTGTTGTGTTTAGCAGGTGTCTTTTGACTTTGGTCCAGAAAAGAAAAATAAGTCCTTGGTTGCGTTCCATTTGGTTGTATCAGTACAGATAATTCGGCTCGCGCTGGTTTACTGTTTTTCTTCTTGCATATATTTGTTCCATACTTATTTAATGTAAATATTATATTAATTGCAGTCTTTTAGGTCACCGGGGGCTTCTGGATTGTAAATAATTTGTTATAGCATGTATAAAATTTTGGTGAACTAGTCACATTTTTCTCATCAAAAATCCTGCTTTGATGAATTCTGTCAGTTGAATTTATGAGTAAAGATTTAGTCTTGGGATAAAGGCTGCACCGAATTTCGACAAATTTTTTGGGTAGCTTTTGGAATAGCCCCACTTAAAATTGAGTCCATGTTTCAAGTTAAATATTAATAAAAAAAAAACCGCACAGTTAAACCTTTTATAGACATGGCATTATGCAGACAATGTTTTTCCGCAAATTTATTTGAAGGAAATGATATCATGTCGCTTAACAAAAGATTTAAAACCAGTGTGTTTATGTAGCGCAGAAGTTTTTTTATTAATTTTTTTCCCGATTTAAATAATAAAGAAATGCATATTAAACAAAATTTATCGAAATTGCATTTTTGACTGGATTATATCAAATACGACCTTCAGGTTTAAAGATTGAGGGGATTATTGATATTTTCAATTTATTATGTCATCTGTTTTTCTTAGTAAAAGTAGTGCGGATAATCTTCTACTAATACACAGGTATATCTACTAATATAAGAGAATATAAGTAGTACGGGTATATGTCTTCCCATACAATTTTGCGCTTTTATTTTGACATACATTAATTCAATTTCACATTTTTTGTAAATTTGTTTACGAAAGGGACTAGGATGTTTTATTCTTCAGAACTGCCTGTGAAGATAGCTTTGAATAGCAAAAAGATACAATCTGAAATAGACTATATGTGAAAATTTCGAACTCACAGATTGTGATAATCGTTGAGACTTTAAAATTGATGCAAGGATGATAGATCGTTAAATAGAAATAAAGTGTATAATTTAAGTTTTTTAATATTCACTATTTTAGGAATGCCGCACACCACTGGGGTATTTTAATATTGAATTTGTCGAAGTTTATATATTAAATTCAGGTCGGATCGGGCCGTGTCAAAATAAATAAAAAAGCTTAAAATAAATCAAAACCGTAAAAGAAAAATTTGAAATTGCATATGAAACAAAATTCTCAATTAATAAAGTTCATTTGTTTTCGATAAAGTTTTCAAATATAATAAATTATTGTACTATTGCGATAATTTTAAAAATATCACCGCTGAATGTATCACATTTTAGAGATGTTTAAATAAAATTGCATCGCAGTTGGAAAGTGTTGTTGTTGTTGAAACCCAGACCGTCCGACCTACCAGAAAGGTGTAAGGTAACTGTTTGGACGTTCGGGAAGTGCCACCCAATTTAGACCGGAACCCAGTGGGGGAGGCATCCACAGAGACCGTACCCTCCTTTCCCTACTACCAACCTCTCGGAAGGACTTTCGGACCCAAATGTTTAACGTGATCGTACTCCGTATGAACACGGCGGCAGTTTTGGCAGTGGCTGGAATCGAACCCGGGCCTACCGAGTGCAACTCCAGCGCGCTAACCAATGGTCTACCGCGCCCCGCAGTTGGAAAGTGTTGAAGACCCAGCCCGTCCGGCTCGTCCTGAGGACTTGAGCATCTAATTGGACGGCCGGGCAGTTGGAAAGTGTTGAAGACCCAGACCGTCCGACTCGTCCAGAGGACTAAGAGATGGGCAGTTGGAAAGTGTGTCATAATGTGTGCAGTTGGAAAGTGTGTCATAATCAATGATTTATACGTGATTGATCTTTCTTGTTAAATCTTTTCCGATTTGAATAATAAAGATATGTCTGTAAAATAAATTTCATTGACATTGCATTTTTGACTGGATAATATCAATTACTGTCTTCAGGTTTAAACATCATTATTATTGATATTTTCCATTTATTATGCCATTGTTTTATTATGACAAAAAATGTTGAAACTCATATATTGTATGTTGTACGAGTAATCTTCTACAAAGGCACGAGTATATCTTCTAATCTACGAGAATATAAGTAGTACAGGTATATTGGCATATATTTAGACATATATTGGCATATTGTGTAATCAGTTACGGCCTTCTGGTATAAAGATTACGGAGATTATTGATATTTTCAATTTATTACGTCATCTGTTTTACTTTGGCAATGATTTTTGAGACTCATATTGTAATACGGGTAATCTTCTAACACACGGACATATCTTCTAATCTACGACACTATAAGGGGTTACGACATTATTACGGGTGTATATTCCCATATAATTTTAGCACTTTCATTTTGGCATATACTAGAATCAATTACTGCCTCCAGGTTTAAAGATTACGGGTTTATTGATATTTTCAACTTGTATATGTAATCTACTAATATAGGGTATATCTTCCAATATTTGCGAATATAAGTAGTAAGGCTCCCATACAATTTTAACGCTTTTATTTTTCATATATTGAATCAATTTCATATTTTTTGTTAATTTGCTTGCAAACGGGGCCAGGATGTTTTATTCTTCAGATCCGCCCGTGAAGATAATTTTGTATAGCGAGAACAGAAATTCTCTAACTTCTTTTTAGGGGCATTAAATTAAATATTTTAACAGAATATTTTGATTAACAATGTCATTTAGTATAACTATAGTAATTTGCGCATGATTGCAAATTTTAAGTTTCTTTATATTATACTAGCAGCGAATACCGCTCGGGATTTACCATGCAAAACTGTGAAAAAAATTACACCTAAACATATAGGGCCGTGAATCTTATACGTTGTTTTGTCACTGTGAAAGATTTAAATTCATTGCATTATGTAAGAAAAAAAATCTGATGTGGGCAACACATGACTTTCCTTATATAATGTAATGAATTTAATACTTTTACAGTAAAAAAAAGGTTTTTCGTATAGTAGATACTTATATTCTTTCCAAGATATTGAATTTTCGACAATTAGTCGTCATTTTCACTGATTTAGCGTCATTTTTATCCATTTGGCGGGATTTTCGTTAATTTGGCAACATTTCAAAAAGTCGCCAAGTTGGCGATATTCCGCCAAAATCTCGCCAAGCGTTATGCACTAAGAAATAAGTTATTTTTACAGCAGATAAATGACTATTGGCGTTCAAATATAAAAGTATTACTCAAAGTATCTTTTTTCTTGAATGGAACGAGCTAGATCCACGAGAATGATGTCACCCAATTTATCGCATGGTATTACATATGAAAAGTGAACTTGTTTCTTAATAAGAAATATTTTTTTTTTATTTTATATGACTTTTTGATAATTTTTCTGAAAAATGTGCAATATCTCGAGAACGATTCATGTCATCGTTCTGAAATTTATATCAATCGTTTTCTAATGAAAAATTACATAAGAAATGCCTATTTGCGTAACTTTATTAGCGGTTTTGATTTTTTGACGATTTTTTCAAATTTTCACTCGAAAATTTAGGGGGGTTCTGAGCATTCGATTGCGTATAAAAACAATAAGCTTCCAGTGTTTACAGATTGCGATTTTTATACCAAATTTCGTTCGAATTGGTCCATTTGTTCGTCAGTTATCGTCTCCACAGACTCACTGACACACACACACGCACACACACACATACTTTCACACACACACACAGACATCACTTAAAAAATGTTTGATTCGTGATCAGGGATGCTTGAAACGTGCTCTCCCGTCGGAAACTCGAATTCGAATTTTCGACCCCGTCACAATACTTTCCTTATACATAATGTATATAAGGAAAGTAAAAAAATCATTGCATTATATAAGTCATAGCAGCATAAGAAAGAATCTTCCTCATAAAATGCTGATAATCAAATAACCATTTTTAACACTTTACTACATAGTTGGAAAGTGGTTATGACTTTGTTCATTCTGTCTTTGTCCGTTAGCACGATAACTGCCGTAAAAAGCCATAGAGAGCCAGGTGATTTATATTTCGATGACGTCATTTGAATCAAGTTCATTTTTTTCGATGAAGTTTTTAAGTTTTCAAATATAATTAATTATTACAGTATATTACTGTTGAATGTATCGCATTTTAGAGATACTCCGTACGAAGAACAGGCATGCTGCTAGTTAGGTAATAAAATTTTACTCTGCACGGTGAACGCAGATGGGTCAATTAGAACCCGATACAGAAAAATTATAATTTTGGATAAGAAATTGAAGACTTCTTTATTCTACTACATTCCGAAGTCAAAATAAAACATTGCTCTTCACAACATTCAAATTGTTTAAAGCTATAGTAAGAGAACAAAAAATATGTTCTGGCCTGGATACAGCAGTATGAATATACACCGATGCACCAATTGTCATGTTTCGTAATATCATGTGATTTATAAATTGAATAGGGAAGAAATACATTCCAAATTTAATTTTTGAGGAAATGATCATTAGATTATTATTATTGGTCAAGTGCCAGTTTCAATTTGTTTTATTTTTAAATTTGTCGCCAAAAAGTTTAATCTCTTTTGTACTGTGATTGTTTGTCTGGTGGTGGAAATATGAAATCCAATAAATAAATGAAAATAAGAAATCCAAGATACTGTTTACTTTAAAATTTATCACTGATATTTTATTCAATTTCTTCTATGATTTTAATTTTAGTTCTTAGATTTCGAATGCTTCTAAATTATCAAAATTAAACACATTTTATTCTTAAACACAGTTCCGACGATTTCTTTCCTATATCAAATGTTGAATAAAAATTTATCTGAGCAAACTGTCATAATTTTAAATCAACATATAGCTAATGCGAATTATTGTCCTTGAATGTATTTATTCCAAACATCTTACACTTTTACTAAAATTATTAAATTTTAAAAATATTCATAATTATGTCATAATTAAAGAAAATATTATCTATCTATACTTACATAGAAAGTTTAATCGCATTGAAAAGTTTTTAACAACACTAACAATTGTGGCATATGACACGTTTGTTTTGCTACTGCTGCAACGAATCTTTGATGCTGATGAGTAGTTCTAACTAAATAGTCATTGCACTGTTCACTGATAAATGAAGAAAGCATTTTTAAAACATAATCCCAGTCTTTTTTTATCCCTTCTCATCTTCAACCAAAATGATAAATAAAAATTCATTTTATATTAATGCTCATTCTTGATTTTAATTATTTTTAATTTGAAATTAATTTTAAAATTTGGGCTCCTTTACATTTAATACTATATGTGATGAGCTTGTGTTTAATTCCTTAAATGGCAAATTTTAATTCGCATACAAGCCAACAGGTTTCAATGTATTCAGGCCGGTCCGCGTTGGGTTCTCACCAAATGGATGAAAATGACGCTAAATCAATGAAAATGACGACTAATTGTCAAAAATTCAATATCTTGGAAAGAATATAAGTATCTACTATAAGAAAAACCTATTTTTTTACTGTAAAAGTAGTAAATTCATTACATTATATAAGGAAAGTCATGTGTTGCCCACATCAGATTTTTTGTATAAATATTCGGTGAACCAGCAGTTTTTCTCCCTCAAAATTCCGACTGTGTTAAGTTCTGTACCGAAGTTGAATTTTTGATCTATTCATTACAATGCAGAACCCGAGATTTCCGAGTAACCCCGGTTGAAACAAATCATTTTCAACACAAGGAATTATCATGCTAAATACTATAATTTCCAAATACATTCTGCAAGGCTAAAAAATGCGGTATGTAGAATATCACATATTTTTAGTGCTGTATCGTCCATTTCAAACTTCAAATTTCATACAATGCACTCTAATGTATGCTATTTAAAAAGGAAATAATGATATATTCAAAATGACTAAATAAATATTAGTTTTATACCATCGCTCTGGACTCATAGGCATAGAAATATCATTAATTTTATTTTTAATTCTAGTTTTTTAATACACACATTTTAGTGTTGTACCTAGATTAGTCTCCAAAACACACATTGAAGTTACACACACACACATATATATATATATATATATATTATAATTATATAATAATCGGTTAGGAGAACTCTTTGGTTATTCCTTGACAAGAAATAGAATGGATAGGAAACTTTCCTTTCAGTAAGTGGAAAAAGCCTCCAGTTACGTTTTTTTCATTCTTTCATTCATTTACTTCGTCCCCCAAACCACACACCCTTCTGAGATTCTCCCCTTTATCCTCTTGGACAGGCGAGCAAGTCATAAACTATAGAGGTCCAAGGGCCTTTCGTCACCTTTACTTACTCTCATTGGCCCATCAGATGCCAATCATTTGAAAAAGGAACTGCCCATCTCTTGAGCCACCGGGTGCAATTTTCAAGGGAACGGTGATTTTTCTTAACTGAAGCGTCCCCTTAAGGAACTTGGCCATTAATTGACTGGATTTCTCGATTTCTATTGCAGCACTTTTTCCCAGTTTGCTCCCAGCCGTTTCAGATTCTTTTCTACTGCCACTGTTCAGTATTCACAGCAAACCACTTTCTGACTTTACCGTTATGGATGAGCCTAAATAAATAATAATAATAATAGTTTACACTACCCATATTTGCAGTAAATGAGTAAAATTATTCACACACTCATTTACTAATTATTAATACGAGGCATGTTTTTTATGTAAGTACCGTTTTGCGATTCCGCCGCCGCAGCGCTACGGTCGGCGTTCCGCGCATGCGCGCTGGTTACCTACATCTCTTGTCTACGCACTGACGCCATTACAGTCTGATTCTTCATTGTATACGTTGTTTACTGAGTGTTTAAGATGCCTCCGACAATCGTGAGTCCCGCCGATTGTGAAGTACGGACTGTTATACGATTTCTTAGTGCTAAAGGCGTAAAACCGATCGATATTCATCGTGAGATCTGTGAAGTTTACGGACAAAACATTATGAGTGATGGAATGGTAAGGAAATGGGTGAGAGCATTTAAAGATGGCCGCACAAATGTGCATGATGAAGAACGGAGTGGGCGTCCTTCGGTCTTTAATGAAGATTTGGTGCAGAAAGTGGAAGAAAAGGTGAGAGAAAACAGACGCTTTACAATTTCATCAATGTGCGACTGGTTTCCTCAATATTCTCGTAGTGTTTTGTATCGCATTGTGACCGAGAACTTGAATTACCGGAAATTGTGTTCACGTTGGGTTCCAAAAATGTTGACGGATTTGCACAAAACCCAACGTTTAGGCAGTGCATTGACTTTCCTTGAGCGGTACCACAATGAAGGTGAAGATTTTTTAGACCAAATTGTTACTGGTGACGAAACATGGGTGGCCTACGTCACACCAGAATCAAAACAACAATCCATGGAATGGCGACATTCATCATCACCCAAAAGAGTGAAGTTTAAGCAAACAATTTCTGCCCGGAAAATCATGTGCACAGTTTTTTGGGACAAAAAAGGAGTATTGCTAGTGGAGTTTCTGCCTCGTAATGAGACAATCAATGCAGCGTCTTATTGTGAGACATTGAACAATCTGCGTCGTGCAATCCAGAACAAAAGACGTGGCAAGTTGAGTAAGGGTATCGTTTTGCTGCATGACAATGCCTGTCCACATGTGGCTAATCGGACCAAAGATCTCATCAAATCTTTTAAATGGGAAACTCTAGATCATCCTCCATACAGCCCTGATCTGGCGCCCAGCGACTACCATTTGTTCCTGCACTTGAAGAAACACCTGGGTGGTCAGCGTCTTCAAGACGATAACGAAGTCAAAACAGTTGTGATACAGTGGTTAACAAGTCAGGCGGCAGAATTTTATGAGGAGGGTATTCAAAAACTGGTGCCACGTTATGACAAGTGCCTCAATATTCACGGAAATTATGTAGAAAAGTAGATTAAGGTACAGGCTTTCATGTAGAAATAAAATTATTACGATATCTTTGCACGTCTTTTTTTAATTCCAAAACGGTACTTACTTAAAAAACATGCCTCGTACTTAACCCTTTAAGTGTGCATGACGAGTTTAACTCATCATGCACTGCACTACCGCTAAATGGGTTTGACGAGGTGGACTCGTCATGCACTGCACTACCGCTAAACGGGTTTGAAGAGGTGGACTCGTGATGCACTTTTAAAGCTGAGATTCCTGTGTTTTTTAACGGAAATAACATGTCATATGATTTTTTATGAGATATTAACTGTGTTTAGAGTCTTTTACACTAGATGGCAGTAGTAGTCCTACAAACTAAATTTTATCAGAGGCAGTATTTCGTAAACGCGCCTAAAATAAACTCAGTTTTGTTGGGATTTAACATTCAAAGCAATGGCAGCCTCAAGTGCTTTCAATCTTATTTCAACAAAACGCAAGTTATCTCATCATTCTTGTGATTCAGAGGAAGAACTTTTAAATGTTTCGGATTTTGTAAGTGATTCTGAATTTGAAACAAGTTTTTATAGCACAGATTCTGAGGAGGAAGAAGCTGATTTAGAATCGTCATGTTTATGGTGTAAAATATCAGATACAGCACCAGGAATTGTATGTATTTCTATTTACTTATCTGTTATTATATATGTTTACTTACTTATCTATTATTCATGTTTATTTACTTAATACTTATTTCAGCAAAACACCTTCTCATTCAATGCGTAATCAATGGGGAAAAGGCTATGGGAGAAAAAAAACTCCCCACTGCAGCGTGTGCAAAGGGAAATAAATGACATGCTTAAAGGGTTAATCTATATTCGTTTTTCTCTCATTTTGTTCCCTCTAAATGGTCAGCGCCTTGGGCAACTGCTTCCTCACGGTAAGCTACTGGCTGATATGCATAGCATATATATGTTTTAAGGTAATTGTTCCATTGAAATATTTATAAAATTACTGAAAGTAAATTAAATCAGTTTGCCATTTAATTTACACCTCAACGTGCCCACAGGTTGCAAGTAGCTTATAGTAACTTATTTCCTGGTTATCCGTCATATTTCCATCTAGAGAAATTATAACTAAATAGAGAGTGCTAACAGAACCAGGATATCGGGGATTTCTCAGGGAATTTTTTAATTCTGGAAATGTCTGGGGATTTTTCAAAATTCCTCAAAAATCAGGGAAAATGAAAATTTTCAATCACTAATACACAGGCATGAAAGACTAGCCTTTTTCTGTTCTTCATTTTTAGAGTTACCGATATTGTGCCAAAAATGAGATAAAAGATGGGGGGGGGGGGGTATGCCCCCCTCTTATAGAAAGCAAAATCGACGTCACTTCTTGCAGATAATCACATGGCCTCGATGCTCTGGAGGAGAGCGTTTCGGCCGGTAATGTACTTGGTTGGGGGAAGCTTCTCCTTATTTTGATTGAGAAAAAGTGGATTACTCTTTTAGAATCAGAGAATGCTAAGAAACGGTTGAAAGACATCTGTTGTAGCATGAATGTTGTTCAAAAATATCAAAATTACAAATGATATGGAGCTGAAAAAGAGAGGGTAGATTAATTCTGAGTTGAAGCTTTTAGTTCTGAAGACTGTTAAAAGAGGCACAGAAAATATTAAAACTGGTCATGATTTTGTCTCATGGAAATGCTAACGTTGAAAGGGGATTTTCAATTAATAGTGATTGCCTATGGGAAAACATGAAAGAAGAAACGGTGGTTGCTAGAAGACGAGTGTTTGATCATGTCACAATGAAAGGTTGGCCATCAAAGTTCAAGATTACTTGCCAAATGATCCAGCATGTTCGAAATGCAAGAGCTAAATACTCAGAGGCTCAAGAAGTTCAGGATAAAGAGAGAGAAACCTTATTAAAAAAGAAGAGGGATGCCGCCATTAAGCTAAAAGAACTGGAGTTTATAAAAGCAAAAATCTCAATGGATGGACTTCCTCTAAGTTTTTCTTAATTGAGGAAGAGATAGATGACTGTTCTCCGAGCTATTCAAAGAAATAGTTGTTGGCACTTTTCATGTAAATTTAGGAATAGGACTTTATTATGCAATCATATACAACATTGTAATTTTTCGGTAATTATTAAGCAATATTAAATGTAAACAAAGGTGCAATTTATCTGCTATTTCTGTCTAGCTACTTCTTTCTGCTAAGTGTACTCTAAAAAATAGGTTTTTTTTTTGTTTTGTTTTTTTCTATGGGTCACAACATGTCTATAACATTTGCATTTTCCAAATAATAATACAACTGCACAAAATTATCAGGGAAATTTTAAGAAATTTATCGGGGGAATTTTTTTTCTTGAATTGTGTTACCGCCATGAAATATGTCATTTGTTTTTAATTTAAATTTAAAAATGCTTGCCTGTCATTTTGATTTAAAATTGAGATTGATAGTAATGCTTTGAATTTGAAAATTGCAATATGATGTAAAAGTAAATTTAATTTGCCTGCTGGCATGGTTTGCCTCAGTGAAATAAAATGTTACTGAAACTGTTCTTTCAACTTTAATTTCTTGTGGGTGAACTCTTGTATATTACGTGTTTGAAAATATTTATATTTTATGTCATTTGACTAGCTTTATACACTTTTAACTGTACTTTGCTTAAAATCTGCTTTGTTTCAGATGGGAGGGATCCTGAAGTACAGTGGTCGGCCTCAAGATTACTTCAGCTTAGGTCTGATGTTAAGAAGCTTAAAGGTAGTAAGATTTTAAAATTCTGCAGTTTGTATTAGTATAACTAGTGTGTTGATTTTATTCATTAATTATTATCTTAAAATAGGGCAACTCTAAGAGCATTTAACTTATTAACTATAGCCATTAGTTGTTTGGTTTAGTAGATTGCTTTGGTGGCCACAATACCCACCTAATTTCAGCATATTGGGATACTTATCTATTATAATAATCTTATAGAAATCCAAAGTAAGACCTAAAGGTAAATAGAAAGGTCTTCAATGTATTCAATACATGTTATCAATTTACACCATTATATCTAACATTACAAAACTATTCTTCTTCTTTAGACACACATTAAAAGGTATTAACGAGATGTAATGCCAGATTTAGTAATAATTGGTTGGAACACTTAGTGGGACAACTTAACAATCTAATTAGTAAATTTTGGTTAATTATAATATCCTCACATAGCCAATAAGAGTATAGTACCTCATGAAGTCTTTTCACACATGTCAAGTCCAATGCATAAAGAATCTCCACACATAATTCCTTATCTGAATCACAAGATGTAAATTTGAAGTTCTCCTACAGGCAGTTCATCATATAAGGCACTCATACAAAATCCAACTGAGAACAAACTACTGCTTGCTCTTAAACCTCTCGCATTTCCATCACTAGCATTATCTATCTGTATAACTGGTTCTTCAATAATGTGAATTAATGAATCTCTGTTGCTCTTTACCGTGGTTCTATATATATATATACTTTTTCTTCTTCGTTCCACGTGCTACACCTCTCTGGTATGCAGACTTCTCGTCTCCACTCGATCCATAATTATCTTCTTAATTTGGCTTTTGGCTAGGAATGTAGACTTCTTATCTGTGTTCTTTAACTATCCCCGTGTTTAATTAAGTATTAATATTTTTTCATTTCTGGCGTTACAGCTAGTAAGGATTTAAAAATATACAGGATATCCATGAATTCTCGGAACAAAAAAAGAGGGATGATAGTGCATAGTACAAGACAAACAGTATTTGCCATAGAATGTAGGTTTGCAATCCACTCATAGTGGCAGAAACTTAATATGCAAAGCAGGTCAGCTGGTGTTCAGGTGTTCCTGGAGCATGTGCTACCCAGTCTGTTCCAGGGTGAACTGCTTATCACATATGACATGTGATTTATATATGATAAGGTCCCAGCACTTTCTAAATACTACATATCCCCAGTGGTAGATTGGGCTCTATGCTCCCCAGACCTGAATCCACTGGAATTCTGGGGACATATGAAAAAGTTGATGTACAAGGCATCAGTGGACTCCATCGAAGATTTTGTGGTGCTAATCTCTGTTGCTGTGGGCCAGATCAACACCACACCAGGGTTCTTTGAAAGGATGTGAGTATCCTTCCTTTGCTGGTGTCGGCTGTGTAATGAAGTTCACAACCACCACAGCTCCTTTAAGTAATTCTTTGGTGTGAATGGCATTGTGCTATACATCTATTACTTGAGTCTTTTTTTATTTATTTTTATTTTTTTAAATATCAATGTGGATGAGTCACTCTTCCTTTTTCTGCTACTGTGAGTGGATTGTGACCCCTAGGTTCTATGGCAAATATTGTTCGTCTTGCTGTGTACTATCACTCCTCTCTTTGTATTGCAAGAGTTCACAGACACTCTCTATATTTCTGACTGATACAGAGATGCCAACCTCTGAAAGGGATCATCAGTAGAAAAATCAGGAGTTTTCGGTAAAAACTGCATCGACCATCAGTAAGATTTTACATATATTGAAAATATATATTTTAATATCTTAGAATATGTTCAAAATGTAGTTTTGTTAACTTAACTGCATTAATTAAAACCGAATGGCAATATGTGAAAATAATTAAGAAATTAACCTTTATAATTAATCAAAATATGGAGAGAAAAGCATAATTACATACTCTCGGCAACGCCCGCGAAAAAAAACTGAATTTCATAATCATACTATTTATGTGAAAATAATTAACCTTTATAATCAACCAAAATATGAAAATAAGCTAGTTTAGTGAAGTTAATGTGCAACAATAGAGAGATGGAGATCGATTGAAAAGGAAAATTGCGTACTCTCGTCAATGCCCGCGAAGCAAGAAACTGAATTTCATGATCGTACTATTTATATGAAAATAATTAACCAAAATATGAAAATAAGCTTGTTTAGTCAAGTTAATGTGCAATAATAGGGAGATGAAGATTAATGGAAAAGGGTAATTATGTACTCTCGGAAACACTGGCGAAATAATAAAACTGAATTTCACGATCATACTATCTATGTGAAAATAATTAAAAAATTAGTTATTATAATCAACCAAAATATGGAAATAAGCTAGTTTAGTCAAATAAATAAATTGGCATCATGTCTGATTTCAATTAGCAGAAACAACAAGCACACAACTATAATAGAAGGTCTTTATTTTACTTCTTATGAGACGTACAAAATTTAAAAAGGCCAGAGCGCTTTCGAGCGTAAATACACTCTTCATTAGTGACTACATGTAGCCACTAATGAAGAGTGTATTTACACTCGAAAGCGCTCTGGCCTTTTTAAATTTTGTACGTCTCATAAGAAGTGAAATAAAGACCTATTATAGTTGTGTGCTTGTTGTTTCTGCTAGTTTAGTCAAGTTAATGTGCAACAATAAGAAGATGGAGATCGATGGAAAAGAATAATAACACTCGTTCTCTCGGCAACAGCCGCAAGAAAAAAAAAACTTAATTTTAGGATCATATTATTTATGTGAAAATAATTAAAAAATTAACCTTTATAATCAACCAGAATATGAAAATAATGATCAGAATATGAAATTAGTCAAGTTAATGTGCAATAATAAGGGAATGAAGTTGGATGGAAAAGTGCAATTGTGTACTTTAAGCAAAGCCTGAAAATAAAGACTGAATTGAATTATACAATCTTATAATATAAGCAAAATATAATTTCTTTTGTAAAATATTTCTTTATTTTAACTCGCACTTTAAAAATGAATTAGGTCAATTGTTCTGATAGGAAATCATTAGAAGAAGAAAATGGATGGAAACTGATAATTTTAGACTCAAAGCAGGAAATATGAATTGAATGGTAGGATGCATGGGTTTCATGGGATCTTCCATAGTTTTAGGAGTAATGTCCGTAAAACCATTAAGATAAGTAAAAATCCATACACTATACAGAAAGTTCGTAAAAGTTGGCATCTCTGCTGATATGGCAGAATTTCTGATAATTGTCAATTTTTTTTTCAGGTTCCCAAAAAAAATTTTTTTTAACTTCATACTTTCTAGAAACATTTGCTTGAAATAAGTTTTTGGTATTGTTTTCTAAGATTTCTAATATATGACTGAACTGTTTAGCATGATTTAATGGAATTTGAATGTAAACTTAATAAAAACATCATTTCAGTGACACATGTTTGTGTCAAAAATGTGCAAAATATCAAAAAACTAGATTCTTTTTTCAAGTAATTTCCAATAGAAGTAAACAATGCAAACATATCATTTCTAATGTAGAATGTGAAAAACCCAGACCACGCAACTGATCTGAAGGCTTGCAGTAGCTATTTGTGTGGCCAGGTAATGTAGAATGTGTAAACATTGAGTAATTATTTTGCAAAAATATAATTTTTTTTTATCGAAAGTCCTCTAAGTGTAAATTTTTAGAGATAACGTTATTATAGTTTTTGTCTAAACAGATTTTATTGGTTTCACTTTTGCAAATTGATAACATCATTCAAGATTAATCTTTTCGGAGTTTCTTAGAATTCTCATAATTTAATATATATATATATATTTTTATGAAGGAAAATATTCATGTCACCTGAATGGTACAGCGTCCCCGAAATGATTGTTTACATGAAAGGGCTAATTAAATTAGCATTATTATAATAATGCAACATATAGTGAATCATTGAAAGATAACTTTTATTATTACATCAAAAATTAGCTACAATATTTTGCAAGAAATGTTAAAAATTCTTTAACACAACATTGCAGCCTAAACACTAGAACATAGGAAATGAAACATTGCCACTATTACTCTAGCTAAGTTTCTCTCAGGTAAGACTATCAATAGGGGGGGGGGAGGAGCTAGACCAACCCCTAATATCACGGTTTGCACAATCCTTAACCCTTTCGGGACGGCGGCATTCCGAAACCGCCGTAGCCCAAAGGACGGAGCGCTTTGTTTCCGAACTTTTTCCAAAAGACGGCTAATTTTTTGCGCTAAGCCTAACTCACGAAAAAAATTCACTAAAAATCACCCGTTCAACACAGCATTCTACTTTTTTCAGGAAGAAAGGAAATACTTATTTTCTATTTGATGTGTATTTTTTATATAAATTTTCTTTATCAAAATATTAAAAATTTTAGTGTATATATGTTTTAGGTACAGATGGATTATTCTTTGGCATGTGCTTCCGATTTTTTAAAACTGTACCACATATATGCGTATTCTTAGACAACAAATACTTTGCAAATACAGGAGAGGTAAAAAATATATCCAAATACAAAGTATATCCTTTTCCTGAAAGTTCATTTAGAAATGTTTTCACAACGCGTTCTCCATACCCACCATCAGAGCTTGATAATTCCGTGTCCTTTCCAGTATACACAAGGAAATTCCATTTATAGCCTGATTCCGATTCTGACAATTTATATATTTTTATTCCATATCTGGACCTTTTCGAGGGGATATATTGACGAAATCCCAGCCTTCCTTTCCATGAGAATAAAGATTCATCAATGAACACATTTCTTCTAGGAGTGTATATAGATTTAAATTTTGAAACGAATGCATCTAACACGGGTTTCAATTTATCTAGTTTCTGGGCATTACTATCAAGAGTAAAATGAAGGTAACGTAATATTCTTATAAATCGATCGCGACTCATAACTGAATTAGAAAAAGGAGTACTGATAATTGGATTCTTAGAAAAATACATTTTAAGATTTGGTTTTCTGGCAATGCTCATCAAAATTACTAGTGCGAGAAACACACAAAATTCATTTCCTGTCACAGGTGTAAATATATTGTCACAGGTGAAAATACATTTCAGTTCCTGTCACAGGTGTAAATACATTTAGGTGGAGTCTTCGATGTGGAAGGAGAGAGGAGATTTTTCTCCCATTTTTTCTTTAAAAACTCATTAGTTGCTTTTACGATAAATTCTACTAGTTCATCATCAAAAAATATCCTAAAAAAATCAAGTTCCTTATCTAAATTAGGCGGCATGATATTGTGATTTATTCCAGGTATGTTAAAAAAACTCCAAAGAATTCAGATCTTTCAAATCACATGTCCAAACATAATTCGAAAAAACAGCAACTGAAGCTGGCGGCGTTGTAATAATAGTACGCTCAGAACCTGAAGAATCAATTGCATTTTCAGAATCATCATCAGAAATAACACTGTTCCACAATTCTTCACTATCTGCTTTGCTTTCATTACTGTCTGGTTCGTTTACCATACGCGTATATTCTTCCACAGAAAGAATAAGTCTCAAACCTCCCATATTTTTATCCAAAATAGCCTAATCATTTCACTGTCGCACATTCCTTTAACCCCCCCCCCCCCAAAAAAAAAACTCTCTTATATTCCTCTAATTCAGCAATGAAATCAATATAAACTAAAATCAGAACGAGACCCGGAACTCAATTATAAAATTGTTTATGCTGCGAGAAGTGAGCTGTCTGTTTACTTTACAGAACCAAGCCCCCTCCCCGCTCCAAATGGAGAAATAATTCATTGGATTCTTTTTCTGCCAAGGTCAAGCACCTATAAAATACATTTAAGTTGCTTCCACGGGCATTTAACGCCATCTAGTAGACAAATAAATTCAAATAAAAACGTTCCACGTTGAAACACCGATACGTGCCACTCGGCTTTTAGGGTAAAGTTCTCTCCGGCACCAGTGCGTGCCGTACGTCCTTGAATGCAAGTTCGCAGCCGGCACGTGGGCGTGCCAACCGTCGCGAAAGGGTTAAGAACGCCTTAAATTCATGTTTAGTTTTTAAGGGCCCTTAAAACTCCTTAACATATTTTTGCTGTTCTAATTCTGAACTGCAAAAGGAAACCGAACAAACGATTCACTGTCCGAAATCGGCGCTGTGAGGAATATTACCAAAATGTTATAGATTGAATGAATGAAATGAAGGCGGGTGGCTCCAGAAGAGCCCAGCACATCGACCAGAGGTCTATTGTACTACCCCAAAAGTGAAGATCTCTACTAAAGAGACCAGTAGCTGAAGCAAAGATAAGCAGGCACTTGACAGGAATGTCATACAGCTCCCAGGGTTCAATTGCATGTCGACCTATGTGTTCAAACCTATGGACGGAGAATGCAAAACGCCCACCCCCTTTTACCTCTACAGAAAAAAAAAAAAAAGAAATTGAGGTAAAACAAGACTGAGAGATTGTTGATTAATGTTAGTGCACTTCTCTTTTGATAAATTACTATAAGTTTCTTTTCCTTTACAGAGGTAAACTTTTGCTCAATTATGCTTTGGTTAGTTGGTATCAGGTTTGGGTAAAAAGTTCTGAAAATTTGAACTCTTTAAAAATTTGTTCTCTAAAACCAATATTTCCAAATATAATTATTCGGATTAGGATTTCTATGTTCCTCATTAGCGAGAACGATATTTTCTCTCAATTATTACAATTCTTGATTGATCAATTGAAATTCAATTGATTCAATTGACAAGTAATTGTAAATTCAATTGACAAGCAATTGTAAATTCAATTGATTCAATTGACAAATTGAGAATCAATGATTGAGAATTGAAAATGAATGATGTAAATTTGATAAACATAAGTGTTTTCTGTTCATGAGTCAGTCAAGTCAAAATACGGAAGGGGAGGGAACCAGTTGAGTTATGTCTTTGGTTGATCTCTCTAAGAATTTATGGGATTAAAGGAGTCGAGCATCTTAATGAGGTTAAAATAATAATCAAATTGGTATTATGTCTGTTTCAACTAAATAAATTAAGGATACAACATCATTAGACAGAAGGTGATTTAATAAAAGCATCTTAAAGAGGTACAAAGTTTTAAAAACAAAGCCAGAGCACTTTCGGACATTAGTACACCTTTCATTAGTGACTACATGAAAAGTAAACATGGATCATTCATATATAGACCATATATGTAGCAAATTTGCATAAATAAATATAAAATATAATCTGAACTTAGTAAGTTGAATAGGTTAATAATTAATACAAATGAACCTAAAAAATAGGTACAAAATTCTTTAAAAGTCACATCTCAAAATGCACAAAGAAGACTTTGATGTATTAAGTGCAATTAAAGATCAAACCACTGTAAAAATGTATATACATTTGATAGGTGATTAAATGTAAAACCACGAAGTTCAGTAAATTCGGAAAAATTGATAGTTCATGATATATAGAAAATCAAAAGTTCAGTAAATCTGCAAAAATTGATAGCTTATTAGATATAAAAAATCAAAAGTTTACTACATCTGCAAAAATTTATAGTTCAGTAAGCAATGTATAAATTTATAATTCACCAAAGGTCATTTCATATGAAATTACCCCAAAAAAGAATATTCGGTTGCATGACCATTTTTGAAAATGTTTATATTTTGCACAAATGTTCTTACTTATTTTAGCAGATAAAAAACAGTTTTTAAATTCTTTTCATCTAGTTTATTTTCCTGGTGTGGTCGTTTTTCCAGCATGATAAGTCCAAATTTGAAGAATTTTGATATTCACACAAATTTAAATATCTTGGAGCTCAAAAGGGCTAGATACTTGGGATAAAAACTATTTTACTGGTCTTAAATTAGTCTGCATTTTATGTCATTATAAAATTTGTCTTAACTGCTACCTGATTGACTGAAATTCAGCTTTAATTTAGCTAAAAATGCAGTTTTTAAAAGCATTTTAAAAAGAATGAAGGAAGCAATTTTAATACTTCAAATGTTTATCATGCCTCACCCTACTCCCGTAGTCTTAGCTTGGGAAATTTCATGACTGACAACTTTATCGTTTTGCTATTAATATTTTATTTGAATAAGCCCCAAACATGGCGGTTAATTCAAATTTATGAATATTTAAACCTTAATATCTCTGATGGGAGAACTGGGAAAAATTTGAAACTTTCAAGAAATCGAGTATTACATCTTAGCTAATCTTGCTAAAAAATTTGGAGTTTTAGACTTTTCTAGTTTTATTGCTTTGGAGCAATGAATAAGTCCTAAAAGTAACAAATTTTAATGTTGACTTACCAACTATGGTGGAACAAAGGATGTTTTTCCCCCAAAACTTTTCATAATAAAAGACAAAAGTTACTTCTTGATATGAGATGGCTTAATTCAAAATTCAAATGATTTTGATTAATATCTTTAGGTTCCACATGAGCATTGAAAATTGAAATAGATGTGAAAATTTTTTTTAATTAAAAAATTTCTGCTTATTTTTTAACCAGTCTAATGCGATAGAGGTGAAAAGTTCCCTTTAACTATAAGATGTCTTCTTGCAAAATGTAAATCATTTCAATTAATTATTTTTCCTATTAAAATTGAAATTTGCTAAAAATTCAAAGAAATTAAATATTTCAGATTTTTTCCCCAAGAAGTATATTTAATTTTATGTAACTTCTTTGGGTAATAAATATAATATTTTCTGCCTAATCATAAATAAAAGGAATTTGTTTAATAATAATTTTGTCCATGCTTTTTTTTTTAGAATTATTAACTTTCATATCACATTTCTCATGCAATTCTTACTAAAATCAGCACTTCCACAGTAGAGCTGCAATGACCATAAAGATGCCATTCCTATGTAGGAGATGTTGTGTTGCAGTATATTTGTATATCTCTGCTTGGTGAGCAGCTGTAGTGCAGTATAGTTAATTATAACACTATGGCTTACCATGTTTGATGTAATGCAACTTGTTTCCACTTGTTCTGTGTTTAATAGGCCTTTATGTTGAAGACCCAGACCGTCCGACTCGTCAACAAGGACTTGAGCATCAATTAATAGGCCTTTATGTGGAGTAATGTGCTAGATTTTGTTGTATGGCCCATATATTTAGACTCTGGATCTTCAAAATGTTATGTGTTCTTCCAAAATTGTTTTTCAACAATATCTGGGTTTTTTTTTTACCTGCACTGTAGTTTTATCTCTCCTATCATCAAAATATAGACCTCTATTCTTATCAAATCCTGATTAATGCACGAGCTTCCAGGGCCGCGGCCCTGGGCCCTCAAATTTTAAGGGATCTCTAAATTTTGTAACTTAGGCAGAAATAGTTTTTTAATTGATATAAAACTGTTAATTTTAGATTTTATTTTAAATTATAAAACATGTTAATACACTTTTAAATATTATACATCCTTTAAAGTCTTATTATATTACTTTAAAGTTAAAAATGTAGAAGTTTTTACATGTACAAAAGGGCCTTTGGGGCTGTGATTTTTAGGCCCCAAATTTGTTATGTGTTGATGTTTTGCATGTGCTTGGGGGGGGGATGCTGAGAATTAACAATAGGCCCTGAGCCCCACTTTGGTTTGATCAGGCCCTGAGCCCCACTTTGGTTTGATCAGGCCCTGAGCCCCACTTTGGCTTGATCAGGCCCTGATTCTTATTTATATATGAATCATCAATTAAAAAGTAAGTAAACTACAGCCTTATTGTAAATATAATATGGTTTCCCATACTCCTAAGCATGAATGATAACTTTATGATCATTGCAGTTTTACTGTGGGATTGCTGATATTAGTAAGAATTGCATGAGAAATGTGATTTGAAAGGTAACACTTCTATTCTATGTAACAAAGGCATGGGAAAAAATATTACCAATTAACTTATTCTTATTTATGATTAGGCAAAAAACGTTTCTCATTGGGAAAAATGATTAATTAAAATTATTTTAATTCTTGAATTATATATCTTATATTTAACGGTAATTTTTCACCTGTATTGGATAAGATTGATTAAAAAATAATCAGAGTTTTTTTTTTAAAAAAATGGAGTTCTTTCACTTTTTTTTTTTTCAATTTTCAGAATTTTTTTTTTTTTTTTTATTTCACATCTTTTTCAATTTTTTATGCTCTATTATTTAATCTTTAATTTTATTATCTAGTTTTTAATGAAGACATCTCATACCAAGAAGTAATTTTGTCTTCTATTACTAAAAGTTTTTGGATAAAAGTTATTTCTTTCTACCATAGTTGGTATATAAAAATTAAAATTTGTTACTTTTTGGACTTATTCATTGCTTCCTAACAAGTAAACCAGAAAAATCTGAAACTGAACACCAGCAGATTCAGATTATATATGCAATTAAAAAGATTTTTACCCGGTTAGCCCACTTCTGTTTTTAAGATGCTGAAACATCGAAACTTAGTTTCATTTTTATTTTGTTTAATACGTACCCAGAGATGCTAACTTTTATGGATTTTCCATAGTTTGTAAGGATTTTTACTTCATCGTATGATTTTACGGACATTACACCCAAAACTATGGAAAATCCTGTGAAATCCATTCAACCCAAAATTCAATTCATATCCCTTGCTTTGCTGAGAGTCCAGAATTATCAGTTTGCATCCATTTTCTTCTTTTAGTGATTTTATATCAGAAAAAATAGGCCTAATTTGTTTTTATAGTGCGAATAAAAATAAAGAAATATTTTACTAAATAAATTGTATTTTGTTTAAATTACGATATTGCGCAATTTAGATTTTTTTTTTCGGGCTTTGCCGATAGTACACATTTATCTTTTTCCATCCATCTCCATCCCCTTGTTATTGGACATTAACTGGACTAAACTAGCTTATTTTCATATTTTGGTTGATTGTAAAGGTTAATTTTAAAAATCATTTTTTCATACATATTACGATTGTGCTATTCAGTTTTCTTTTTCCACTGGCGTTGCCAAGAGTACGCAATTATCCTCTTCCACCCATTTTCATCTCCTTTATTATTGCACATTAGTTTGACTAAACTAACATACTTTTATATTTTGGTTGATTATAAAGGGTATTTTTAAAAATTATTTTCACCTTCTGAACTCTTGTTTTAGCTATATAAACAGAGAGCTGTAGTGGGATGTTGTAAATAGTCTATGGTTGTCTGCGAGCGGTAAATGTTTCATGAGAAGTCACTATGCTTCTACGACGACAGAGGGTGCCATATGAACAAATTATGGAGTTTAAACAGAGACGAATGATTGGCCTTCTTGAAAGGGTTTTTTCTTCATGTGCAATAGCAGGTCGTATGGAGTGCAGTGTCACGACAGTGATGCAAGTGTGGAAGCAGTGGACTGCATAGAACCTGATGAGTTGCAAATCCAGCATTATATGAAAAATATTACATCAGCATAGGATGATGGACACTTCATATGCATTTTAGTGATGGACTATACAGCTTCATCTCGACTGTTGGCAGAACGTTGGTGTACTGCTACATGTGTGTCACTGTATGCTGCAACAACTCGACGGCATCTGCTGCACCTTTATCTGCATGCAAAAATTCCTCTGTACAGGATTCTCCTGATGCAGAATCATCAATACCTACGGTTACAATTGGCTCATCAACATAGACATTGGCATGCTGATTGGCGACAAATCATCTTTTCTGGTGAATACCACTTTAATTTATGGTACAGTGATGACCACATCAATGTTAGATGTTATAGTGGTGAACACCACCTTTCCTGAGTGTGTGATGGTCTGGGGGTGCCATTGGGTATCTTGGACGATGGCTGCTAGGAATTGTGTGTAATCTCAAGATAAATTGGTACATCAGAGAAGTTCTGGAGATCGAAGTTGTACCTTTCCTTCAATTCATTCCTAGAGCTGTATTTCAACAGGACAATGCCCATCCACATGTTGCTAGAAATTTTCAAGACTTCTTTTCAGCACAACAGATACAGCTTCTTCCTTGGCCTGCCTATTCACCGGATATGTCTCCTATGGAACATGTCTGAGATTTCGTCAGTTGGTGTCTCGCTCGTCCTGTAGCTAATACAGCTGAACTTTGGGTTTGGATAGAAGCAATCAGGAATACACTTCCTCAGGTACAAATTCAAAATATGTTGTATTTGATGCCATATCGCATAGAAGCACTTATTGCAGCATGTGGTGGCTTCGCCAAATACTGATTTTCAAAATGTAATGTTTTTTTCTTTGTAAATTTAATCATTTATTTGTATCAATGCAGGAATAAAATTCATTCAATTCTGATGATTCCTTCATGGTGTTGCAATTTTTACAAACATGAGTTTGTCAAACTAGACATAGTATGGTCAATTCATTCAAGGTCATTTTTTAATTTCACTTCTTTTTTACAGGAGAGGATCGAAAAAGAGCTCTTCGTGTCCTTCGCTCTAGAGAACCAGCACTATGGGACCCAGAGTCAGGATGGATGGAAATTCATTTTCCAGAACTTCAGCTAGCTACTTTGAGAGAACTTGAAACATGTGTTTCTTTCTCACGAAAGAAACCAAAGAGGCCATATAGAAGTAAAATCTTTTGCAGCTATACTAAAAGTTTTGTTTGTGAATTCCACTTTAATCTAATATGCAGAATTAGAATTGTTAAGTAATTTGGAAAATGAGTCAAAGCATCATGGAATTTAAAAATTCTATCTGGTATTTTAAAACATAAGTTATCTTTAATTTATTGTGTTGTTCGACATATGATGTATTTTTTATTTATGTATTTATTTTTTTAGAACAAACACAGTATAATGATACATTTATATCGTAGATTTGAATTTTTTTTAACCAAATAAACCAGTTCCTTGGTTTAAACCAGACTTTTTTAGTTTGAATAACTATTTGATACAACAAATGCATTTTGAAAAGAATATAATAATGGATTGAAAAGAAATAAAAATGCCAATTGGTACTTTTATTTTCAGTTAATTAACAATGAAACAAATTTTACTGTTTGAATTTTAATCAAAGTGCATGTAATTTTAATATATTATTTTATTATTGAATATAAAACCACATATTCAGAGAAAACAAAACTTTGATTCCAAAATTCTTACTATTTTATACTTAAAATATAAAGTTGCAGTTAAAAGTAACATTAAAAGTTGTGTCACAGTAAAAGTTAAAAGCATTTAAAAGTAACTGTTAAAGTTACTTTAATTATATAAATAAAAAATTGAACTTCTGTCTACTGCTTTTGTTGCGTAATGCATTATCTGGGTTTGAATTAATTAAAGTTTTTAATAAAAATACACTCTTTGATGCTTTTCATAATCCAAATGTGTTTCATAATTTAGATTGCACTGGTCCGAAAGTAGGAAAATATTCCTTCAATACTAGCTGATGATGCCTTTGCAGTTAGAAGTTGCTCATCTCGCTGAACACTTTAATGTTAAATTCATTAATTTCACTTTCTTGACTCTTTCACCATTCTTAAGGTACTTTTGTACTTGTGGTTCTGCATTTAGAAAGACATCCCTGGAATGGTGAACACTTTTTGTTGAATTTAATTATTAATGGCAACAGAGAGTTTTTGAATACTTTTGCTCTGCAAAATTTAAGGTATCCTTTTCCTCATGCTTAGGTAGTTCAAACCCTTCTTTTTCTCTTGGATCAAACATATATGTAAGAAAATGTACAGGTGTTAAAGCCATTTTGTACGTCATGTGATGTTGTTTTATAAATTCTTTATATGTTTTCCCATCAGCTTTCTTCTGAGGTCTTTCCAAATACACATTGCATCAGCAATACTCCAGTTATCTTTTTAAATTCTGTCAAGGGCAAAGACAATTAGTTTCAGTTGTTCAAACATAACTTCAGTATTCCTTTTTAAAACAAAATTATATATAGCTAGATTTTGAATATTTTTATCAGTGACCTGTCTATTTTCTTGATACATTTTAATTGATATAGACCAACTTCTAATGTAAACTCTTCTAATGTATCTGAGATGAAATTCCATTGAGGTTTACTAGGGAGAACTAATTTCAGAGCATTTGTATGTGATCGATAGCATGCATTTACAAAGTGATTATTACGAAAATGCTTAATAATTTCAATACATTCCTTAATCATGTTATCATCATATTATTTAATAGAAATCGGTGTGTACTAGCTTGTAATTTATAGTCTTGCGCAAGTTACTACTAAAAAATAAATGTTTTTATGTTTCTGAGAAAAGAATTCAAAATTTAAACAAGTTTTTTTAAAAAGCAATGTTTTTAAACTATGAACGAAACCAAAAATGAACAAATACCAAATATCCGATGTTATCAGATTACCAAAGATGTGATACCTAATATGATGCCGATTAGATTGATATGATGTACAAGAATTTTATAACTGTCGTAAAAATATATATAAAAGTTATTTCATGTGTTATTTTAGACACCTTAAATATTCATAAATGAATATGATATACATAGATTTTTTATACATATGATAATCATTTATATGCTCTTCCTGATATCATAATAAAAGAATAATCTTTAAACAATAAATACTGCCATCACTTCTTTTAGCAATCATCTTTTTTTAATGCAAATTAAAAAAAAATGTAACACTCTTTGGAGGCCGGCCACACAATCAGCTACAGTAAGCCTTTGGGTATGTCATGTGATCTGGGTTTTTCACACACTCATTGGGAGGGGGGGGGGGTAGCCCAGGTTCGATTCCCTCTGCTGCCCAAACTGCCGCCTTGTTCACGTGGAGTACGATCACGTTAAACATGTGGGTCCGTAAGTCCTTCAGAGAGGTTGGTGGTAGGGGAAGGAGGGTACAATCCCTGTGGATGCCTCCTCCACTGGGTTCTGGTCTAAATTGGATGGCACTTCCTGGCCGTCGAAACAGTTACCTTGCACCTTTCTGGTAGGTCGGACGGCCTGGGTCTCAACAACAACAACACTCTTTGTGGGGTGCATTGACCACTAACCGATGACACCCTAAATAAATGCTTAATAATTCATCAGTATCATAAATAAGTACCAGCAGCCTAAAGAATGTATTTGCTTGCAGCACATTTGCTGTGTGGACTAGTTTGTAACCTGCCTTTGTCAACTAACCGAGTTATTTTAAAAAAAAGTGCTCTTAATTTGCCATAGTTTTCTTGCGGTGCTTGTAGATTACATGGCCATCCATTAAGTACATGCAATACATGTATTATCAAGGTTTGAAATAGGACTTGCAAATTGTGCATGAAATTCAAAAATCCCTCTCAGAAAAAATTGTATCGCAGGAATTCGCCCATACTTGCTGCTGATCTCTACCTTGCGATACTTCTTAAATTTAAAAAATACGAGGAATTCTCAGGAGAGAATAAATAAAAGGCATGGATGAAAATATTCCACTGATCCACCGTGTTTTTACTTGGAAGTTCTGCTTCTCCCTAGCAACTCCTCTTTTCCCAAAAATATCTGAAGTAGCATCGTTTTTTCTGGAAATTTTGTAAGCACTGGCATCCGGCATGGGTGCAATCCATCTGTCTATTCTTCACTAGTTGTGGACAAGTCACGGCAAGGTGTTTTTTTTAAAAGACGTTGTATATAAGGCAGAGCACACTAGACACAAGGGTTCCAATTTTTCTGAATTTATTGCTTTTTCTTTTATGTGCTTTGTTCCAGGACATTGATTTTCGGTAAAAAGTATTCCAACTTTTTTGCTAGAAATATTCCGATATCGCAAAAGAAATTCTAATTGCTTTGTTGATGCCCTTTAAACTCAATGTGCTGCACAGGATGCACACTATTTTGCACAATTAATATGCATTTATTGGAAAATATGAAAAAGTGTCATCAGAGCATTTGTAAGATGTAAACAGGGAGGCCACTCAACCCGGGAAAAATCATGGAATTTTAGAGTGGTCAGGGAAAGCCGTGTAAAGTCATGGACTTTTAGAATGGTCAGGGAAAACTCGGAAAAGTCTTTGAAGTTTATGAAAATTCTGGATTTTTTTTACTAGTTGCCCATATAAAAACAGAATTGCACAGTTTGTGTGCCATTTTTGAAAAATTTCGCCAAGTATTACGCTGTACTCATAACTGCTAAATAAAGGTTGCCACTTATCCATTTGATTTTGCATAAAAGCAAAAATGCAGAGTTTGTGCACCATTCTGGAGAAATATCTCCCAAGAGAGATGCTAACTTTTACGAATTTTCTTTAGTTTGTACAGATTTTTACTTCATCTTACGGTTTTACAGACATTACTCCCAAAACTACAGAAAATCCCATGAAATCCATGCATTCTACCATTCAATTCATATTTCCTGCTTTGCTGAGAGTCCAAAATTATCAGTTTGCATCCATTTTCTTCTAATAATTTCATACTAGAACACTAGACCTAATTTATTTTTATAGTGCGCATAAAAATAAAGAAATATTTTACTAAACAAATTATATTTCGCTTAAGTTATAAGATTGCACAATTCAGTCTTTCTTTTCAGGCTTTGCTGAGGGTGCACAATTGTTTTTTTCCCATCCATCTCCATCCCCTTATTATTGCACATTAGCTTAACTAAACTATCTTATTTTCATATTTTGGTTGATTATAAAGGTTATTTTTAATTACTTTCACATAAATAGTACGATTGTGAAATTCAGTTTTTTTTTTATGCACAGATTTGCCGAAAGTATGTTATTACCCTTTTCCATCGATTTCCATCTCCCTATTGTTGTACATTAACTAGACTAAACTAACTTATTTTCATATTTTGGTTGATTATAAGGACTAATTTTTAAATTATTCTCACATAAATAGTACTTATGTTCATGAAATTTAGGATTTTTTTCACGGACGTTGCCGAGAGTACACAATTATCTTTTTCCATTGATCTTTATCTCCCTATTTTTTCACATTAACTTGACTAAACTTATTTTCATATTTTGGTTGATTATAAAGTCTGTTTTTTTAATTATTTTCATATAAATAGTACAATCGTGAAATTCAGTTTTTTTTTCCCGAGGCCGTTGCCAAGAGTACGAAATTATCCTTTTCCATTGATCTCCATCTCCCTATTGTTGCACATTAACTTGACTAAACTAGCTTATTCTCATATTTTGGTTAATTATAAAGGTTAATTTCTTAATTATTTTTACATAAATAGTGCCATTCAGTTCTATTTAACTCGGGTATGTTAGCAAAACCACATTTTGAACTTATTCTAAGGTTTTGAAATGTATATTTCCAATATATGTAAAATCTTTCTGATTGTCAATGCTTTTTAATGAAAACTCCTGATTTTTCTATTGATGACCCCTTTCAGAGATTGGCATCTCTGATTATATACATTTTACTATATTTATTTCTATTTTAATGACATTCTTTTGGCATTGCTGAATTGACATTAATTATTCAATGACTGTGACTTGTTATAGTCTAGTTATTACATATCTTTAATGATCTCTGTCATTGTGAGCAATTTGAAATGCCCATAGGACATCAGTTTGTATTATTATTTTTTTTTATTGTCTTCAATAAAGACCATTAAATTCTTTAAAAGATTTCAGTAGTCCAATTTTATTGCATTTACATGTATTTTTTATTAAAAATGTCAAAATTTATTTGTAAAAAAAAAAAAAAAATGTGTATTTTTTTTGTCCTGATTTAATATAACTTTTTTTTGGATAGTGGAGTTAAAGTGTTGAGATTCTTTAATCAAATTTGTAACTAAATCGGGACGTGCATGCATTTTATATTGAAACTACTGGTCTGGAATTTCTTTTCAGTTCACCTGGAAAAGTCAGGTAATTTCAATATATCCAGGAAAATTCGGTCCACTAAACTTTTGTTACCAAATATAGAAAGTATAAAGAACAATATTATAAGCAGCTATAAAATGTCATTTAAGACCTTCTGATTGACTGACCTCTTTAAATACTTTAATCTAAGCAATAAACTTGTCATTTTCTCTGAAAAACCTGATTTTTTTCCATCTCTGGGAAAATATATACATCTTCAATTTTTTAAAGCACTTTGATGGATTTCCAGCATCAAAATCATTTCGAATAAAATCTTATTATTTGGGTGTAAATGGCTATCTTGGACCGGAAATTTACCCTAGCAAAATGCTCCATTGCAGTATATTTATGGGTTTTTAACATGTTTCATTTATTAATTAATAATTTATAAAATACATTTTAGCAATTTCATTGAAATTTTTATTTAAACACAATCACCCAAATATTTAGTTTTATATTTTTTATTTTCTCAATCTCTTTGCATACACTAATATTTTTTGTTTTTTATGTTGGGATGTTTGTTATCTTTTAAATATATTGTTAATGAAATTGCGATATATGTTTAATATAATGAAATTAAAGCATTTTTATATTCAGGCATTTGGAGGCTTATAGAAATACATTTGAAGAGCATAAATTAGAATTTCAAATAGTATTTGCACCCAAAGTTAAATATCTACTTTCAATTAAAAATGAACATCCTTCTTATCTTAATTTTATTATGTACTTCACTATTTTTGGTTCAAAATATTTTGATTTGGCGAGGTGAAAATATAGATAGACGAAGATAATTCAAAATGTGCTGTATCCTAATATTATGTGATTTTTTAAATAACTGCATATATTTTCCTCTTTTGTTAATACTTTCCATTTTCAATCCTTAAACGGGGTTTTCAATTTATTTAAAAATAAAGTTGATCATTTTCAAATCAAGGCTTAAAATACTAAATGTCAATTTTGTAAGTCTCTTGTATTGTAATACAAAATATCCTTATTTTAGTTTTACTAATAAAAATCCTGGATTTTTAAATTTCTCCCAAGTTTTTGAAAATCTGCTTAAAATTTTCGTTAAAAGATGAATGTCTCCCCTAAATTTCAAGCCCTATTTCAAATCCTGATTTTGCAATCTGTGTATGCTAGTGCAGCAATAGTGGCTTGTCAAGGTGACATAAGTGAAGTGCTGCTTCACATAAAAGTTATCGGTTAAATGGGTTATCATCATTATTATTATTTGGCAAATTTTTCAGACTCATTTAGTTATTTTCAGATAATATTTGATAACACTTGTGCCAGTAGTGTAATGGGTTTTGATTATGTTCATTGTTGAGGAGGAGGGGGAATCCTGCCACTGAATCTGCTTCACCCATTCTTAAAGTCACGTGCTTCCACTGTTGTGCAGTGGGAGTCTAAATAAGTCTGCCTTTTGTTGTAAAACAAGTCTAAAACTAGTTTCCTTTTAAATCCTAAGCATTCCCCTTTGGTGTGATGTCATCTGCTATGTAGTGACATCATGATTCTACTTCATGCCATCACGGATTGCAAGTATGATGCATCAGCCAGTCAATTTTAGGTTTCCAATTTTGATTGGTGGTCATTCAAATTATCTCTGAAGAAGTTGGTGGCATTACATGGATATTTGCATGTCCTTGATATCACCACTTTGGCATGTATAAATATTTCAAGCCTGTGAAGAGTTATTGCTTAGCTTGTTCACCATAACTGATCGCTGCTTGTTTGCAGTTTGAAAGTTCTGTGTTTTTAACTGATGCAATATGCCAAGTTGGCATTTTTGTTCATCGCCCTGTCATTCTATACTGTTAGATAAATTTTCTATCAGATGGTTGTTTTGAATAAAAGTATTAAAGTTAAAATTTAAATCAACTAGTCTTCTCTTGCCTGATATATTTGTTGTGGATCAACTTCTTAAGCCAGCACCAGTATCCTACTAAAATGATAGCCCAGGTCAATAAAGTTTCTACGTAACTGCATTCTACTAATATTCAAGCGGTGAAATATTTCTGTTGACACCTTTGACCTACTGCTTTGGCATAGGGCACTTTGGCATTTGTTTCTAACTTCTTTGTTAATTCAGTGTTTGTTACGACTACACAACCTTTGTTAAAAAGCACCTGCTTAGCAGGTGCATAAGCCACTCAGTCTACTATACAATTCAAATAGATCCATGAAGCGGGTATGAAACATGCTAAATAAGCGCTTTTCACCTGCCTTTGCAAAGACACAGGGTGCTTTGGCCCTATGTAGCTATTGTCAATACAGACCCACAGGGCTTTTCGTTGTGGTCCTAACAGTCCCTTTTTTTAAAGTTGATCCTTTAAAAGTTCCTTTTTTTGACATTTTGATCTTTATTCCTTTTTCTTGATACAAAAGTTACTAGTAAACTGATAAAATACTATAAATTTTTTACAAAAAAAGTGTTGTAGTAAATTGCTTAAACATTATTTATTTTCCTTTCTTACAATTCATCTGAGATCTGAATATGTACTATTTGAGCATATTCATGTTTGACTATATTTAATTTTGGTTATTTCTCCCTCAGCAAAGCAAATTGTGACCTTTAAATATAACTTGTGCTCCTCATTTGTTTTACTACAGCAGATAATATTATGTTTTAACTGTATTTCTTTAACTTTCTTTCTTTGTTCTGTTTTTTACTATTTTCTTCGTTCACACATTTTAATGGAGCTATTTTTGAAGTATATACTCTGAATATATGAAATGTATGATTAATGTGGATCATGGATATTGCCGAGTGGTCCAACATGTATGAATGAAAAACCATGTGGCTAATTGCAAGACAAAATTAACATCCTTTTAGATGAAATTTCAGCAAAACTCTTAATCAATTCTAACATTACTCAATTTGCCAGTGATTTGATTCCTGAACAACACAAGTCTTTTCAGCTAAAATTATCATGTTTTTAATATAAGAAAAAGGCAATAAAAGATGAGCTGGTTTGGACTTTTAAATCTGTCCTTTTAGAATTCGCTAAATTCCTGTAATGGCATAACTGAAGTATTTAAAACAATGTTTGGGCCCTTATTCCCTAATGAATTTTCTTTATAACCTTCTAAAATGATGTATCTTGTAACAGAAGCACTTATTTTGGGAACAAAGACTGTTAATGAAGCTCAAAGTTCATTTTATTCAATCTATTTTGACAAAAGAGCAAATGAAAACAGTATAAAAGAACAGCAGATTGCTGTTAGGTATTGGTTGTAGGCTGAATGTAAAGTTGTTGAAAGGCATCTTCAGTTATTTATTGGGTGAGCAAATGCAGATGATTTGCATAAAAAAGGCATTATCATCTTTAGATAATGCCAACTTACCTATATGAAACTTACTCATAATTAGCTGTAAGGGTCCAAATGTAAATAAGATAGCAATTTAATTAGACTGATGAATGAAAGTATTCTAGAAATTAGAAGCAAAGATTTGGTGGACATTGGCACTTGCAGCCTCCATAAAATTCACAATGTATTTTTTAAAAAAACTCAAAGTGCTGGGACAAATTTCTGATTTAATTATATCCTTTTTTCATTATTTTTATGTTTGATTGGGAAAATTACATAGAGCTTTAGTGTGTAAGGTTTCTGTTGCCAACCGTTGTTTTATCAAACATACTATATTATCATTCTACTTCTTCTTGACTGAGTATTCTTTTTTTCGCCATTTTTTCTTTGGGGGGGGGGGGGGATTCACTTGGAAAATGTTATAAATGGACTGCTCAAATTCTTGTTCAGCGACTCATGTAAGAATATTAAAAAATAATGTATTGCACATGTAGAAGTTTTACGTGCATGCACAGAATGGTTTACATGTGCAAAACAGTCTTGTTTGTCTAGTTACAAGTTATCTCGTAGTTGGCACAAAGAGCAAAAATATTATTTCGTATGTCAACTATAAGTATACTCGTGTGAATTTATTTATTGCTAAAAATAATCTGTTATATCTATATTTAAAAAATAAAACAACAGAAAATAATTTAAAAGCATAAAAAGGCAGATAGGATCTTGGTGCGTGTGAATGGATGTACTGTTGTTGTTGTTGAGACCCAGACCGTCCGACCTACCAGAAAGGTGTAAGGTAACTGTATGGACGGCCGGGAAGTGCCACCCAATTTAGACCGGAACCCAGTGGGGAAGGCATCCACAGGGACCGTACCCTCCTTCCCCTACCACCAACCTCTCGGAAGGACTTACGGACCCACATGTTTAACGTGATCGTACTCCGCATGAACACGGCGGCATTTGTGGCAGCGTGCAAATCTAGCGCGCAAACCACGGGGATACCGCACCCGAGATGGCCAACAGCACGCGGCGTTCCGAGGTGGTCACCCACCAAGTACTAACCGCGCCCGATGCTGCTTCACTTCGGTGATCTAACGAGAACCGGTGTTTTCAGCACGGTACGGCCGTTGGCCCCGAATGGATGTACTGTATCAACTTTGGCAGCGAATGCGTTAACAATATGTCCAGCCTCTGAATATCTTATGGAGTAATAAGATACTCTTGATATTTTCTGAAGCTTGTCCCACTACATGTAGCTAAAGAAATTGATACAAGGAATGCAAAAGAATTGTACAATTAAAGAACCTAATATGAATAGGGCTACATTTAAGGGGGGGGGGGGTGTTAGAGGATTCAAACTGCCCCCAAAATTGAAAAGTTTCAAAGTGCTTCTTCCTAATCACACGTGATAAAATCTACTAAATCCCCATTCAGTTTGTCGTTCTGAAATCCTTGAACTAATAGAATAACAATCCGTTTTAACCTCTAATAGATAAATAGAAATAAATAATAATAAAATAATAGAGTAAGTGCTCAGATTTTCGTAACTAGGAATTAAAAAAGTGCTTCGACTACTGTGTCATTGTAATAGGAGGGATATTTTCCTACTGCAGCAAAACCCCAAGTCTGCAAATTTGGAAAAATTCGGTTCTTGAAGCTGGCAGAAGAAGCTAAGACCAAAAGCCAGTTATTTAGTGACTAGAGGTCTGCACGGATCTAATTTAAAATTTTTCTTGGCCAAAGCCCAAGAATTAAAAAAAAATATTTCAGAGTCTAACCTATCCCTAAAGCACTCAAAGCCAGACCCAACAGGGACTGGCCCCAATTTTTTTTGTAATACATTGGAGCCTGTTGCCTCGTATGATGATCCAAATTTGCATTTAAGAAATTAAACCCAAGTTATATTAAATATAGTAATAGATTAAAAAGAACCTAAATTTGAAAAATCTGTACAAATCAAGAATGAGCATTACTGTAAAGTGTATTTTTATTTATCATTTTGGTTTGATGATATCAGAAATTAAATGAGTAAACAGAAATTATGTTTTAAAAATATGCTTTGTTCACCCATTTAAGTTATCAGTGAACAAACAATTCAATGCCCTTTTGTTAGAGCTCATTAGCACCAAATATTCTTGAATGCAGTGGTTGCAAAACAAATATGTCATATGCTGCAATCATTAATATTTTTAAAAATATTTCAATGTGATTAAACTTTCTATGTAAATATACATAGGTATTTTTTTCTTCTATGACATAGTTATGAATATTTTTAAAATTTAATAATTTTGCATTAAAAGTGGCCGATGGTTAGAATACAAATATAAATAAATTCAAGGACAAGAATTCATCTTATCCATATATTAATTTTAAATTATAACACTTTGCTCGAATAAATTTCATTCAATATTTGTTATTGGAAAGAAATCGACGGAATTGTTTTACTTTAAGAATGGAATGTATTTAATTTTGATAATTTAGAAACATTCAGAATCTAATAATAAAAATTAAAATCACAGAAAAATTTTAAAATAAAATATCAGCATTAAATTTTAAGTAAACTACCTGTTTGCTTTATTTATTTTGAACCGGCTCAACCCGATTCAAATTTAATAAAACATGGTCTGAGCCCAGCTTGTGGGCCAGGTTTGGCCTAAATTCATGAGTCAGGATCAAGCCTGTGGGCCAGGTTGGGCCCAAGCCTTTGCAAACTTGGACCTCTTGAGATTGATATTTAAAACTGACCCCCCTCCCCCTTCCCAAATTGAATTTCAAAATACACCACTGAATATGAACACAGATAATGTTTGTGGGCGCGGTAGCCCATTGGTTAGCGCGCTGGAGTTGCACTCGGTAGGCCCGGGTTCGATTCCAGCCACTGCCAAAACTGCCGCCGTGTTCATGCGGAGTACGATCACGTTAAACATGTGGGTCCGAAAGTCCTTCCGAGAGGTTGGTGGTAGGGGAAGGAGGGTACGGTCCCTGTGGATGCCTCCCCCACTGGGTTCCGGTCTAAATTGGGTGGCACTTCCCGACCGTCCAAACAGTTACCTTACACCTTTCTGGTAGGTCGGACGGTCTGGGTCTCAACAACAGATAATGTTTGTGATTGAAAGTCTTGGAAGACCTAGACCACTTGACTGACCCAAAGGTTTTCAGTAGCTGTTTGAATGGTTTGGTCATTGAAAGTGAGAAGTTTTTCACTGTTTATTTAAAGTATTTCCAACTTTAAGAACCTATGATTCAGTGCTTGTATGTCCAGGCAAAAAAACTTTTGCTTAAACTTAAAAGTAAGGTGTACAAACCTGATTATGCTGGAAAATTTTCAGAAAATTATGGAAGTTTGCTTCTATCAAAAGATATTTGTTTCAACAACAAGCTCTCAAAAGAACTAAAGATTCTAAAAGAAAAAGATTCCCAATTTTTGCTTCTTAGCATCCAGCAACTGAATTTATATAAGGAAGGTAATATTCTGAAAGATGCAATATGCCTGCATATACGCAATATATGCAACATTAATAATTTTAAATTGCCTTCCAGTTAGTCTCACATTATCTCTTTAGAGAAATTCTTTAAATGTGGATATTTCCCAACTTATAAATGAGAGGAAAATGCTCAAGTTTGAGAACTTACTTGAAAAGGAAAGTTTCTTTTAAAGAATGTAGGTATCATTTTTTTTGCATTGGAAAACACCCTTAAGAGGATTGTCTTCTCGAACCGAAAAATATTTTCGGTCGTCAGCACTTGTAGCAGGAGGGGGGAATAGTTGCCAAAATGTTCTTTCCCCTGCGTAGAACTATGATTGACAAGTCTCCCACTCTTTGAAGCAATGCGAAGGGACGTTCTTAGCAGTTTCATGGGACTGTGCTGAGGGGATGCCCTCCAGCACAAACTAATTGGCCCTCCAGGCACACTTGTTCTGGAAAACACAATCCCGAAAGTTGAAGACATCTAGTCTAGGAGAGGGAAAATATTTGAATGGTCAGTTGCATTGGAAAGAAAAATGAACCAGTTATGGAAATCAAAGCAGAATTTAGTGTTGCTTATGCCAGAAAAAAGGTGTTTAGGTCAATATTTAATATTGAAAACTGTAATTAAATGCTTTCTATACACTTTTATTTCACTTCAATAAGAGTATACAGAGTGTTTCAAAAAGATTACTCGATTCAATACATCTTGAACAATATGTCGCAGATAGTGTTTCTTTCAGGCATACCTCCTGGGGGGTGGGGTGAAATCCCCAGAGACGAGCCCCCCAGAGACGAGACATTTTATGAAACCTAATTTCTATGTTGCACAGCATTTAGATATATTTATATAGGACAAATAGAAAACTTGTACCCCTCTAAAATGTCATTCCCCCCCTCCCCCCCCCCCCCCCCCGGACAAAAAGTCCTGAAAGAAACACTGGTCGCAGGCCTGTAGTTCTAACAGAAATGCTTTAAATAAGGTGGTCAGACTACGACTGTTTTGATCATTCGATGCAAAAGCACAAATTTTAACTTTTTATTCTAGCCTGTCATGGACCAGCAATACACATTGTAACTCGAAAACCTTAGAAGTTAGAAAGTTCGAATTTAGCATATCATTGCCTTTTGCAATATATTTTATTGGATTTATTGTTGTTAGGATTGAACCTTACAGGTCTAGTCCGTTCCAAGCTCACCATAGAAACATACAAATTTTAGGGAAATAACTCGAGAACCAGAGCAGCTAAAAAGTTCCAATTTGGCATTTTTTTGCATTTTATTTTAATTTTTTGGGTTTTAAGCAGTACCGGTACAGTCCACCATAAGGAGATACAAGTTTTTCTCTTGTGAGTAACACGAGAACCAGGGCAGTAAAAATACCCAAATTCGACTCATCATCGCCTTTCCTGGTGTATTTTTGTTATTTGAATTTTGAACTATACTAAAAAGTAGGGAAAAAAACTAGTTTCAGAATCTACACCTTTATGAAAATACACAAAGAATATAAATAAATGTTCCCACATTTTTATCTTGTACATTATAAAAGTGGGTGCCGTGAAATTTTATAAAACTAATCTATCATTAACTTAGTATACTCCAAAATTGAATAAATATATGGAATCACTGGTAGTATAGCCATTTCTTCGTACGAAATATATAATATAAAAAAAAGACTTATTTCACAATTATGTGTAAATTCCTATAGTTTTTAAAATGGCAATGTTATTCAAAACATTCTATTAAAATATTTAAATTTCCTAAAGGGAAGTATTAGAATCTATGTTCCGGTTGCACAAAGTTATTTTCACAGACAGCTCTAAAGAATAGAACATCCTGATCTCGTTTGTAAACAAATTTACAAAAAAAATAAAATTTTATCAATGTATACCAAAAAAGAAAACATGTATTAGAAGATAAGCCCGTACTATTTATATTTCACTTCAACAATTAGCTAAACACAATATATGAGTTATGGCTGAACACAATATACAAAAACGCAATAGATTAGTGTCTTCCTTACTGCATCGGAGTTTGAAAAATATTTTCCAAAATAAAACAGATGACATTAGAAATTGAAAATATCAATCATTCCCGTAATCTTTAACCCTTTCGCGATGGCGGCATTCCGGAACTGTCACAGCCCAAAGGACGGAGCGCTTCGCTTCCGAATTGTTTCCAGGAGATGGCAAATTTTTTGCGCTAATCCTAACTTTCGGAAAAAATTCATTAAAAATCACCTATTTAACACAGAAGTCTACTTTTTTCAGGAATAAAAGAAATATTTATTTTCTATTTGATGTATATTTTTTATACAAATCTGAATACAAAATACTCGTTAGTTGCTCCCATTCTTTTATCCGAAATAAACGAATAATTTCACTGCCTCTAAAACCCAAACAAAAAAAAATACTCTCTTATATTCCTATGATTCAACAATGAAATCATAAAGCTGAAATCAAAACAAGATGCGAAACTCAATTATAAAATTGTTGATGCTGCGAGAAGTGCTCTATTTGTTTATATTACAAAACCATGTTTCACCACTCTAAATGGAGAAATAATTCATTGGATCCCCCTTATGCCAAGGTCAACTATCTGCAAAATACATTGAAGTTGTTTCCACGGACATTTAACGCCATCTAATAGACAAATTAAAATGTTCCATGTGAAAACACGCATATGCACCACTCGTTGTTTAAGTAAAGTTTTCTCCATCACGAATGCATGCCGTCCGTCATTGAATGTAAGTTCGCAGCCGACACGCGGGCATGCCAACCGTCGCAAATGGGCAGTAATTGATATAACTCAATCAAAACTGCAATATCGTTCATTTATAAAATTTATTTTATGTCTTTGTTATTTATATCTAATGAAAATCCTCTGCCATATAAACACATTTTGTTTAATTGTGTTTCTTTCTTTTTTTTTTTTTTATCAAATGGCCAGGCACTTGACTCATCATCATTCGCCCTTATATTTTTGACTGGAATCGTGAACCATTTTGCCGTCCAAGGACGTTGCCCCAGGCGCACCAGAGGGGCGTAACACACTGCGCCCACACCATACAACATCCATGTCTTACATGGGACTTGAACCCACAACGCGGCGGCTGATTTAATTGCGTTTCTGAACAACATATCATTTTCTTCCAATAAATTTGCGGAGAATATATCTTCCGCATAATGCTATCTATCTCTATGGAAGGTTTGTTTTTTCTGAATATATTGACATCCCCCTGGTCCTAGACATTCGAAACATAAATTACATTTCAGGTGGAACTATTTCAAGGTTACCACAAAGTTTCATAAAATTCTGAGCAGCTTCTTTGATGATGAGACAAACACTCACACACAAACAGATTTTCAATTTTATTTATATAGATTATCACTAATGTATGAAATCAGTGATTACATAAATTGAGTTATGTTATTTTAGATTTAAAAACTATATCTATATTTAATTAAATATTTGTTTTATTTAATTTCTAGCTAACCACTATTATATGAGATAAAAATGTGAGAACAATTTTTTTTTTTTTTTCAATTAAAGACTGTCTTCTGAAAATTTTTTTTTTGTTTACTTGTTTTTAATTTAACGTATCTTGGCTATTAAATGTATAGATGCTTGAATTCTAATAAACCGGGAAATCTGATATTCATATATCAAGGATATCTTTGATATCCATTGACTGTACCGTCACCAGGAGTGAGAAAATGTTATATAAAGCCGCTATTTTATAAACCTCTGTATTTTAGTCAATTAGCATGGAGTTTATTCGAGATCAAGCTCAAACTAAATAAGATTTCAATAGCAGGTTCATAATAACAAATACCAATGCTATCAGGTGTTCGGGAAATTCATTTTTTTATAAATTCAATGCCAGTATATAGACTTTGTGACCACGAAAGTATATAGACCACAGAAGCACAAAAAATTGCAAATCATTTTCTATCTACCATTGCAATTTTGAGCTGTAACACTTTTATATATACTGCTTAACACTTTTATATACTTATGTTTCATAATGTTTTATTTTATTTTTGAAAAAAAAATATGTTAGAAAATTTGAAGGTTTTCTCTTAGTCCATCCTCAGCGAAAATAAATATTCATGGATTGAAATAATCATAGAAAATTTCATTTGATTTTCATAACTTGTTTGAAAGTTATCACATCCACAGATATCATTGAAAAAAGGTTAATCAGTTTCAAGAATGCTCAAAATGTACATATCCATCAAAATTTAAGAATTGAATTTTTGACTCATCATACTTTCCCTTTACATATATTATTAATTGTAGGGGAATTTAAAATGACCGACCATTCATTTCAGCAACATCACCGGAGTTTTTACTGGGAGACCTGCTTTCAAAACAAAAACTTGAAATTCAAGAAATTGTGACCAGAATAATCTCACGTGTGGTCCATTACCGTTGTGGGGGAGGGATGAAACAAACACGGGTCCCCATCAAGGCAGGAGCTAAACTCCTGCGACAACCTGTTACCGATCTATCAATGTCAAACTTTGAGATAGTGCTATCAGAGATTGGATATTTTTATTTTGCCTCTATTCAATTCTTGACCAATTATAAAATTTGGGTTCAACAAAACTCAGATTTTCTTTTTCCATAAAAAGTTAAATCTTCAGTTTTTCTACAGGTGTTTTGAAATTTCTTTTAATTTGATTCAAATGTTTTCTATCGATGAGCAAAGTTGGAAAAACAAATTTTTGCACTTATTTTTGCACTTCGCGTTAATTTTAAAAATACTTCTACTGAATTTAAAAATAATTTAAAACCGTCCCAATTGCTTATAGTCCAATTCTACATTTCGCAAAAAATTCCAGGAAAAAATCTCAAAATCCAAAGCTATATTTAGCTATTTTCATTCTCCCATTGATTAACATGGGATTATCAGGTTAGCTTCAGGCGAAGAAGTTTCCTCTTAATGCACCAAAATAACGTAATTCACACCTTAATGTATCCCGGTCGTCCAATTTGTTGCTCTAAGTCCTCTGGACGAGCCGGACGGCCTGGGGCTTTCACACCTTAATGTATCAACAGGAACTAAAGTAGTTGAAACTGTCTTGGCTTTATAACATGGTAGTGCTCCAATGGAAAGAGGATTCTCGACATAAGGTCTGGTGCTAACAAATTATAAAGCAACAATGAATGAACATGGAATCAGCACTAGGCTAAACCTTTTGTCTGGAATGAAAATATACTCAAATGAAGTTTATTTGGTATGCATTACTAATGAGCATTTGGTTAGGGCCAGAAATACCTATTATAGTTATATTTAGATAGTATGCCTTTAGAACAAGACAAGATTGATAAAGAAAGTCTTAGGAAATAAAAATAAAAGTAGCACTAAAGTGGAGGGATGAAGAAGCATATGATTTGCAAAAACTCTCCAAAGACCTTATAGAAAAGAATAAAAAGGAAAGAAAATTCACCTGATAAATTGATGAAGCTTCTAAAAGACTACCTTCAGCAGTAAATGGAAGAACTATGATGAATTGAGCCTTACACAAGGGTTGTTTTATGATGTATTCTGTCAATGTGGTCGACAAGCACACAAAACAAAATTTTGTAATTCATATTTAATTTAAGCCATATAGTAGTTTGGTAATTTATGTAACCCAGATTTTTAACCCTCCAGTCTGGTGAATAAATTCTCCAAGATAGCCTACAAGGTAAGCATGTACATAATTTGGAAAAGGCTAAATAAACCAAAATAAAACTCTTACCTTCATTACCCTTATTCTTACCAAACACCATCATTTTGCAATTGCTAAGCAGAAACGGTTAAATTAATTCAGAACTACCCAAGTAATCAGTCAAATCTGATTGGTACCAATATTTATTAATTGCAATAATTGCATATATAAAAATATGAAATTTAGCTATGCAATTATACAGGGTGTCCCACAAAAAGTGAACAATGGAAGATATTTTGAACTGCTGATTGTAGACCCATAGTTCCAATTACAAAAATGCTTTAAACCATTCGCGACTGCCAAATGAAGGATGATTATAAAATACATGCAATGTAAATAAAATTTGTGTTAAAGTTCTGATTTTTTTTTAAATAATTGCTTAGTTTAAGTTTGCTATGAATAAACTAGGACCATTATATCAACTATTTACTGAGAAAATTATTAAATCTTCCCACTTTTTCATCTATTTCAACCCATCTATTTCACCCATCTATTTCAAATGACCCATCTATTTCAACTATTGTCAAGTTCTTTTAGTGGTAATATATTCTTACAGTTGAATATAAAATTTTGTCATTTACAAATAAAAAAAAATTCAATCACATTGTGTGTATTTCAATAAATGTAACAGTATTTTAGATCATAAAAGAATATTATTTATTAGTCGAATTAATATTACCTCCACTACTATGATATTTCATTAGCAATATAGTCTGTTTAATCTGAAAACATATATGCAAAATTCAAGTGATATGTAGAGAGTTCTAATAATTTGATTTATTCCCACTCCACCTGTATAGGTTGTAGACCACAATTTATGAAATACTGTCCTAGAGAGACATGCAAAATGTCCCACATTTTAAAGAATTAATTTAAATTGTTTTATACGTACTTTAGATGAACTGATTTTTGGTATGATACATTAAGACATACATACATAAAAATATTATTTTATATTATAGAATAAATTAAAATCTAATATACACAATTCAGTTTATATTATTATAGTTCTACAAAATTTCCAATCTTCAGTGGTATTTTACCTTTTATCCATTGTCTTCATGGCAATATATCTAGAAGAACAATAATCATATATATTAGATAAAATCAGAAAAGTACTTAGCATAATTGATTTTCTAAAAATGTTTGCATTATAAATATAAATTAAAGAAATAATGTAGGTTTCAATGACTTCTCTATAATTTCCCTGAAAGCAAAATGATGTCCATAGAATTTACATACAGGTAGCGATACAGGCAATAACGATAAGTGTACATACAGCAAGTGTAATGATTATGTTCCACTCTTCAGAAAACAGTGTAGGGATTCTATATTTGAGTTCATTCCAACAGGGATACCCGATGAAAGGAGAGTTCATTTTAAATGATAATTCCAATTTAAAACACAATGAAATCATAACTCTTTATTTTTGATCCAAAACATATTTGACTTAAATCAGTTATAAATTAAAGTTATATCGACATTCTATATCCTTAATTCATTTCACTATATTCTCTTTTTCACATGTTGTGATTTCATGTGCAAAAATAATCAAGTAAATATGTTGATGCCAGTTTTCAAACCTGACATTCCCCCAAAACAAAATGATGTCCATGGAATTTATAATACAATTTGACAGAAATTCCAGAAGTTGAACTATAAACAAGCTAGTAGTTTTTATAGATGTTATTTATAAGAAGTACACCATTAGTATGCAAAACAATCATGATAAACTTTAGGATGACTGGTCTGCTTAAAGACATATACTCTCTTTATATCAAATCTGTACCCACTCTTTTAGAATATGCGGTGAAGTGAATTATGATAACTTCTTACTGTAGAATAATATAACCCCTATCTCTCTCTCTATATATATATATATATATATATATATATATATATTTTTATTTACTTTTTTTTTTCAGAAAAAATGTGAAAAGTAAAAACAACAAAAATAATTAACATATACCACAGGCATTTACATGCTCATGTAAGGAAATATTTTCTTTTTCAAATTAAAAGTTACTATAATATTAGAAATATTGCATAATACCATATATTAATTTATTTACATCACTCATGGTGTACCTACAAGTAATCTTTTAATGTTGTTTGCTTTGTATGTTTTAGTATTACATTTTAAAATTATTTTGCAAGGTATAAAATAGATTATACTCACCTTCACTTTTCTCAAAGTTATGACGAATAACAGTTAAGCATTTATTTTACATTTAATATAGATTGATAAGAATTCCAATTTTCACCATAGCTTTCGTTATTGGGAATAGATTTATTTTGACAATATACAGAAATTTTCCCATCATTGTAATCACTTACTGTTAATCCATTTTAATTGCATACTATGAAATCTAAAAATTTTAAGTATGCAGTAAATTGCAGACTAAAATCAGAACTCTTTATAGTTCATTTGACAAATTGAGGCAAATAAGATTCAGTACCAGGAATTAGCAAGGACAGTCACTTTTTATACAATTAATGAAGGGCTTCCAAGCAATAAAGCAGCATATTTAGTAACACTATGCACATAATTATGCTATTATTCAATACCTGCATAAGGGGAGCCAACTGTATTACCATCAGAACGTTAATGTTATAAAGCTAAGGTTTCTTAGCTAGACAAAAATTTATATGACATAATATACAAAACTATTAATTTCCTTAATTACACTTATTGATAAACATTTTTACACTGCTCCCAACACATCCTCATATTCAAGACTTTGTAATAAACGATAAAAAAATTAGGTGATAAGCAATATTATAAGAATGACTTGTCTGACTACGTATTGTAAAACAAAAAATCAATATAATAAAGTTGACCTACCTCTTTTTAAATCAATTTATTTTTTTATTCATCAAACATATTTGCTGCAATTGTAGCAATACTGATCTCTTTTGATTCTATTTCAACACAATCATCACTTGCAGCATAATCATCAAAAATAGACCTGGCAAAACTCCTTTTTCTTGTGTCTTCACTAGAACTTGGGAATTTAGTAATTAAGGTCAGGATTAGAAGGTGACAGAGTTCCTACTTGTTCAGTTAAGAAATTAAAAAACTATCAATATTTAACATATAATATGCTGTAAATAATCCTATCAAATATAAAAAACTTTTTTTTTTAAATAAAGTGTTTATAGGCACATGTCCACAAGATTTTCCATCACATGGAAAGAACATTTCATTCATGCATATTTACAATGTATCAATACAGCTTAATGTGGAACAAAACTGGAAACTAAAAGGGTTCTTTAGGTTTCAGTTCTTTTCCATATAGAGTGAATTTATACCACCTAAGCTATTTACATTATACAAATAAATGGGAGCTAAAATTTCTGAAACAGTGAAAATGTTGCATTATTATAATAAGTGTGCAGAATATGTATAAAATGCAATTTAAATGTACAATTAAATTTAACTTTGTAATAAGAAAATAGGTATAAATCCCGGAGAAACATTAAATACTTATGACTTTCCTGTATAACCGCTACTTGTTTTCAAAAAAATTCATTTTCAAAATAAATGATGGAATTGCGATACCAAGCACAAAAAATGCAAAGTATAACTTTGAGAATGGAGATATAAGAAGCAAATTAAAAATTAGAATAGAAAGCTTTTTATGAAAACTATAACATTATAGAGTAATATAAAATAATATCTAATTGTAAATAAAATAGTATCTGTTTACAGAATCACCAAAACAAAAAGATAAATGATAAAGAAATACATCACAAACTTTTGAAGTGCATAAGATTAAAATTAGGTAATTTATAAAAAGAAAAATGTTTAAATATGTAATTATTTGCAAATAGGTTCCAAATATGACAAAATAAGTATGTGATTGCACGTGTCAAAATGAAAAGATAATTTTTATTTTGTCTGAAAAGTATCTGCAAAATTAGTTACAATTTTGGAAGTTTTCACATACAGACTATGCATGTTCATCTACATTTCATATTTCTGACTTGTATAACAACATATTAAGATAGACTTAACAATATTAAAACTTGTTATATTGGCATTTCTTACCACTCCATTCAATATTATGGCAGAAAACTTGAAATATTTATGTCATATTTGATGATTACATACAAAAATTCAAATATAACCTTTCATTATTTTCTGTTGTTCAGCTAGATTTAACCAATAACCAAGTAAATAATAAATATCAATATCGAATTTTACTACACAAGTAAACCTTTTAAAATCTTTAATTATTTTGTAACTAATAAACGAAAAATTCCAAACAAAAGTGCTGATTGCATTATAAAAAACAGATTTGTTTTCTTATAAAACCAAATGGGAAATATACAGATATGACACTTTTGTGTTTATATTTATTTACAGTATTATTAAAATATAAGCTGATAGAGATTAAGGTAATATTAAATGTTAAAATATAAAACGTGTCATCCTAACATGTATCTCTGAGATTCATTTTATATGAAAGAAGTGATTGAGATAACAATGACAGTAAATACATTATATAATATTATCATAATTTGCGAGTTTATATTCTTAAACTTATAAAGTTTCATTGATTTACTTTTCCCATTTGTTTTTTAAACAAACTTTTTTTTGCAATCAGCATTTTTGCTTCAAATGTTTTTTTTATTGGGTGAATTAATTAGAGGTTATGAATGGTATGTTTATTATTAGTACACCTTAGTGGAAAATTTTGAATGCAGTATTTTGAAGCAAAGATAATAAAATTTAGATAAATACACTTCTTGAGAGCTAACAATTCTTGACAGCAGTGGTGGCTCAAGTCAAGTGGAGGCCCCAAGCGGTAAAAATTTTGGGTTTGATTTCGTAAATTTTTATTTTTCTGTAATTTTTTTTATAACATAAAAAAAAACATAAAATCACTACCACTTTGCTGGCATAAAACATTCTTAAGTTAGTTGTTATTCAAATTTTGTAGAGATTATTTTATTGTAAGCAGTGTTATATTGTAAGCATTGTTTTATTGTAAGCATTTGTCTCATAAATTTCTTCTTAAAGCGCATTTCCCCCCTCTTCTCAGAATTACTCATGTAAGGAGTTTTACGCGCCTTGGTCGTCTTATCGCCAACCTCTTGCTGAAGAGCGACAAAAGCTGCAAAACCATTTCAAGTGTGGTGAAGGGATAACCGCGACGGCCATTTCTTGCTCACTTTCATTGTTATAGAGAAAAATTCGTTTCAATCTAAAGATCTCAAGGACGGTGTTAGAGAAGTGATGATGTAGTTAACTTTGTGTAGTTAACTTAGTGATGATGTAGAATTTGATTTCGTTCTGTAAAAATGATCATAAGAAAGTTCTCTGTAATAAATCTCAGTTTTTATACACTGATTTCAAATTCTCAATTTTCCCGATATTTTTTGGTTTGTGTTTAAGAATATGGTCAATAATAGCATCTGAAAAAATCATTGGCCATAAAGCTATATCATTTATATTTATTACTTCGATGTCTATATTCAAGAGTTTGCCTGGACTATCTCTATCTTCTGCGTCTTTACACTCCTTTTTTTCAGTAGCATTTTCAACTTCTTGATGCTCAACTTGTTCTTCTTTTTTCTCTTCTTCACTTATATGCCTGTGTGGTTCATAAGAAGTTTCGAACGCAGACAATTTATCTGCAGTAGATGTTGATGGCAACTCTGTATCTGAATTTACTGTTAAATACTTATGCAATGCATTTCTTTAGCTGTCAACAATTTCTAGTTTTTCTAAAAAAAAATTTCGCTTTTCTGCCCCACTTTGATGTCTCTTCATTTTTCACTGTGAAGAAAAAAGTTTTAATTTTTTGTAAATAAATTGATTTTTTTGTAAAAAATTAATTGAATACTGTGAAATTTGGGCCCTATGGTATCCCGGGGGCCCCACGCAGCCGCTTAGTCCGCTTACCGTTAAAATCGCCACTGCTTGACAGATATCACTTATTAAAATTGGTTAAAGTATTCGTGAGTTTGTTAAGTCATCATCCAAGACTATTAATGCATGGCAATACTAACAGATTCAGGAGGGCTACTGGGCTAAAGCCCCCCAAATGAAATAGTCTGCACTAGATGAAATGACATTTTTTCCATATTGTATCTTTATACAAGGTTAAAAAAAAAATCGTAAAACAAAGATTTGAAACATTTCGTCTATGCATGATTAGAAAACTTTAAACCTATTAATAAATCACATGCTTATAGAGATGCTTACATAATTAAAATTAAAGCAAATTATGAAATTTATAACATTCTAAACTTTATTTTTGTGTTCTAAGTATTAAAAGGATTCAAATTACAATATTATTTATTTTTTACCCGTTCAATTACACTTCAGAAAAATTGAAATATTTTGCTATACAGGTGAAATTTCGTAAAAACTGAAGAATCGCGATCTACCGATTTCTGTCGGAAATCATTAAGTTTTGCATAGGCGGATATCAATATATTTATGTCTGCCTAGGCTTTGGTTAACTATAGAAATTTTGTATCAGAAGTTAACCCTTTCGGGATGATTGGCACGCCCGCGTGTCGGCTTCGAACTTGCATTCAAAGACTGACGGCACGCACTCGTGACGAAGGAAACTTTACCGTAAACAACAAGTGGCACGCATGCGTGCTTTCACATGGAACGTTTTAATTTGTCTACTAGATGGCGTTAAATGTCCGTCGAACTAACTTCAATGTATTTTGCAGATATATGACCTTGGCATAAGGAGGATACAATGAATTATTTCTCCATTTGGAGCGGTGAAACATGATTTTATAATATAAACAGGCAGAGCAATTTTCGTAGCATCAACAATTTTATAATAGAGTTTTGGGTTTTGTTTTTATTTCAGTGTTATGATTTCGTTGATGAATCATAGGAATATAAGAGTATGTTTTTTTTTGGGGGGGAGGGGGGGTTAGAGGCAGTGAAATTATTCGTTTATTTCGGATAAAAGAATGGGAGCAACTAACGAGTATTTTGTATTCAGATTTGTATGAAAAATATACATCAAATAGAAAATAAATATTTCTTTTATTCCTGAAAAAAGTAGATTTCTGTGTTGAATAGGTGATTTTTAGTGAATTTTTTTTTTTTAAAGTTAGGCTTAGCGCAAAAAATTTGCCGTCCTTTGGGAATAGTTTGGAAGCGAAGCGCTCAGTCTTTTGGGCCGCAGCAGTTCCGGAATACCGCCGTCCGGAAAGGGTTAACATATTAAAAGAGAAACAAAATTGCTTACCGAATACACGTGAAGATAGTTTATCCAAGATGGATGCCGGAAGTCGTTCTGCACAGAACGGTTGACTGACGAAAGACGCATGGTGCACCCTCTAGGTCAGCGGAAGTTCCAGAAGACGTCATAAAGCACTTCAAATGGAGTACGATTGAAACACATTGCAAGTTTGTCTTGAGTAAGATGTCTGTGGACATCATGCTCAGGATATGACTGTTGTAGGATTTATAGTAGCTGTATTGGCTGTCCACTGGAAGTCTGTGGTTGTGTGGGATTAGTTCTTTTGAATTTTCAAAGAGGGGAGACTTTTTTGAAGAGATATATGTCTTGATCTTTCTTATGATGCTAAAAGAGTCCAGCTATATTTCATAGTTTATGTGCAAATAGTTGAATGATCAAGTGCCAGGCAATTAATTAAAAGAAAAAAATGCTGTTTTTACTAGTATCCGGATTTTGGATAATTCCGATTTGACATCCAGATTTGAGACATACTGTATAAGATTGTAAAATTATTATAAGCATTCTCTGAAAAAATTGCTTCATTCCAACTAATATTTAAAAACACAGCAGTTAGAATTTTAATTCTACTTCACTGGCTCATTTCATAGTATAGGTTTTTACAAAGTGTCCTTGAGGGTGTGAAAGGAATGCAGTTTTCAGATTTGCAGGTTATGGTTATATTATTGTTTATTCAAATACTATCACACTCTTAATTGTTTTAAGTCATAGGTTTTTCATTTATGGCTCACTCATGTCTAATAGGCTAATTTTAAGTACAGCTCACACTACTTCTAAAGAAAAATTAAAATTTCATTAAATGCAGCATATATACAAATAATTTTTATATTGTATGCTGCTTTTAATGAAGTTATTTTAGCTTTATTTAGGCAAAAATTAGAATGTTTGAAAATGTGGCATTTCGGGCTTTCCGTTTGAGGAGTCACTTAAACCATCCAGCTGTCTGCTTTTAAACTATTTAAAATTTAATAAATTTTGTTAAAAAGTTTTACATTGGACCTGATACCTTGACCTGACATTGTTTTCTTTGAAATCCACCTTCTTAACCACTCCTTGACCCCCAAGGTTTTCTATCTACTTTTATTTGAGACCAAAGTTGGTGAGATACTCCTCTGTTTGTAACTTTTACTTCAACTCCCTCAAATATTACACAGCTTCTAATTGAACAATTTTGATTCCATTGGTTGTAGTCTCTACACCAGTGGTTCCCAAACTTTCGGGTCCGCGGACCCCCTCAGAGAAAAAATAAATTTCGCGGACCCCTTAAAACCATATTGAAAGGGCGTGTTTCTATTGGATATGTACAACAAGCATAATTTAGTGTGAACAGTGATGCTGCTTTCTTGCAATTAGCTTAGTAATATTTAGTTTAATGTCTGATAATTTCAGTCTTGAATCACTTTCAACTTCAAGTTTATTTCTCAACTTAAGATTTTAAATATGTCCGGTGGGAGAAAGCTGTTTTGCACAAGTAAGTTGTGGGAAAGGGAGTTAAGCACTTAAGAGCCTTTCTTGCGAGTTGAGAATAGTCAGCCATTACTGATAACCAGAAGTCAGCTAATTGTACTTGTGAGAACATTAATTTTAGAGAACAATCCGATGAAAGATCCGCCAAAAAATCTTCTTGTGGTGTAAGAGAGTGGTTGGTGAATTTGAAGCACCTAATTTTAACCAACGATCCATTTTATCAAATAATTAACAAATATCTGCAGGGTTGAAAGTACGTTAGTGAAGTACGTCACGTGACATAGCTAGTAGCTATGTCACGTGACTTTCCGACGGAGCACTCGCGTAAATCAGCGCGGGAGATATTCGCTAAGCCCCCCTCTATTCATAGCTGACGTCATCCGGTCTCTAGTAGTATTAATGCTCGAAGTTACAAGCACTTTGACGTCCGAGCTACATCAGAGTATCGTCACCATTAATCATGGCATTGTGCCGAAACGAAACCTAATCCCAAACAATTTAATTCTGTTTGAAGATATAGCCTATCAGTTTGAAATTAATTTCACGAATGTATTTAATTCAAAGTTATTTAGAAAAAAAGTTCATTATTATTTTATTTAAAAAAATAAAATGAAAAAAAGAGTGGAGAAAAATAATGAATTTTATTTTTTTTAAATCTAACTATTTATTAGTTAAATATTGCGTGTTGTTCGCGGACCCCCTAAAACCTCGTCGCGGACCCCCAGGAGTCCGGGGACGATTACGCAAGTGCGATTATCCAGTGCGATTACGCAATTCAGTTACTTCGCGGGAATTGCCGAGAGTACGTTAGTATCTTTTTCCATCCATTTCCACCATTTAAATGTTGCATATTAGATAGACTCAACTAGCTTATTTTCATATTATGACTAATTATTAAGGTTAATGTTTTAATTATATTTGTATAATATTAATTTTTCTATTTAAAAAATAGGTATGAACTCTGTGAAGGGATATTTTCCAAAAAGTGGTATTAAAGCAATGATTTAGGCAAACAAAAAGGAAACCATTTTGGCAGGAATATAATTCAGTGCTATATATATATGTTTTTTTTATTATTATTAAAGATCAATATTTGTTACTCTCTTTAGTGAAAACCTGTGCTTTGCCAAACATAAATATTTGTTTTCATTATAAAGTAATTCTCACAGGATTAAGCCTTTATATATTTTTTGTTTGTTGTCTGAAATTTTATAAAATTGGTGTCCTGAATTTTCATATTCTACCAGTACTATACCTGATATTTAATGCAGTATTTCTTTAATGCAGGTATTTGTACATAGTTAAATTCATTAGAAATGTCATTTACGCGTGTAGTTTAAAAAAAATCATTATAAATATCATTCACGCAAAATTTTACACATTCCAATTTTCCCAGGTTGGCAGGTATGTATCTATTGTATAAATAGAAATGTTAACATTATATAGTAATTTATGATAATAAATAGCTGTCATTCCTTGTGTAGCAAATGAGTTGTGATCATAAGTTGCGCAACCCTCATTTGTGAAATAAAGATATATCTTATCAATATTTATCTGATATATATATATATACTACTGATATATATATACTACTTTAACTATTATTTGTCAATATAAATGCGTTATATATATATATATATATATATCATCAACTTATGCAGTATTTATACAGTAATGGTTCTATCAACTTTTGTCCCCATATACAGAACACAAAATCTCAGTGCCCCCCCCCCCCCCCTCATCTGCTAAATAAAATATTCCTTTTTTTTTGGAGGGGGGGGGGGAAGACGAAAAATTAAATAAACTAATGATTTTATTCTTAGAATTATATCAAAATAATATAATTTGACATATCACAGAATATTCTATGAAATTTTTTTTAAGCTTCGATAAATCCTTTTAACTTTGTAATGGGAGACATTAAATCAAACTATAAATGTAACTGTTTTTTGATTCCTTTCTATATTTCAGTTAAAGGAAGATATGGAGAATTATTGGCAATGGAACCTCACAAATCAGACTATGTCATTCAAATTTGGTTTTTAGTAGTTTGTATTGTATTTAAATTTCTTGAGTATTTCAGGCACGCTTTATTTGTCTTTACATAATTTCAAATTACAATATAAACTACTATAAAAAGTCAAATATCAGCTTAAAAGCAGAATAGGACATTGTAGTGTGTGACTATCTCCACGTGCAATCAAAATTAAAGTTTTAAATGTCAAAGAATTATTCATGCATTTGAATTAGTTTTAGGTTTATTTCTCAATATTAATGAAGATCATACATACCTCTTAGTTTTAACTCCTCGCATTTCTGCTCCAATAAAATTGGGATTCGTTCCCAAAAATGAAAATATACATATAGCGTCAATTTTAGGAAGATTATCGGTTTGTCCTTTGACAAATCCCGGAAAAATCGACATCTTAAACAAAAATGAAATGAATGGGTTATACAATTAAAATATACGATAAAATTAAAAAAGATTATAAAATTTACGGCTCAAAAAATGATTTCTAAACTATGAATGCAAAGAAGCGAATTGATCTAGCGTTGTTTTTAAAACATAAACACTGATACTTCATGCACAGTGACTTCAGAGCCAATCACGTAGCTTTTCAAGTTCACATGACATTGCGTCATTTTTCGCTTATTTAAACTTTAATTTTTAATTTATTCAAAATCATTTTGACATTTAATGTGACATATTTGAAAAAAGTAAGCCTTAATTTACCAGGAAAATATAAAATTGAGCATTTTCCCCACGTGTGCAAATTCCTCATTAAAGTAGAGGTGTTTAGAGCCCAATAGTGAGAGAGCTGTTTTGCCAAAATCAACCAAATTTGCAATAAATTCTATTTAGACCTTGCGGTTTTGATTTTTAAAAGAAAGAAAAAAGTTTGCAAAGTGGCACTGTAAGGTCCATTTTTGGAGTAAAATAGGCATAGGAAGTACAGAAAGTTCCATCAATGCTAAGAGGTATCGAACAATGCTGCTGAACGTTTTTATTCCGCAGCTTCAACATCTTGAATGTCTTGAATCTATAATATTTATGCAGGATGGAGCACCTTCTCATATTGGATTGTGTATACAGGAAGTCCTATGACAGCATTTTACCAACAACCAAATAATAGTCGAATGTTTCCTATGAAGTAGCCAGCCCGTTCACCTGATCTGACCCCTTGTGATTTTTAGTTATGGGGTCATGTAAAGCCCTTGGTATACCAAGGGAATGTGGATAATTTAGCCACTTTGAAGGACCGAATAACATTGCACGTCAAGCAAATCAGTGGAGATCTGCTGCATTCTGCAGTAGAGAATGCATTTTTTGGAACATATGCAAGGCAAACATATTGAATCACACATGTAAATGATGTCAATATAAAAATTAATGTCATGCTTATGTAAATGTGAGATATAAATGTAAATATAAAATGTACTATGTATAAAATGTAAATGTGATGTCCTTTTCAAAATGTATGTAAAATGTTAAATTTCTGTACTTCCTATGCCTATTTTACTCCAAAAATGGACCTTACAACACTTTGGACTGTGGTTTCAAAAATCCGAACTACTTTTTTTTTTTTTTTTTTTTTATTAAATTAAAACCCCATGGTCTAAATAGTGTTTACTGCAAATTTTGGTTGAGTTTGGCCCAACAGTTTTCTCACCATCGGGCTCTAAACACCTCTACTTTAATTATGGCCATCCTGTACATCTTTGTTGCCTTGACCCATTGGCCATAACTTTTATTTTAACTTGTTCTCTTCCCATCCCAACCCCTCAATTTGACATGTTGGTTAGATACCCCTGGGCATAACTTTTACTTCAACTAGCCCCCCCCCCCCCCCCTCCTTTATTACACATCTTAACTTCTAATTGGATAGTTTTGGTTAAGCTGGTGACTATAGTGTCTGCACTATCTTTGCATGTCACCTAGATTTTCATATTTCTTATGTAATCTGTCTAAGATGAACTTGCCTCTTTTTAGTGAATTCCAATGCAACTATGCTCTTAATTATTTAAAGTGGTGGGTTTGAATATTAATTGTCTATGTCAGAAGGTGGGACAATTCCTGCTTTTGGTCAGTTCCTTTTTATTTGCTTCAAAAGTGTTTGCTAAAAAAACTGATTGCTATAAAACGTGGTTGTTAAAACTAATGACCACTAGCTGTTGGCACTGCAGCCATTAAGTGTGAAATCTTGCATATAAAGTGTTTGAAAATATTTATATATTATGTCGTTTGACCAACTTTACTTTTAAATATGCTTTGCTTAAAATCTGCTTTATTACAGGTACAAGGAGTGCTCCTAATCCAGGGTGGACGTATAATGAAAGACTGCAGATTTGTATGGATATTAAGAGTCTTCCAGGTAATAAAATTTTTTTGTTCTCTATTACAGTTTGCATTAAGATAACTACTGAGGATTTCAAAATATGTAGTAACTAGAAAATGTACTCAGCAGCATCCGGAAGTTAATTCAGAGTAGTAAAAAATAATGAAATAAATAAGTGAAAGTAGCATGCAATTCATGTACATCAGCCCAACAGGCATTACTCCCCCCCCCCCCCCCCTCCTCCAAATCACAAAACTGAAATCTCACCTGTGGAAACTATGTTCTATGTCAGCAGTTCCCAACATTTTTTGATTAACTTACTCCTTTACAGGTCATTTCCCTAGATTGTACCCCTCGTATAAGAAATTTATTAAGTAACCGTGATGTCGATTTTACGTGTTGTAACTTTAAATCAACAATAAAAACAATCTAATTTAATGTGAATAAAAAGCATATATTTATGTTCATATCTTAAAAACTAAATATAATTATAATGAAAATAAACATTTCAAACTGCACAAATAACTAATTGAAAGTCTTTTATTTTGCATTAAAAGGTATTCAGTGTGATCCTTGTTCTCGCTTTTTGGCACATACTTTTTTGATATGCGACTGATGCGAGGTATAATCTTAAATCTGTAACTGCATTCAGCTTATTGCGATACTTGTTTTTGGATTAAAATGTATGAACAAAAAGCTGTTTCCACAATCTCCATACTTGTAAATAGCAATAAGGACTTTATCAGAAAGCAGCTCAAACTCTTTGCTAATGTCTGCCCAAAAGTTAGGAAGACATTTTGTTTTAAATTGGGATTTTAAAGTGGTATCAGTTGAAAGTTCAATCAGCTTCTCTTTTTCCTTTATTGACAAATTAGCTACCTGAAAGTATTCCTCTTCAAATGAATTTAGAATCCAATAGTTTATGTTGTCAGGTTTTGGAAAATACTTCTGGAAATCTGGTTTTAATCCTTGTAAATGTTCAATTATTTGTTGATTTATTTCAGGGCACGCCCACGTGCCAGCTGCGAACTTGAATTCAAGGACATGTGGCATGCATGTGTGCCTCCACGCAGAATGTTTTAATTTGTCTACTAGATGGCGTTACATGTCCGTGGAACTAACTTTAATGTATTTTGCAGAGGCATGACCTTGGCAGAAGAGGATCGAATGAATTACTTTTTCTATTTGGAGCGGTGAAAATCATTTTGTAATATAAACAGACAGAGCAATTCTTGTAGCATCAACAATTTTATAATTGAGTTTCAGTTTTTATTTTTATTTCAGCGTTATGATTTCGTTGGTGAATCATAGGAATATAAGAGAGTATTTTTTTTTGTTTGGGTTTTAGAGGCAGTGAAATTATTCGTTTATTTCGGATAAAGGAATGGGAGCAACTAACGAGTATTTTATATTCAGATTTGTATGAAAAATATACATCAAATAGAAAATAAATATTTCTTTTATTCCTGAAAAAAGTAGATTTCTGTGTTGAATAGGTGATTTTTAGTGAATTTTTTTCGAGAGTTAGGCTTAGTGCAAAAAATGTGCCGTCCTTTAGAACCTGTTTGGAGGCAAAGCACTCCGTCTTTTGGGCCGCGACAGCTCAGGAATGCCGCCGTCGCGAAAGGGATAATACAAGATAAGTATACATGATTAATACTACTAAATTGTACCGATATACCAAAAGATTTTTAAAAATACATGAGTAAACAGATAATGAATGTCCTTCATAAAAATTGCAACATTTACTTTCAACTAGCTTGAAAATTACAAAAATTTATAGACATAAGCTACTAACTGGCATTATCCGGCCAACGACCGTACCGTGCTGAAAACACCGGTTCTCGTTAGATCACCGAAGTCAGGCAGCATCGGGCGCGGTTAGTACTTGGGTGGGTGACCACCTGGGAACACCGCGTGTTGTTGGCTCTTTTCGGGCGCGGCAGCCCAGTGGTTAGCGCGCGATTCTCGCCGCTACCAGAACTGCCGCCGTGTTCATGCGGAGTACGATCACGTTAAACATGTGGGTCCGTAAGTCCTTCCGAGAGGTTGGTGGTAGGGGAAGGAGGGTACGGTCCCTGTGGATGCCTCCCCCACTGGGTTCCGGTCTAAATTGGGTGGCACTTTCCGGCCGTCCAAACAGTTACCTTACACCTTTCTGGTAGGTCGGACGGTCTGGGTCTCAACAACTAACTGGCATTATCCGGGAAATTGAAAAAGAATGTATATAGACTATGGTGTTAAGTGGACGAGATTCAACATTAAAAAAATTTATATAATAAGTTATAAAAAAGTTAATATATAAAATTTATAAAATATTTATAAAATAGTTATAATATATAAAATTTATAAAAAAGTTATATATATATATATATATATATAAATTCCCAAAAAGGACAAGTAGCAATGTACTCGTTCAGATTCTAGATGTGTGACTGAAGTACCGGCCGGGGGGAGTTGCGACCCCCAGCACTCCGGTTAAAGCCTTTTCCGCCATGGCAAACGCTCCCGGTAACCGATACTCCCTACACGTTTTCCTTCATGACCCTTTATAAATCCGTAAAAATTACATACATATACAATTTCAATAACATGTAAATATCTAAAAGTTTACTTTTCTACGCTAAAACTATCCATGAATCATGCTGTAAAAATATAACAAATAATTTAAAATACTAAATACTCAAGACTAATGAAATCCCAGTCTGAGAGGATATTTTTATAAAAATTGGATATAAGACCCATAAACCGCATTATTTCCATATAAAAACCTGTGTGTAAAATTACCTCACAATTAGTCATTTAATCCTTTTAAACCCTTTCTATTCAAAACTAATGTTTGAAATACAAATCATAGTGTCTGTATTTTTAAATATGGACTCAAGACCTATTGGCAACTCCATCGCCATATATATACTAATGTTTGAAATCATTTCACTCATGGTTAATTATTACTTTTAAAAACTATATATTCAAGACTATTGAAATCCATGTTATTATTATGAAAATCCTTTTTGGATACCACAACCTATTGGCTTCTTTATCACCATAAAAATCCTAATGTTTGAATTTACTGCACTTTTTGATAGTTTAATGCTCAAAAATCGATATATTCAAGTCCAAAGACATTCCAGTCAGACAGTTATTTTTAAATATTGGATACAAGACATTTAAACAAGGTTATCACCTTATAAATATATAGACACATAAATACGCCATAGTCCAAACTCTACGCAATACACCTTCCCATGGAACAACACATAACTTTTTGATTTTTTACCACTTTCACATATGACTATAGTAAATATTAAAAGTTCGTCCGATATTTTAGAAAACCCTTATAATCATGAACTTACAATCTGGATAACGCTTATATTGTTTCCACATAAAATAGCCCCAGCTATAAAATACCGGTGTATAGCCATATTGAGCTATCTGATTTATGATCCTCAATTTCGCATAAAAACACGTCACCCTCTGCGTATTACAATTCCCGCCATTAGGCGATATCCGAAAAGTCCTATGTTGTTAACATTCCAAAATATCTCTTCCTGGTTACGGCTGCTGTTAAACCATTATAATTGGAAACTAATTTTATCAGAAAAGCGGGAATGTTATATATATATATATATAACATCTTTACAATTCTTAAGGTTGTAAATTCTAAAATAATTTATTTAAGTTTGGACAAAGTCATTAACCCTAAAAAGGTTCATTTACTATTCAAATATTTTACTACAAAATTTAAATATTCCTTCTTTAGTCATTGGTTTAGTAAAATGATCTGCTAAGTTATTTTTACTACTTACAAATTTGACATTAAATAACTTATTGACTATTCAGTTTCGTTGGAAATGATATTTTACATCAATATGCTTAGTCCTGTTGTTTTCAATTGGAGAGTTAGAAAAATTTATTGCTGCTTGGTTATCGCTAAAAATGATACTATTATTTTTATTAAAGTCTAACCCAAGTGTATGACATTTCACAATTATATTCTGTACCCATACCATTTCTTTAGCTGCTTCTGTTAGAGATACATACTCAGCTTCCATTGTTGACAAGCTGACACACTTATGCTTGAAGGTTCACCAAGAAATGGGTATATTATCAATAAAAAATATCATACCTCCAAGTGAAACGCGGTCATCTCTATTTGCTGCAAAGTCAAAGTCAGAGTAACAGAGTAATTTTAATTCTTTAATATCAGGTAAATTCAACATATAACCTTCAGTTTTTCCAACATATCCTAAAAGCTTTAACAAAGCATCTCAATGCTTAATGCCAGGGTTTTCTTGAAACTGAGATAATATGTTAATTGCATAACATATATCTGGTCTAGTCCTACTAGCTATAAAAGCTAAACACCAATTAAACTTCTGTATAGAAATCTTTGCATTTGGTCCACTTCCTCACTTGTCATTGGATAATCAACTTTACTTAAAATATTACCTTTAGTAATAGGAAGTGAAACAACTGGATATTTATACTGTTGGAATATTTGACACACTTTATCTATATATTGATTCTGGTTTATAAAAAATTTGTTATCACATTCTTTAAATTCTACACCAAGTAGTTTCTTAATTTTCCCCAATATTTTGATATCAAACTCATTGCTAAGCAGTGAAACAATGTGGTCTATGTCTTTTTGATACTTGGAAAAAAGAATTATGTCATCCACATAAACTAGCATAAGAGCTTTGTTATTATGTATATAAGCACAATTACACCATTTAAGTTTTAAAAATTTCAATTTCCTTAATTTGGTGTCAAGTTCAATAAACCACTCTCTTCCACTTTGATGAAGACCATAAATGGCTTTCTTCAACAAACAAATATAATCATGATATTTTTGACTGACATAGCCTTGAGGTTATTTCATGTAAACTTTCTGACTTAATTTAGCATAGAGATAAGCTGATTTGATATCCAATTAGAAATGCATCCAACCAAGCATGCATACAAACTTTGAGAAAAATGCTCTAATTATACTGAAGTTCACCACAGGGCTAGCTGAAAACTTCATCGTATGATTCTCCCTTTTCCTGACCATACCCTTGAGCCACCAAGCGTGCTTTAAATCTTTTAATCTCCCCTTCCTCGTCCTTTTTGACAGTGTATACCCATCTATTGCCTATATGCTTTTGTGAGGTGGATGCAGGAACTAGTTCCCAGACACCCCTCTCTTGCATTACGGCTATCTCTTCATCCATTGCATTATACCATTTACTGGATTGGGAAGATTTAATCGCATCATTGTAACGCCTTGGTATTTTAATTTCAATGTTGCTTGCTTCTGATCTGCCTCTGACCCTTCTTAGATTTTGCTTTTCCCGAAAATTAAATAACTGCTGATCATATTGTATATTCTTTTTTGTACAATATTTTCTCACGTCATTATGTGATCTCAGCCTTTTATCATCTCCCTTAGCATAATAATATACGCCAGTTCTACTCCCATCGGGTCTTCGTACTGCCTTTCACTGCCAAGTAACATCCGAGCAAGAAGTCATACTGGAATCAGCAGGAGAGTCCGTTTCCTCAATGGATTCAGACGGATCCTCACCAGTGTCTTCACTCTCTCCCGCCCTCCATCAGATTTCCCCCTCGGAATATTCTGAACTGTCATCTTTAGACATTTTAAAGGAGATAGTTTTGGGACAATAGTACGTTTAGATAGTAGATAGTACGTTTTCTCCCTGGCAAATGAATTCTATAGCCTTTGGTTGACAATAGTACGTTTAGATAGTAGATAGTACGTTTTCTCCCTGGCAAATGAATTCTATAGCCTTTGGTTCCAGTAGCATAGCCTACCATAATTCCCTCTGTAGCTCTCATATCCAACTTCTTTCTGAGCTGGCTAGGTTTACCTACATAGGCTCTACAACCAAAAGCCCTAAGATGATTTGCTGAAGGCTTTCTACCACTGTAGAGTTCGTGTGGAGTTTTGTTTTTAAATTTGTGACATATTCTATTTTTAGTGTATGTAAAACATAATATGGCTTCCGCCCACATTCTGTCATTGAGTTTACTGTCGTTCAACATAGCTTTAGCACAGTCAAATGCGGTTAAATTAAATCGCTCTGACACATCATTCTGCTGTGGTGTATAAGTGTTAGTTCGTTCTGCCTTGATTCCAATATTACTCAGATAAGTTTTGAACTTGTCATGACAGAATTTCATTCCATTATCTGTTTGGATACATAGAATCTTAGTACCTAGTTGCCTTTCTTCTCTGGTTTGAAACTCTTTAAAATGTTTAGAAACCTCTGACTTTTGTTTCATTAAATAAACAAAAACTTTTCGGCTATAATCATCAGTGATGGACAGAACATACTTATTTCCATCATGTGAAACTGTAGGCATGGGACCACAGACATCCATATGTAATAATTCTAATGGTCTAGTGGACCTAATCCTACCAATAGGTTGATATGAAACTCTCCTAGACTTAACTAATTTACAGTGCTTACAATTTATCCTCTTCTACCTAAGCCGAGGAAGTCCGTTTACTGCAGAAACTTTGCTGGTTTGGTAAAGATAGTCAGCATTTATATGACAATATCTCTTATGCCATAGACAATTTGCATCATTAACCTCAGTTATTGAAATGCTAGGCTTATTTTTAAATGTAGTCATATTTCTTTTCTCCTTAGTTTTTGCCGAATCAGATTTACTTTTAGTTTCTTTAGGTACTATATTTACAGTATTTACACTTTTGATAGAACTAGTATCCCTTTCACTAGTTTTCCTATCCTTTTTAGGTTTTCCCTCTCCCTTTCGATCCTTATCCTTAGATTCATGGTTTTCTGTGTTATTTGGCTCACCGGTACTATACTGAGGTTTCAGAAAACATAACCAATTATTTCTTTTAGCATAGAAAAATTTATCATCTTTGTGTGTAAAAAACCAAAGTACCCCATTAGCTCCCTGAAAACTGTAATTTTGTTCTTCTAGAACTGAGGCAGCTAATAGATTACGCCTAAGTTTAGGCGAATACATCACATCGTTTAGCACTATAACACTTTTAATGTCCTTTTAACTGGACGTACATTTCCACCGTCCCGATAGCCTCAACTGGACTTTCGATATCCCCTACAGTTAGCTACATTGAAGTGCCTTTACACTCATTAAATTTAGAGAATAACTTAATATTGTTACAAAAATGTCGCGTAGCTGCAGTATCCCAGTTGAGCCTATCGTTAGTATCGATAACAGTATTGTCTTCGATACTAGGAGACCTAAAAACTTCAATAATACTTGATCCACTTTTTTTAATTTTAGGACAATTTTTACATGACCAGGCTGTTTACAGTAAAAATACTTCATGACTACTCTTAGAAATATTTACAACATTACTCTTAGTTTTAGAAATGTTTCTAGTATTACCGTTATTTCTAGAGGTACTGACATTTGGCAATTTAAAATTAGATTTTTTTGCACTATTTACAACACTTTTAGATTTAAAATAAGCAGAATTAAAACTCACAGTTTTTGCCATGTCATCACTCTGTTGACGAAGTCTGCTTTCCTCACATGATAACTCAGCTTATATCTTGTTTAGCTTCCAATCCGCATCAGACCATCTATAGATAATTTGCACAATCCCTTGATATTCTTCAGGCAAATATGGAATTGCTTGAAAAGCCACATAAAGATCTTCGATGGGATGATTAGCGTCCTTTAGTTTAGTTACTGCCTTTCGGAGTCTCGCACAGAAGATGTTGGTGAGCTCGTCCGGCTCTGGCCTGATGTTGAAGAATTCATTTAGCAGTCTGACGAGATTCGCTCTACTCGGAGCTTCAAAATGTTTCTTCAAATTTTCTCAGACTTGACTCGGTTCATCAGAAACATTAACAAGTTCTTTGAACTCTGGTTTTAAACTTTGATAAATGATGGCGAGAGCTCTGTCTTTCCGACGATAGAAGTCATCAAAATCACGGCGAGAAGCATCATCTTCGAGTGGTTTCATGGTTCCTTCTACGTAACTGAAGCACCCCTCTCCTTTAAGGACGAATGAGATTTCCATTCTCCACGTGACGTAGTTGTCTCGGGACAGCGGCTCGATTCTATTTGCCTCCATGGCTAGTAGAAAGATGAGGAAGAAGCAAACACAAGTCTCTTGCACACTTGTTTACTAATGCCCGTAGATCAAAATGGTGCGAGTCGCGGCCCCTATCTGAATACCTCTACGCACTTGGAATTTCGCTTAACACTCACTGTGGTTTTTGAGCGGTAAAACTTGGCCCATAACCTTTTGATGGAAAAATTTAAAAGATTCGACTCGAAAATTTAATTTCCTTTTGAAGGTATGATGAAAAATTTTCGATCGAGATCGTTAAGTTTCATTCAGCAAATACACGCAGTAAAACCTCCAGTGAAATATGTTCATTTGTAAATTGAAGACAGATGAAACATGTTAAGTAGAAATTCAATTCACTTTATTTGTGAAATAAAGCATATTTAGGCAATTTACATTACTTAGTAAAATCCATGCCAAAACGTAAACAAGGCTATGTACATAAAACTCGAAAGCTTGTAAAGATTGAGTTGGGTTTTAGAACTTTCTTGAAGCATCTTTTGTAGTATATAAGTAAACGTATACTACCTTGATAATGTGCGTATTTGTCCGAGGCCACCACCGCTGGTATCACACTTGGCAGGAAGGATTCAATAACTTGAAGCACCGATACACTATGACGTCATACTATTCACCGTTATTAAACTCAGATAATTAACGTCGTAAACAACTACATGTATCAAAATGCCATCACTTAGCAGAACTTACAAGTCTGTGTTATAAAAAGAACACATCCGACTTAAACTCGCAAGACATGTCGACTAAGAACTAAGTCCGTCTTATCGTCGTAATATGTTAGCGATAGCCTGCTAACATTGCCCTTATAGATCGTCGTAACAGTCGATGCAAGAACAGATTGAATCGGAATGAATGATCGATAGAAGATAAATGCTTCAAGAAAATTCCATCTTATATACCCGATAATGGGCCGTACCGGAAAGCCCCCGGATATGCAAATGAGATGCGTATGCATTGGGAATCCGATTTGCATGACTCCGCATGATGGAAAAGTGTCACGGTTCACGCCGGTGAATGGAAAGATTCGTTCACAAGAAATTTGCATGAACACCTGTTCACGGGAAATGTGAATCGCGATGTTTACATTCGATTTTCCCAACAATAGTTCATCAAGTGGCTGTTGATCGCACTTTTCCGTTACGTGAGCAAGTTATGACTAACGGTGCAGTTCATGAAGTAGCTGTCAATCGCACACCTCAGCTACGTATGCAAATTATGGCTAACGATGTAGCAACTTGCGCAATTCACGGCTTATGATGCAGTTTATGAAGTTTCTGTCGATCACACACCTCAGCTATGCGTGGACGTTACGACTATCTCATTAAGTAGCTGTCAATCGTGTTTCCGACCGCAATGCGGGCACATGGGTAATGATACCGCTGCTGCGTATAAAATGAATCGTCTTTTATTAGCAGGTGCATGCAATCCACGTACGATATATGCAATAATGGCAAATCTACTGCATGTAATAACGATATACACGCTGCGCGGGCACATGCAATCTGCATAGATTTGAAATAGCTGTCAATCGCGTTCCAGCCCACTACGAGGGTTCAAGGCTAACAAACACTTTTCCCAAAATAAATTGACTTTTATTAGCATTATTTGCTTTAAGCCTGCCCGCTGCGTGGGTGCATGCAATCCTTGTATATTACATGCAATAACTACTAACTTACCATATAGATTTTTGCTCTTATGGCTGTATTTTATTTTACAATTCTTCAAAAATTTTAAATTTGGTTTTGAGCTTTTTGGATTCTTTTTTTGTTAATTATATTAAGATTTTCTTTTTCTGTTTATATAAAGTTGTTCGAAAACTAAACTAACATTTTTCTAACATACATATATATATTGTGTATGTATGTATATATTTACACAAAAATACCTGTGATAAAGTGGCCACTGGATACTAAGTGATAATTTGAATTTTCAAGTCTACAGAGCATTAAAATGAAAATTGAAATAGGAAAAATATTCAAAAGATTACCTTTTTCTTTCGATGATGTTTAGTTTTTTGTACCAATTCTCCTTTAATTAATGAAAAGAACGGTAATTAAACAGTAATAATAATAGAAATAATAAAATTAGCTCCTGAAATTTTCCTAAAATTTTGAAAAAAATTCCTTAATTTCCTACCTAAAATTTTTAGAAAATCTGCTATGATCCCTGAAAATGTGCTATACACTAATATGGTGATGTGCAAAATTTCAGCATTTTATCATAAAAAGTCCCAGAGATGTTTAAACAAAGTTGGTGAGGGATTAATCACAAATTAAAATGTAAATGTTTACAGAAAGAGTGCAAATGACGCAACACAGAAATACATTATAGGCAAATAATATCTGCCTCTTATCTTTAATGGATCTTTGGCATGGATAGAAAACATTTTGAACAAGCTTTGTAATCTTTGTGTAAAATTATTTCTACACAGTGTAGATACTTTTGTACCAATAAATAGCAAAATTGTTATTTATGTAATCATTGTTTTCTTTCATAATTTTTGTATGACCCCTGAAACGCGATCTGCCGACATGCATTTTCCCATCTGAAAATCCATGTCAATGCATCGAAAAGTAGTTTAAGTCAGCATTTTTGTTTTTTCATACCTCTGGGACTTTTTATGATAAAATTCTGAAATTTTGTACATCATCTTACTAGTGTATGGGGCACATTTTACTCATTGGAAAAGTTTTTGTACCTTATAAAAATTTAAATTTTGTATTTCTTAAAATTTAATTATCTTGAAAAAATTATCTTGAAAATTTTAATCGATTTCATAAAATTCTGGTCCTTTTTTTACGCAACTTTGTGATTTATAATATATCTCTAAGATCAACATTTAACCCTTTCGGGACGGCGGCATTCCGGAGCTGTCGCGGCACAAAGGACGACGCGCTTGGCTTCCGAACTGGTCGAAAAGGACGGCGCATTTTTTGCGCTAAGCCTAACTCTCGAAAAACATTCACTAAAAATCACCTATTTGTTGGAAACTTGGTTCTGTTTTCGTCGCGATTCTCGTTATCGCGAGAACGTGTTTACATTTTTAGAATGGTTCTACCGTTCTCGTGAACGACTCGTGACGGGAACAGAACATGCCATTCATGCAAATCGCCATCTCGCCGCGCGCGCATTCTGATTTGCATATAGTGAGGGCGCTGCCGTCAACGGTTGTGTTCCGGAGCGTACCCATCACAGTGTATATATGATAGGACACATTCTCAGTTATTCAGAGACTTTACAGACCTTGACTGACCATGTAGTAGACGTGGGAGACTTTTCAGAGTTTAAGATCTTGTAGTTATGCAGACTTAAGACTCGACGTATAGTCAGATCGATCAGACGGTGATCGACGGTGAAAGACCTTGTATGGAAGGCAGACCTTGATCGGTAGAGAGTAGTCTAACTTCTAAAGCCATGACGTGTGACCTGATGATGGTGGCTTCATTAACGTGCACGGCATGTGTGGTACAGTAGCTGTTTTTTCTACTTACCGATGTTATAGTAACTGAGAGTGTGTGCCTAGTCATAAAAACTGTTTAAAACCTTTTTCATGAGCTTGCTAGCTCATTGTATATAATTTTGCTTTGCAACGAATGTTACAGTGTTTTATTTTGTAACTTCATCTGATGCAATGGATCTCACAACAAATAAATTGTGTTTGTGTTTAACGAGCTTGCTTTCTTGAGAAAACACATCACTACTGCATATCATCTGCTACAAAATTTTTCTTTACCAGCACTTCGGATATGGATATGGCCAAAACACTGCTAAATCTGCAAATGACTTTCAAATTTTTCTAGTCAAGTCGCTCAGCTAACACAGCAATAGCAGCCGACATTTGGTTATGGGCCGTAGTATGTCAAGGCCATAACTTTTATCCGTGATAAAGCAGCAGTGAAGAGTTGTGAATTCCATCGACGGGGGCCGCGACCGGCGCCATTTGCATCAAGCAGAAAGGTAAACAACGCACTCTAGTCACAGTTAAAGACTATGGAGGTGAGCAACGGCATAGAAGCGTTAAACAGGGACAATTACGTCACCTGGCGTAATGAAATTTCATTTATCCTGAAAGGAGAAGGATGTTACGGCCACATCAACCGTACTGCATTACCAGTCGACGAATCTACGTCACGCCGCGAGCGAGAGGAGTACATGCGCAGTAGCGACCGCGCACTTTCCATCCTGTTTCGAAATATCTCGGCGGAGTACAGAGAACTGCTCGACATCGACGACAGCCCGGCGGATGCGTGGGAGAAGTTGGAGGCGCATTTTGAGGCCCCAACGCGCGCCAATCTAGTTCATCTGTTGGACGAGTTTTTCAGTCTACGCCCGGAAATCGAGGAGCCCATCGACATATTCTGTACGAGGATAAGGAAAGCTGTCACCAAGCTCAAGAACGTGAACCACCCGGTGGAGGATGTGTACGTGGCATTCCAAGCCATCCGGTATCTCCCAGCCCAGTACCAGAGTATCATCCAAATCATTTATCGCTGGAGCGATACTGATTTTAAATTGGATAAAATTCAGAAAGAACTCTCCTTGGAGGAGGGCAGGATTAAACAGTTGAGGAAGGATCATGACAATAATAATGTAAGTTCCAATTCATCTGTATATTTTTCAAATGTTAACGCTAAATGTAAAAATGTCACCAAAGTTAAAAAGTCTATTAAGGTCATAGGACCATGTTTTATGTGTAATAAAAATGGTCATGTAAAGGCACAATGCCCAAAATTGAAAAAGATGACTAGCTCTAGTATTATTGAAGTATTTTCAAATATAAATGTAGAAGCTAATATTGTTGATAATCCTGACAATAGGCTCAGCTGGGTGATTGACACCGCTGCTACGCGACACTTTTGTAATGATGTTAAAATGTTTTCAAAATTTGATAAATGTAAGGATACATCTATGTCGCTAGCAGTGGGTGATATGGAAAGCCCAGTTGAGGCTATTGGAACGGTGAACATGTATGTTAAATTTAAAGATCATACAAATAATATTGTGCTACAAAATGTTATGTATTCACCAAAATTACGGCGTAACTTGTTGGCCGCATCTGTATTAGAAGAGCAGGGCTATTCTTTTAGTGCAGCCAAAGGTATTCTATGGTTTAAGACTCCTGAGGGAGAAAATTTCTTTTACGCTAAACGTAAAGAAGGATTGTATTTCTTAAAACCACAGTACTCAACTAAAAGTTTAAATAGTAGTGTTGAGGGCCGTAAAGGAGATCAGGATAGGGACAAAAATTCTAAACAGGTTAGAAAAACCCCTGCAACAAATAGTCAAAGTCAAAACAAAATTAGGCCTAACTTGAATAAAAGGAAAAACAAATCTGATTTAAAATCAAAGTCAAATAAAATTAGTGGTTCAACAGTTGAAATTCTGAACAAAACTGAATTATGGCATAGAAGATATGGCCATATTAACTCAGACTACTTGCACCAAACAAGTAAAGTTTCCGCGGCAAACGGACTCCCAAAATTAAAATATGCAAAAGTAAATTGCATTCATTGCAAACTTGCAAAATCTAAGAGAGTTTCGTACAAACCAATAGGCAGGATTAGATCTACAGAACCTTTGCAATTACTGCACATGGACGTTTGTGGTCCAATGCCTGTAGCTTCATTGGGGGGAAACAAATACTTCTTGACTATTACAGACGATTTTAGCCGCAAGGTGTTTGTTTTTATTTTAAAACAAAAATCAGATGTGTTCAAAGTTTTTCAGGATTTTCAAGTTTGTCAGGAGAGACAATTAGGCAAAAAGATTTTGTGCATCCGTACTGATAACGGCATGGAATTTTGTCACGGTCAATTTAAAGCTTTTTTGAAAAAGTTAGGGATTAAGCATGAACGATCTAACACTTATACACCCGAACAAAACGGGGTATCTGAAAGATTCAACCTGACAGCGTTAGATTGTGTCAAGGCAATGCTTAATCAAAGCAAAGTTGGTGACAAAATGTGGGCAGAGGCAATCCTATGTTTTACTTATACAAAGAACAGGATTTGCCATAAATTTAAAGTTAAAACTCCACACGAACTGTACTATGGGAAGAAGCCTGCTGTATCCCATCTCAGAGTTTTTGGATGTAAGGCTTATGCTGGTATAGCAAAACAGCTTAGGAAGAAGCTAGACCTAAGAGCTCAACTGGGAGTTATGGTAGGATATGCGGAAAATACCAGGGGCTATAGAATTCTTCTTGTGAAAGAAGGAAAAATATTAGAAATAAGCAATGTCCGTTTTGAGGAGATGGAAGCAGCGGAAGGCGTCCTGGACCCCATTCGACCTAGAAACTTCACCCAAAAGAAATCGGGTTTTACTCGAACATCAGATTCAGGATCGGGATGTTTGGATAGTGAGTCAGAGGAAGAAGCAGGTGAGAGCCATGACACTAGTCATACTAGTGAGGAAGAGGACTCTCCTGCTGATTCCGATCTGACCCCCTGTTCAAACATAGATTGGGAAAGGAAAGCTGTACCCAGGCCTGATGGAACTCGAACTGATGTTTACTACTCAGTGAGGGGTGATAAACATAGGCTGAGAAGTCATAATGATGTTAAAAAATTCTGTGCTAAGGCTAACATACATTATGACCAAAATTTGTTTAACTTCAGAGAAAAGAGGGATATCAAATCCAGGCCAGAGGCAAGCAACATAGAAATAATAGGTGATATTGATCATGTAGTTTCTTTGCTAAAGGGAGAATTTGATATCAAATCTCTAGGGAAGGTCCAAAAACTGTTAGGTGTGGAATTTGCTGAAATCAATAACAAAATTTTTATACATCATAGGCAGTACATTAATAAGATTTGCCAAATGTTTGAGGAATTTTTAGCATTAAATTTTTGTAATCAAATTTCCAAAAACAAAAATGATTAAATTTGTAACTTCTAAATTTTTTTTCTTTCTTTTACAAAATATGGTTAGGATATCGTATAAATTACTCCTCCCTCTGTGATGCAGATAATTGTATCTAGAGTATATATATGTGTATTGTTTACAATGAACTTTCTAAAATTTTTCACATTACACTGAATGTATATATATATCCATGTTTTCAATTCCCGCATAAGACAGTTATGCTTATGTGTATTATTTTGTGTGTTTACTCCTTGTTATCATACACTTGGCTATGATTCATTGATGACAAACCACTTATTTAAATTTGAATACAACACAGAAAGAAAAAAAAAAATCTTTCATTATCTGTGTCATTGCTATTAGTATTAATTATGTATACTGGTCTTGGACAGAGATAATGAACAGCCATAATTGAATTTAATATTTATAGTAAATTTTTAATCTTAAATGTTAAATTTAATAGTTATACATGAAATTTTCTACACAAATTGAATTTGATATTTATAGTGAAATTTTTTTAATCTTAAATGTTAAATTTAATAATTATACATAAAGTTTTCTACATAATTGAATTTGATATTTATAGTGAAATTTTTAATCTTAAATGTTAAATTTAATAATTATACATAAAATTTTCTACATAATTGAATTTGATATTTATAGTGAAATTTTTTAATCTTAAATGTTAAATTTAATAATTATACATAAAATTTTCTACATAATTGAATTTGATATTTATAGTGAAATTTTTTAATCTTAAATGTTAAATTTAATAATTATACATAAAATTTTCTACACAAATTGAATTTGATATTTATAGTAAAATTTTTTAATCTTAAATGTTAAAATTAAATTATCATACTTAAATTTCTTGAAACTTAAATTTTGACTTAAATTAAATTTTTTGGAACTTAGTGTTTCAATGATATCTAAATTTTTCTTTCAATGATAAATTTTTTTTTGCTTAACATGAAAAGTAATATATATACTTTATGTTTTTGCTGGATACTAAAGAACTTGACATTTTTGCTGTTATGTTTTTTAGAATAATTTCATTGATTGATAGCACGTGCGCCGAGATTTGGGGTTTTGCATGAGGGGGCCGATTGTTGGAAACTTGGTTCTGTTTTCGTCGCGATTCTCGTTATCGCGAGAACGTGTTTACATTTTTAGAATGGTTCTACCGTTCTCGTGAACGACTCGTGACGGGAACAGAACATGCCATTCATGCAAATCGCCATCTCGCCGCGCGCGCATTCTGATTTGCATATAGTGAGGGCGCTGCCGTCAACGGTTGTGTTCCGGAGCGTACCCATCACAGTGTATATATGATAGGACACATTCTCAGTTATTCAGAGACTTTACAGACCTTGACTGACCATGTAGTAGACGTGGGAGACTTTTCAGAGTTTAAGATCTTGTAGTTATGCAGACTTAAGACTCGACGTATAGTCAGATCGATCAGACGGTGATCGACGGTGAAAGACCTTGTATGGAAGGCAGACCTTGATCGGTAGAGAGTAGTCTAACTTCTAAAGCCATGACGTGTGACCTGATGATGGTGGCTTCATTAACGTGCACGGCATGTGTGGTACAGTAGCTGTTTTTTCTACTTACCGATGTTATAGTAACTGAGAGTGTGTGCCTAGTCATAAAAACTGTTTAAAACCTTTTTCATGAGCTTGCTAGCTCATTGTATATAATTTTGCTTTGCAACGAATGTTACAGTGTTTTATTTTGTAACTTCATCTGATGCAATGGATCTCACAACAAATAAATTGTGTTTGTGTTTAACGAGCTTGCTTTCTTGAGAAAACACATCACTACTGCATATCATCTGCTACAAAATTTTTCTTTACCAGCACTTCGGATATGGATATGGCCAAAACACTGCTAAATCTGCAAATGACTTTCAAATTTTTCTAGTCAAGTCGCTCAGCTAACACAGCAATAGCAGCCGACACTATTCAACACAGAAATCTACTTTTTACAGGAGTAAAAGAAATATTTATGTTCTATTTAATGTATAATTTTCATACAAATCTGAATACAAAATACTCGTTAGTTGCTCCCATTCTTTTATCCGAAATAAACGAATAATTTCACTGTCTCTAAAACCCAAACAAAAAAAAATACTCTCTTATATTCCTATGATTCACCAACGAAATCATAACGCTGAAATAAAAATAAAAACCGAAACTCAATTATAAAATTGTTGATGCTACGAGAATTGATCTGTTTGTTTATGTTACAAAATGATTTTCACCGCTCCAAATGGAGAAATAATTCATTCGATCCTCTTCTGCCAAGGTCATGCCTCTGCAAAATGCATTGAAGTTAGTTCCATGGGCAAGTAACGCCATCTAGTTCACAAATTAAAACGTTCTGCATAGTGGCACTTATAGGTGCCACTATCCGCTTGCGGTAAAATTTCCTCTGGCCCAAGTGAGTGCCGTTCGTCCTTGAATGCATGTTCGCATCTGGTACCTGGGCGTGCCATTTGTCGCGAAAGGGTTAAGGAATAAAAGCCGAGGTCAATGTTTTTGGGACTTGTGTATATATATATATATATATATGGGACTGTGTATATATATATGTGTGTGTGTCTAAAAATGTATAAAACACTTTATTCACTAATTTTATCAAATGAACATTGATCTGAAACTTATATCATTTTTTCTTTCAGAGATGATATGGGTGCCTGGTTTTAAAACTGCTTGAATAGCTCCTCTAAAATGCATTTTCACCTGAATGTAACTATGTCAAACTGGGCACAATATATGCAAACTGGAGGTCTTTTTAACACTTTACAACATAGTTGAAAAGTGTTTGACTTTTTTCATTCTGTCTGTCTGTATGTATGTATGTGTGTCCGTTAGCACGATAACTGCCATAAAAATGACTTTATCAAAATGAAAGTTTAGTATGTTGTTCAGACGGTCTGTGGGACGTATGGGAATATAAATGAATAATATCACCCATTTAGTTTTGGATTGAACCCGGGTTGAAAAGATGAAATACATTGAACCTTATGGGACCTAATTTTTCAAACATTTTTTAAAGGGATTTAAAATTCACAAATTGCTTCGAAAGTTTTAGGAAATATTCAAATTATCCCATGAAAAATATAAAAAAAATTTCAAAATATATTCAGTAGTTTTTAATTAAAAATTAAAATAATAATTACACCTTTTATATGAGGAGATCACGTGACCCACTTCAAAATAAAATATGGTATCCATCTTGTGTCAAAACCATGATTTTTAAAGTTCTTTTTAATTAATATTTAGTGTTGTATCCTTCCTAAAACTGCTTAATTTTGCTTAAATTCTGTGCATCTACAAACTGAAACAACACAATTACAATATATTTGAGTTTAAATTATCATCCAACTTTGAATATTTCTACAATGAAGCCTAATTTTCATTTATGGAGAATGTATATACCGAAGGATGCAGAATGAGTTGTATAAGAAATGCTGCATTTTTTAACGCAAAATTATTTAGCTCATAGAGGCTGCAATATATCTGATATGAATGAAACATTCATTGATTTTACACACAGAAATGACTATTTTTTCGATGAAGTTTTAAGCATAGAGTTAAATTACTTGTACCTCCATAGTTTTAAGTTTTTAAACAAAATAAATTATTATAATATTGTGATGAATGAAATGAATGGAAAAAGTTTATGAATGAAATGCTGCTTTTATAGAGAGAGCCAGTCAGTCGTGTTATATTTTGATGACGTCATTTGAATAAATTTCATTTGTTTTCTCGATGAAGTTTTCAAATATAATAAATTAAGGTAGTATTGTGATAATTTAAAAAATATTACCGAGGAATGTATCGCATTTTAGAGATGTCTAAATAAAATTGCATTTAAGTTGGAAAGTGTTTCAATGCTTTATGCATGATTTATCTTGTTTTAATTTTAATTCTTTTTCACAGCTGTAAAACTAGCAAGAGTTCTTCGAATCATTCGGAGAAATGAACCACCACAGTGCCAAGATGCTGCACAACATGTTGATATTGATTTTACAATTCTTCAACCAAAAACATTAAGAAGACTTGAAGAATATTATGCTTATAGTGTATGGAAGAAATCAAGTAAGCCACACAATAAAAACAGTCATTTAATCCTTTGAGTCCCAAGCTCCTTTTCCCGGTACTACCTCAGAACTCCCTAAGACGGCCGAACAGAGAATGGCCATTTCCGACCCCCTTGGAAGATAATGATGCTTGAGTAAACACAGTGTGGTGTCAATAATATAGATTAAGAAATACACATTTTAATTTTCATAGAAAGGTTTATTAATTTTTTATCTAACATTTTACATTCCCAAATTCCCATTTTTTGAAAATTTCACAAACCACCTGATCTTGTAATATCCCTATTTGCCTGTACTTAAATGTTTATTTTCTCTGATTTTAAAGATGTTTTATTGATTCAAATTTTCAAATATTTATGCTGCTTAAAATATAATCTTCGGAAAACTATAATCTTTGAAAATAAAGTAATAAACATTCGTATATATCGTTTCATATTTTTAAGATTTGTGAAAGGCAAAATTAATTGATTTCTAAAGTCGTAACTTTCCTCAATGCGAAAAGTTTCCATCAAAAGAACTGAAATTATAATCCCCTTTATCTCTATAGAGATAAGGGGGATGTAATACCGGGACTTGTAGGATTTTAGCAGACAACAGCACCTCTCCCCCTACCAAACAAACAAATTCTAGACCGTCTGTGCCCTCAATGCTTTGACAAGCTTATTTTTAAAAAAATAAATTTGGCTATCTTTGCTTACCTGATTTACCGTGTCAGCAATTTAACTAACTGCATCCAGCACCCCAGAAGCCCAGATATCGGCTGAACTGACTTAAAAACAGCGGTGTAATTTATCCCTGAATAAGTTGCTGTATGTCTTTGTACATGATAGCTATATAAAGAAAACTGGAAAACAATATGCATTATTGTATATCTGTGGGCTAGGCAGGTTTCTTCCAGGACTATGGAAGTAATATATAGCCCAGGGCTGCTTCAAGTTGCTTTTATGAGTCTGTTATATATTTCAAAAGGGTGTCATGCTTTATCGGAAATGGACTGCAGTCATTTATTTTGGGGCATCTTGTAAAATGAGGTCCAAACTTGAGGCTGAATAATAATACTCTTGTGCGATGTCTGTGACTGTAAAAATAGTTTTCTCATGGCTCCACTGAACTTTTACAAAGAAAAGGGAACCAAATTATAAAACGGTTCAATCGGTGGTTTGCTTTACAGGGTACAAATATAAAGGAATAAATCCCCCCCTCTTAAAAGTGTCTGAAAACCTACGTTTTAGTGAGGAATAAGTCTTGGTTTTTTTAAGTCTCCTTCAAAATGTTTGTTCTTGTAGAATTTTTTAAAAACATATTTCAACACTTTTGTAAAGCAGTTCATATCTGTATGTCTATGAGGTGTAAACGGTATATGAAGGGTAAACGTTACGTAAAATCTTATCCCCACTAGCAACCAGAATCTGTTATTCATATAACTAACTTATCTTGAAATAAATATAATTAAAATTCGGATAACTAAGTTATCTGAATATACAGTAGGTTTTATGATCAGAACAAAATATTGGTGCCACCATGAAATTTTATATATGCTAAGGTTATGTAAGGATGGGTATATATATATAATACCCATAGTCCAAAATTTAAGGTTTTCTTGAAATTATCTTTCTATATAGAATGTGTTACTGTATATCATTCTAAAGTGGAACAAACATATAATAATATGGTCTATACAGAAAAATAATTGTGTTAACTGTGCTATACATATAAATGGTATTAAAATTATAGATGTACCCCAGATTTTGAAAAGGGGGATTATGATTGAAAGAATGACATTACTAAATTTTGTTTTTCAATTAACATAACTTTTCCTCCAAATAGGGGGGGGGGGGGGGGGTATGACCCAAATTCCATTTACCTACATCAGTAAAAATCGACCTTGCAGGTAAAATTAATGGGTTAAAGTGAATAATTATTTTTATATGTTATATAGTGTTCTGTAAAGAACTCATGTTTTACGTGAGAACCAAAGCATCAAATTTTGGCTCGCTTGACAACGCTTTAACCTTTGAGCTACTGCAATCATTATCTTTCCTGATATATTTTGAGTGGATATAAAATATAACAGGAAATATATAAAATTAGAGTTTAGTAAATTTCTGATCAGGGACTTTGAATTGAAACATCTTCATTTCCTTGCTCTGTTGCACAAAAATATGCATAATTGTTCGTATTTAACCGAATTGTTTCTACAGCTTCGTCGGTGTAAAATAATTAAAAAAATTGCAATGGACTAGCACCAGGTGATAAATCATGGACAGATCCAGAACGGCAAGCAAATGCATGGAATGCATTTGCAAGCAAATACTTTTTTGTATTATCTATATCCATTGTTAAGTTCTTCATTTTTATCCATCATAACAGTCTCAATTTCTCTTTATTCATTATTTAACAAAAAAGATCAATCATGCATAAAGCATTGATTATGAAACTCTTTCCAACTGCAATGCAATTTTATTTAAACATCTCTAAGATGCGATATATTCAGCAATAATATTTTAAAAATTATCACAGTACTACAATAATTTATTATATTTGTAAACTTCATAAAAAAAAATGAACTTTATTCAAATGACGTCATTGAAATATAAATTGCCTGGCTCTCTATGAAAAAGCAGTAAAAATTCCATTCATAAATATTTATTATATTTCTTTCATTCATCACAATACTACAATAATTTATTTTACATAAAAACTTAAAACCATGATGGAGGTAAAAGTAATTTAACTCTGTGTTTAAAACTTCACCGGAAAATTCTACTATAAAATTGTCTGTTCTCTATGTAAAATCAATGACTGTTTCATTCATATCAATTATATTGCAGACTCCAGCACTAAATAATTTTGCGTTAAAGAAATTCAGGAATTCTTGTACAACTCATCTTACAGCTTGATGTGTTTACAATCTCCATAAGTGGAAATTAGACTTCGTTGTAGAAATAATCAAAGTTTGATGATCATTTAAACTCAAATATATTGTAATTGCGTTGTTTCAGTACAATGATGCACAAGAATTAAGCAAAAATAAAGTGGTTTTAGAGCGGATACAACACCAAATATAAATTAAATTATAATATAATATAAATTATTTAAAATATAAATTATTTTGACACAAGATGGATACCATATTTTATTTTGAAGTGGGTCACATGATTTTTTCATATAATATCTCTTCATATAATGGGTGTAATTATTATTTTAATTTTTATTTAAAAAACTACTGAATACATTTTTATGAAATAGTTTTTATATATTTTATGTGATAATTTGAATATTTCCTAAAACTTTCAAAGCAGTTTGTGAATTTTAAATTCGCTTAAAAAATGTTTGAAAAATTAGATCCCATAGGTATCAATGCATTTCATTTTTTTCAAACCGGGTTCAATCCAAAACTAATTGAGTGATATTATTCATTTACATTCCCATATGTTCCACAGACCGTCTAAACAACATACTAAAATTTCATTTTGATAAAGTCATTTATACGGCAATTATCATGCGAATGGACAAACAGGCAGAATGAACAAAGTCATAAAACTTTTCAACTATGTCGTAAAGTGTTAAAAATTCAAGATTGTTTTTATTAACACTTTACAACAAAGTTGAAAAGTGTTTATGACTTTGTTCATTCTGTCTGTCTGTCTGTCTGTCTGTCTGTCCGTTAGCACGATAACTGCCGCAAAAATGAGTTTATCAAAATGAAATTTTAGTATGTTGTTCAGACGGTCTGTAGGACCTATGGGAATATAAGTAAATAATATCACCCAATTAGTTTTTTATTGAACCCGGGTTGAAAAAATGAAATACATTGAACCCTATGGGACCTACTTTTTCAAACATTTTTTAAGTAAATTTAAAATTCACGAATTGCTTCGAAATTTTTAGGAAATATTCACATTATCCCATAGAATATATAAAAAAAAATTCAGTAAAATATGTTAAGTAGTTTTTTAATTAAAAAAAATATTTAATATAGGGAAAAAAACAAATTCAATTAAATTCTGACTTTGGGATATCTTCCAGAAAGAAAAGAGAGAGATATTATATAATAAATATCTCTCCATTTGTTTAAACGTTTTGCATATGGGAGTGGCTTCATATTTTAAAATAAATTTGGTAGATAACAATTTTTCATTTTTTTTAAATTTTATATAACTCTTCATGATAAATTTAATTGATGGCATTTTAAATGCACTTTCCTACGTCCTAGAGAGTTAAAATTTGGTACACAGCTTAAATTTGTTAAACATTTTATTCAACAAAAATTTGATGGATCTTTAAATATAGATCATACATTTTTTTCGAAATGGCCTGAAAATAATCCCCGTTCACTTCTATAAATCATTGGTGTAATATTGTTAAAAATTCTGATGTGGACAGCACATGTCTTTCTCTGCAGACTCATATTCGTTCTCTTTATTTATTCAATGATAATTTGAGTTTATCTGCACAACATAAGTATTTTAAATGACATTGAATTTACACGTTAAACTTAAATTTGGTTCTCATTTGATAGCTGGACTTATTGTCAAAGGTGGCGTAGCGAAAACGCGAAAAAACTAGAATATCTTAAGAACGGCTAGTCCTAGAGTAATGGGGTTAGTCTTATTCTTTTTGTTGTCAAAAATCACATATAAAATAGGAATTTAATTGATATAATTGAGCACACGTAGTCTTTTATTTTTATATATAACGATTTTTGCTGGCCATTTCGCAAAAATAGCCCGTTCCTTTTTCCCAAATCTTAGTAGAATAACCTACAAATGATTTATATACAAAATTTTGTTAAATTTGGTATATAAATCACTTGTAGGTTATTGAAATATTATACTCCAAATTTTGTTAAATTTGGTTCATTAGTTTTTAGCTAGAGTGGATAAAGGCAATTTCTGCGGCCATTTCGCAAAGAAGGCAGATTCTTTTATTACGAATCGTACTATAATCTAATGAACATCAGGATTTCCCACAAAAAACATACCTACCAAATTGTATGAAATTCGGTCCATTAGTTTTTCAATTAGAGTGGATGTAATATCCACACAGACACACAGAAACATACACAGATACACCCTTACACACACAGACGTCTTCCTAAAAGTAGTTTTTTCGTGTTCTAGAAGTCCCAAAACGTGTAGATCCTTTGAAAATACGAGTTCCGATCTTCGGCACGATTCCAATACTTTGAGTACATACACATACACATATATATTATCTGTGTATTATCTGTGTATCTAAATTCCGTGCCTATGCAATTACAATAGTTGTGATTTTAAATGATCCCTAAACTTTATTATTTCTTCAAGGAAGCCTAATTTTAACATATGCAGAATGCAAATATCTCAAGCGATTGTAAGATGAATTACATAAGAATTGCTGAATTTTTTTCACACAAAATTATTTAGCTCTGGAGTCTGGAATACAAGTTATATGAATGAAATATTCATTGATTTTGCATAAAGAATCAGATGATTTATATTTCGATACAGTTTTAAATATTTAAGTATAATAAATTACTGTAGTACTGTGATAATGTAAAAGATATTACCACTGAATGAATCACATTTTAGAAATTTTTAAATGAAATTACATTTCAGTTGGAAAGTGTTTCATAATCAATGCTTATGCATGATTGATCTTTCTTGTTTGCCTTACTCTCATAGCAGTCAACATCTTCCGATTCAGTGCAATCCGATTCATCAGTATCATTAAATAAGATTGCATCTAACTCATCCTGAGTTAAAATTTTACAAAACGCTCATTTCAAACCAAATTTGAAAAACAAACGAATAAAAGTTAAGAAGCAGAAGTAGAAGCATAGTGCTTAAGAAAATCTATTGAACTCATAAATATTACAACACCTGACACTTGACTTCAGTCCCCGTGTTTTCGCCAGGTAATCAGCCAAAAGTAAGACCTGTTGCCAAAGTACTTAGGAGTAGAATGAATGACATATAGCCTCTTCCTCTTTGTCGACATTTTGAAGTCCAACCTCCCACCTTGAAAATGGGAGTCGGGATATCTCTGGGCCGTCTGCGGTACTTTGCTTGTAGGGCCGTTTCGGGAGCCAAAGAGTTAAAATTTTCTTTCATGGTTATACTGGAGTTTTGTTGATACATTTCACTTTGAGCACACATGGTACAATTTTGTAGAAATGTGAAATTCCGCTTTTCTGGCACTGATTCCATCAATCGTAGAATCAATGCAAATCTGTAATAAAATTTTGTTGATAGGGGGAGGGTAGTTTTCTTGGCAAGGAAACTAAGCATGGACCAGTGAAGTGACATGTTTAATAATTCTCGACGGTAGTCCTCAATCCCTCCAGGCAGTAGCGTTGTAGACCATAGCTCTATGGGAGAATTTTGAAGGAAAAGGGGGGGGGAGGTGCAGGGGGGGGCAGTGTCAATTGGCTTCTCGATAGTATCATGCTGAGGAATATGAACTTTGGACCTCTTAGGGTTTCTGACACTGATAGCAGGGACGGACAGTGGAAGTGCAATGTGCAGCATGAGGCGAGACCTTCGGGATTATTGAGGCAAGATGATGATATGTGTACGTGGTGCATGGTGTGTTTCATTATGAGTCATGGTTGCTTGTTTCCTTTCTTATAATCTTGCCACATGTCTTTGAAATATTGAGTATAAAGTTATTTTGATTTCATTCCCATTTTTAACACTTTACAACAAAGTTGAAAAGTGTTTATGACTTTGTTCATTCTGTCTGTCTGTCTGTCCGTTAGCACGATAACTGCCGTAAAAATGACTTAATCAAAATGAAATTTTAGTATGTTGTTCAGACGGTCTGTAGAACCTATGGGAATATAAATGAATAATATCACCCAATTAGTTTTGGATTGAACCCGGGTCGAAAAAATTAAATACATTGAGCCCTATGGGACCTAATTTTTCAAACATTTTTTAAGCGGATTTAAAATTCACAAATTGCTTCGAAAATTTTAGGTAATATTCAAATTGTTCCATAAAATATATAAAAAAAAATTCAGCGAAATATATTCAGTAGTTTTTTAAATAAAAATTAAAATAATAATTACACCTCTTATATGAAACGATCACGTGACCATGATATGAAACAATCACATGACCCACTTCAAAATGATATATGGCATCCATCTTGTTTCAAAATCGTGATTTTTAAAAATTCTTTTTAATTCATATTGAGTGTTGTATCCGTCCTAAAACTACTTTATTTTTACTTAAATTCTGTGCATCTACATACTGAAACAACGCAATGACAATATATTTGAGTTTAAATGCTCATCTAAATTTGATTATTTCTACAACTAAGCCTATTTTTCACCTATGTAAAATGTAAACAGCAAAATATATAGAATGAGTTGTATTAGAATTCCTGTATTTTTTTAACACAAAATAATTTAGTCCATGGAGTCTGCATGGCTGATATGAATGAAATATTAATTGATTTTATAAAGAGAAGGACGATTTTTTCGATGAAGTTTCAAGCATAGAGTTTAATTTTTTGTAGCTCCATGGTCTTAAACAAAATGTTTAAATAAAATAAATTATTATAGTATTGTGATGAACGAAATGAATGGGAGAAAGTTATGAATGAAATCCTGTCTTTATAGAGAGATCAAGGCGTGTTATTTTTTCTATGACATCATTTGAATTAATTTCAGTTGTTTATGATAAAGTTTTCAAATATAATAAATTATCGTAGTATTATGATCATTCTAAAACTATTACCGAGGAATGTATAACATTTTAGAGATGTTTAATCCAGGCAATTTATATTTCAATGCCGTCATTTGAATGAAGTTCATTTTTTTCGATGAAGGTTTATGTTTTCAAATATAATAAATTAATGCAGTGTTGTGATAAGTTTCAAAATATTACCGAGGAATGTATTGCATTTTAGACTTGTTTAAATAAAATTGCATTGAAGTTGGAAAGTGTTTCATAATCAATGCTTTAAGCATGATTGATCTTTCTTGTTTGTTTGATGACTTTCCTATTTTATTTTAGTTTCTTTAAATGTGAAACACAAATGTTTCGTTTGAGCAATTGTTTTATTTCAACCATCTTTATATAGACTTTTATTATTGAAATATATGTTTTTAGTTAAATTTTTGGTATTTTATTTAAATTGTTCATGTGACCATTCAATTGGATAGTAAAACGCCAAAAGTAGAAATGTCCATTGTGGTCCAAATTATGCATTCAAAACTTCCCCATTTTGTTTTCTACTTTACATAAAATGATCACATCACATAACCCCAGGATTCTGCAGAACATGCAGCATGCTGATCTGGAAAAAAATCAATTTAAGATCTTTCATTGATCATCTTGAACAGTCTTTTTTAAACTTTTTGAGTTGCGGAAATGTTTTTAATTTATGTAAGACTATCACTTCATGGAACCCCAGGGTTCCATGAAATACCAAGCATGATACTATCGAGAAGCTTGACTAAGAAAAAAAAATAAATATATATATGATCAGGGTCCGCGCTAGCCATTCGCCTACGCGCCAAATGCGAAAAGATCGCAAAACTGGCAATAAAAAAAATACTTTGGCGAAAAAAATGGCGAATGATTTTTTGGAAACTGTGAAAATTTCGTAAATATTTTTTTGGAAAGTAATATGGAATAAAAGTCCGATTTAATTTGGAATAAAAGTCCGATTCCAGACAAGTATGCCTATGATATACGAGCGTTGTCTCCCGTCTGTTTTGGGGACGCTCGTTCTCGTGTGACAAGCTCCAAGTATTCTTTAATTCCCAGCACGCTGCTCCTCAAAACGGACGGCAGACAGCGCGCATTCCTGTCTCTCAAGCGTCCTTGACTCACCGCGGCAATCAAAACATTATCTGGATTCTGTCCGTTATGGGAGCCGATTTTTTTCGTTAACCCCGAGTCGCACAACCGTTAACCCCCAACACAGTTATTAGATACTCTCCAATAAACAAAACAAAAAAACACTTTCAACTTAAAATTCTGCATTATAGTTTTAAGCAATCCGTTATAGAATTATTTCTGAAAAGAGCCATTTTTTGTCGAAAACGATCAGCCGTAATCAGAGAAACAAGTGATAAACATTGAACGAAAATGTATGTATATTTTTTGATGACGCGTATACAATGGTAGTCCGAGCATCTGGAGGGCAGAGAAATTAGGAGTGTGCGATTGCGTAATTACTACCGCATCGTTTTAGGATCGATTGTCTTACGGGAAAAAATAACTTTTAGACTTACGATGTTCTTTTTTTTTAGACTCCGCATATAAATCGCCCCCCTCCTCCACTTTGAAGCGTTTTTTTTTTTTTTTTTTGTCACAAATTTCTCGACTTACGCGAGTATATTACGGTAAATAAAAAAGCATTTAATTTTAGTTAAAAATAAAATAGAAAAAAGGCAACTACTGATTATTATCACAGATGCCAATTTGCGGTTTGCTGTTTTTGTCATAAGTTGAATCGTAGTTTATCTTTTTGTTACGAATTTTTAAGCCTGCCTGGCTTGTTTTCGTTTCATCTTCATCATCATCTTTGTGGTTTTTATACGATCCTTACGCCTGCCTGAATTTTAAAACCGACATTAAAATTTATCCCATAGATAGTTTTGGTGCCTAATTTTAAAGAAATATAATGATGATACTGCATATAAAAATATTATGGATGTAACAGGAATTGGTTTCACATGTCCTATGACAATAACCATCGTTAAAAGAGGCTTTAGCAAACAGAACATAAATTTCATTAAGTAGTAACATCAGAGTAAAAAATCTCAGTGACTTGATTCTTATAAATAGTGAAGGGTCAGATATAAAAGATTTTAACTTTAAGGCAGCTTTTGAAAATTGGTGTATAGTACAAAATTCGATGCTTGCCTGGTTTATATGATAATGAAACTATGTTAATTATAGAATAAATTTGTCATTTTTGTAACTCATTGTGATCTTTCATTGGTAAATACAAGTTCAATTTACTAATAGCCTGTTTAATGATTAAAAATATGAAATCTACCTATCTTTATATCTTGTTTAGAATGAAATTAATATTATTAGCTGCATTATGGCTTAAAAGTAAAAAAAATTTTACCGATGGCGACGATAACTTTGACTAATAATCATGTAATTTGGCTAATGATTTTTCTATTTGGCTAATTTGTTGGCTAACAGTTTGAAATTCCTAGCGCGGGCCCTGTATGATGAATTAACGAAGTCTGTAAATTGAAATTTAATGCTAAACAAACTGATGTGTTGGTTGATGACAGCATAAAAAAGTAGATGTGAGTGATAAAATTCTATACAGTCTTTGTGACTTTTTTTACTATGGTAAAAGAGGATATGTAGCAGTAGCTAACCACTTAAGAATAAAAAAAGCACATGAAGAAAATGTTTGTTAAAAATGCAAAATATTGCTAAGCAAATTTTTTTTTAAAACATCTCTGCAATCATCACTAAATGTTGTTCCACCACAAGTTAATGTTCCCCTTTGTAATATATATGTTACTGTAAAAGTGATTTATCGGTGACTATGCATAATCACTGTTTATTATGCATAATTACCAATCATCTTGGTAAGTAAGTTTAAAAAGTTTCACTTAATTTCTCACTTTTCACCTTTACCACCAAGTTTGCATAATTTCCAAAAGAAGTAGGTAAATTTCATAAATACGCCAGAATTTCTCACTTTTACAGGATGTCTACAGGTCACAAAAGTCCCAAATATATAGTGAAAATGGAAAATGGGTCCCGAAAAAGTCATGAATTATGAAAACAAGTCACGAAAAATCCTGCTGCTCCTCAAAAATTCCGTAATTTTTCTCCGTATTTAAAGTTCCTATGGTTTTTCTTTCCAGAATGCAAAAAAAAATGTCATGGTGGCCATGATTTATCGGGGGAAAGCTATGAGTCATCATGGGAGGTACTATGATTAAATGCCATTCCCATTTCGTCAAGCTGACAACTTTTTCATTGGTTGCTCACTACCATGAATTCTGTTTTTGTTCTAGCTTTTGTTCTAGCAAGAAAATTGGAAACTGCAATATCTATCATTATTTACACGGTAAGTACATGTTTTGCTTTAATATTTTTAATGTGATTATCTGTTATTTTCTGCACATAATTCAAGGATTCAAAATATAGAGAATGCAATAAAAATTGGATCTGCACTTCATAAATTACGAATTTTTGAGATGTTCTTGAAAGCTCTTAGTTTACAAAGTTTAGATCCCAATTTGGTACTCTTCCGTTAGCTGGGTACCAGATAAAAACCGCCAAGTTACAGCGATAATTCATCCAAACTAACAACTTTTAAAGAGTTTATCTTTTAACATGTATAACAACTCTAAATCAAACTGTTTTTTAAAAAAGAAGTTTCTTTTTAGAAAAACTAGTCACTTTTTAAAATGCTAAGATGGACTACACAATTTGGCAATTGCCTAAAGACGAAGAGGCAAGCATAAATTTTTCAAAAAAAAATTGAATTCTTCATAAAGGAAAGCAATGTTCAAATGATCATCCGATGAGGTTATGCATGCTAAAATAAGTTTATTTTCAGCAATTGTAAATGAAATTTACTATTTCATGCCTGCTATATAAATTAATCTTTTTTTATTGCATATAAAAATAAAAGTCCACCAGAGTGAACATTGAGACTTGTCGATGACTATGTCAACTTTAAAGCTCTGCGATTTTGGTCTGGTACTTAGCTAACGGAAGAGTACCCCCAATTTTTATCGCATTTTCTATATTTTGAATACAAAAAACAAAATGTTTTGTTTTCAAAGTTTATTCTTTACTGGTAAAAATCAGAAATATCTGCAGAATAATTTGTAACAATTAAAATTGTTATGTTTGATAACCCTCTGAAACTTTCTTTTAACTTCAAAATCGTCGAACTCCCAATCCAAGTGCTTTTACGTTCTGTCTTTTTTTAAATTTTTTTATTGAGAATTCAGTGTAAACAATTTGAGTGAAATGCTTTGATTAGGCATGCCGGGTAATTTATATCCCTTTCGAGTGGTAAGGTCATTTCTTCACTGACCTTGTATTGTGAATGGATCGTTTTGCAATGCCGTTTTTTCCTGGTAGATCGGAGATACCCCGCAGCAGATTGTTATTTTTTTTTCCTAATGTTAACAATCTTGTGTATTATTTAATGAGTGGAATACATGTAATTCTTTATATTTATTCATTTATTTAGAGTAACAAATTGCAAACATGAACTTAAAATGCTTCCCCTTTTCATTTGCTTTTTTTCTCAAGATGATTTCTTGAAATGCTCGGTAAAGATCTGTTTTCTGTTACAATTTCCAAATTATATTGAAAAGTTGAAATCTTTTCTGAAATTTATACATTGGTCAAATTGTGGATAGGTCACACATGAACTCCGAAATAGTTATTCAGATTTTTTTTATTTGTAGAAGTTCTACCTGTGTTTCATACACAATCATTCAGTAATTTAAAGAGTTTTGAACAGTGTTTCTTTTAGGACTTTTTGGCCAGGGAAGAGGGGGAGTTTCCTATTTGCCCTATATAAATATATCTAAATGCTGTGTCAGATAAATAGAAACTAGGTTGACATAAAAGTGTCTCTGGGAGGATGGGGGCTTTGCCCCCCCCCCCCCCCCCAGAGGTATGTCTGAAAGAAACACTAGTTTCAAATGTATTCGGGTGTGGTGCTTACAAAAATTGCTGGTGAATAGATTTGCTTTATTGTAATCAGGTCCACCCTTACAAATTGACCCCCCCCACACACACACACACACACACAAACAAACACCATATTTGATTTATTTGATTTTCCTTCCTTTGTACATTTTTTATGTTTTTTCTATCCTCTAAACAAACATATTGTAGATCCAGGCCCCACTAGAGTAGTCCCCTTTCCCTCTATGTGCGCCCCTGTCGCAATTTTTGCCATATTCTTTCTTTGTGTGATTTTTTTTTTCATTTATAATAATGTTTTATTAAAATTTGGGAGAGACACTTGATATAAACAACCGTTCTCGATCCCCAAGGTACATTTTTGTGAATTTCTATGATTTTTCATCCTATATTTGAATAATCATCATTTCATTAGTAGCTCACTTTAATAAAAATTACAATACACCAGTAAACAAAATAGCTTCTAATTTTTTAATATTTATAAATTTAGTTTTTTAGTGTGTGTGTGTGTGTGTATATATATATATATATTGATTTCTACTGAAGTCTTTTGAGGCATAAATTCTACAAGTAGTTACATTTTAAATTAAATACTCAAAAGCTATTCTTGAAAGTGTTTGATATTTTATTTTGTATTTGTGTAGTTTATTAATTTTTTTTTATTTTCAGAAATAATCTCATGATGCCTGGGAAATGCAAATTTAATGATTTATGACTGTGCGCTGAAGATAAAAATCTGTCTAAATAGTTATCTCTAGTGACTAATGATATATATAAAGCATATTGCAAGATATGCAACTCTAAATTTGGCATAAGTCATAGTGGTATTGGCTGCATTAAAACTCAGCTAAAGGGGAAAAACATTCAACTCTAGCAAATGCATTATATTTAGAATTCAAATGACTATTCCTTTTAAAACATCAGAAAATGTTTTGCAAATGAAGGAAAAGAGCTAGCTGTTGATCCAACTGTAAAAAATACAGAAAATAAAAATGTACAGCCTGCTGATGGGATGAAAAAATTTCTACTAAATGATTAAGTCACTAAAGCAGAAATTTTATGGGCCATCAAGACTATGTTTGCTCACATTTCTAATCGAAGTTTTGGAGGTACATCGAACCTTTTTAAGATCATGTTGCCAGATAGTATCATAGCTGAGAAATTTAAAATACATAAAGATAAACTAGCGTATGTTATTACATATGGTTTGGGACCTTAATTCCAAGATCAACTAGTAAATGACATTCGAAAATGTGATTACTTTTGTCTTTCTATAGATGAAAGTCTTAATAAAGTGGCCCAGAAGGGTCAAATGGATATTCTTGTTCGTTTCTGAAATGATTCCCAGAACTTGGTTAATACATATCTTCTATGTTTTTAGGCCATTCTAATGCTGCCGATTTACTTTATTCCTTCACCACCTGCCTTAAAGATTTAGGTTTGCCATTAGAGAAAATCCTGCAAATAGAAACTGATGACTGAAATGTGAACTTAAAATTTTTGAAGTATTTTGATGAACATCTTGATGGAACAGGGTAACACACTCTTATATGTTAGAACTTGTTCTCTTCATGTGTTTCATGGATGCTACAAGACAGCACTCATGAAATCGAAATGGGACATAAATGATTTCTTATGTGCAGCTTATTATTTATTCAAGCACTTTCCTTCTAGAAGAGCAGATTATCAGCATTTTTCTGGCTCATTACTATTTCCATTAAAATTATGTCAATCAGATGGATTGAAAATTCAGATTTAATTGAAAGGGCAATCAAAATATTACCGTTCCTAAAGTTGTATGTAGAAGGCATGAAAGCTCACCCTACAGCTACAACAAACTTTGAGACTATGTCTAAATTTCATAGAGATGGAAATTCTGCCTGCCAAGCTGTACTTCTTGCAGTCAATCACCCCATAATTGGAGACATTCTTGATTTACTTTCAATCATATAAGCCCTTATTACCACATCTATATGATGAATTAGCATTGTTGTTTAAAAGTCTAGCTTCACGTTTTCTTGAAAATTACATTGTGTCACTAAAAAATCTGCGTGATATTGTGCTTATCGACATCAACAAGATGGATTTTATGGAGATGACAACATTATTGCTTCTAAAAAACATGTATTATCAACAAGATGGCACGTCTGCACACCAGGCTATAATTGTGACAAACTGGCTTGACGAAAACTTTGATAAACAGTGGATTGGTTTGAAAGGAGCCACAGAATGGCACCCAGATCTCCTGATTTAACCCCTCTCGATTTTTACTTATGGGGGTCGTCTTCTAACATTAGTTTATAATACTTGCCCACTAAACGCAATTGACCTTAAACAAAAGATAATTGATGCTTGCAACAATATTAGTTGTGAAGATCTCCAAAATATATACAGAAGCATTATTAGAAGAGCTCAGTTATGTATTGGAGTTGAAGAAAAACATTTCGAGAATGCTTTGTGAATTGCATTTCTAGTATTTGTAACGAAATTTGTCCCTTTATATCAGTGTATGCATATTTTAATTATGTGCTCCAACCGCTTAGTAAGTACTATTGCTTTATATGATTTCTGTCTGTGTAATATTTTATTTAGATGCATTTGTCATAAAAAAATTTTGACACATATTAATATTTTTGATCTAAACAATTTCAATCATCAATTTGTTTATGATCCCTATTTTCACTGATAAAACAGCCTTTCATATGGTACGGAAAAGTAGCATAAGTCAGATTTTTTTCTTTATCATACATAATTCAGTTGATTTTCAAGATACAGATATGTAGTTTATTTTTTTTATGATCTTGTTGCATTAAAAATAAAAAAATTCTGATTGACCAAATTTGTCTAAGGGAGTCGTGTAAAAATGTAAAGTGTAACTTTTTGAAAATTAATCAGAGGACTATTTCATTAACATAGTCTTATTTCCTACCTTACTTTTAACATTTTTGCAATTTACATTGCCCATTTATCTCTAACAGGTAAAAAAAAAAATCGTGTTTCAATCTTTTTGGGACACCTTGTATACTTTTGTGTGTGAAATTAAAATTTTGATAATTATTGTGCATAATGGTTCGATCCTGTCACTGGCTCATAGAGGATTCTTGGTTGCAGAGAGCATGGCGGATGTGTGGGAATTTCCACTATTGGGAGGGAGTGCAGGATATGAACTTTCCAGTCATCATTGGTCAACAAATAATCTGAAAAGTGTGTGGGGAGGGGGGGTCGCAAACCTCTCTGTCCATGCCAAGAAGACTGGGGAAACCTTTATCTTTGCTCCACCATCTTGCTTCTTTAAGGTTTGTATAGCTGTACCGCAATTTGATACTGCAGGAGGTCAGGTAGCAGAAACTGGAGGGGAGGAGTATTGCCGTTGAAGAACAGGGATTTGATTTTTGGACTCTCATCAGAAAGCCTAGGGTGCACCTTGCCCAGGGTGCAAATTAGTCTTGAGCTGACCCTAATAACGCGTGGCAATATTCTGCTCCTGATTGACGGAAATATCTTCAGAATTGAAAATGATGCCTAATTGATGAATTAATTATTAAAATATTTTAACATCGACTTTATTGCATATTGAGATTGTTATCAAGATTGATAATTGTTAATTTCTAGTTGCATGAAATATAAGTTATTTGGGTACTTCAAAATAGTTTTACATGTTGTCCTTCAAAAAAAGTGCCATATGTACAATTCAATGTGCCATATAACACAGTACCATGGATCTTATACATTCTTTTACTGTGAAAGAAGTAAATTCATTGCATTTTATAAATAAAGTCATTTGTTGCCCACATAAGATTTTTAGGAAGGTAAAGGCATGTGAATTTGATATTGAGAGCCCTCCTAAAATAATGGAGATGGAGTCTCATTTTCTAAGAAGATTACACCCATGATTTTGAAATTGAGAGATTGACTGAAAGTTATGGAATACAGGACCTTTTTCTCCAGAAAATAGAAATGTTATGGTATTAACTCATGACCACAAAAATGTTGGGAGCATTTGCCTTTGATTTGAAGTATGATAATACTTTTATACAGGCTTCTGGAAATCTCCTGTCCGAGCCAGGTTAAAATTTGGTGAGGATGGCCAATTTTCTGAAATTTGTGTCCTCTTGGACAGCCTTGAGATTAGTGTTTCTGTAAAAAAATAAACGACAAGTAGTCAGTATCTTAAAATTATGGCGAGTGCTGCCTTTTCCCTTGCCATAAACTCTGAATGAAAATTTAAATGTCATCTCTTGCAAATTCCCCCCCCCCCCTTGCTTAAGCATAAGCTTAACTGATATGCCTTATCAATTACACCCATGCCTTTTTCCAAAGAGAGCCATCATATGTGTATTGTCACCACAAGGCTAATTATTTTCTCTCATCTCACCTGACCTCACCTCCACCCAGTGAATCCGATAACTAAACGAAAATGCTAGAGGATAATTCACTCAAGATAGAAGTCACATGTTTTATTCTCCTTTTAGAGGCCTGTATGTGCTGAAATTTCAGATTTTTACCCAGCCGACAATACCAATACTTAAACCCAGTCCAGGGTCAAAGAAATTCATGAATGTAGAATGAACATGGCCTGGTCCGGTTCCAAAATGATTTATAATCAAATGTGTGAAAAACATGGAATTTGTAAAAAATTTTTGTACGAAGAATTGAGATAAAATTTGCTTTCTTAAACATTTATCTTTACATATCTGAAGTCCTATAAGTTCATGTATTCAATTAAAATTCATTAAAATTTTTTCAAAATAAATATGTTCCATCTGAACTTTTTAAAAAATAGAGTCATCCCAGTCCGAAACAGTGTTAGAAAACTCCAGCCCTTGCCCAGCTGAGCCTTTTGATTTATTTCATCAAAATATCAAGATATTGCTTTCCCAGTTTTCATTTTATTTTCAAATAATTGTCTGAGAAGATGAGCATGCTTACAGATTTAAAATATGTGATGTGGGCAGTACATGACTTTTACTACAGATTCAAATACATTTTCTTCTTGTTTATTTCATGATGCATTAAATTGAGTTTAATTGCATATAACAGGGTAATGTAATAACATGAATACTTTTTTGGTATTATATCCAATTTGCATTTTTAATGCATCTGCTTTTTCAATGCATCTTTAATGTATCATTTGGCAACTTAATGCATTTTAATGCCTCTAGCTCCTCAAAATTCACGAAAATGAAAATATATCAAGAGCAGTTCATCCTAGAGTCATGGGTGTCAATCTTATTCGCCTTGCTGTCAAAAATTGCATAAATAACAAGTATTTATTTTTGCAATATTAGTTATTTATTTCAGGTTTTCAAGACCTTTGTGGGTCATTTCGCAAAAAAAGGCCTGTTATATTTTTCCGAATTATGTCAAAATCTAATCGGTATTGGGATAACCCTCAAGGAATGTGACTACAAAATCTTTAGAAAATTCATTAGATGCTTTTTTAAATACAGTTGAAAAAGCCCTCAGTTTCTCAAAATAAAGTAAAAAATTTCAAAAAATATCTCGTGAATAGACCATCTTAGAGGAATGGGGGTGGTCTTATTCTTTTCATCGTCAAAAATTATGTATAAACAAGCATTAAATTGATGCATTTGTAGTATTTTATTTTAAATCTTGAGGATTTTTGTGAGCAATTTTGTAAAAAAAGACAGATTATTGTTTTTTGAATTGTATCAAAATCTAACCATCACCATGGTAACTCATTGGCGACTTAAGACTTAACTATCAAATTTTATAAAATTTGGTTATCTAGTTTCTTAAAAAAAGTAGTTACATACGAGTTTTGAGGGCCATTTACCCCAAAAATGCAAATTCTGTTTAATGGAATCATACCAAATTTTGTAAATTTGGTCAGTTTTTCAGCTGGAGTAGACATGTTTGATTTTTGTGTATCATTTCTTAAAGAAAGGCAGGTTCTAAATCAATGGATCTTTTTCCCAAATTGTACCAAAATTTAACCAGCACCAGGCTAATCCACAAGTTACTTACCTACAAAATTTTATGAAATTTGGTCAATTAGGCTATAATTAGAGTGGATACATTCATTGCACTAAAAATAGTGTTTTGTGTTCTAGGGTGGTCGAAATGTGTAGATGTTAACATCTTAAGCTGCAATTTTCGACACACTTCCAATACTTTCCCTCTATATTTTACCATGTATGGTAGGGAAAGTAATAATGGATTTTAAAAAAAAGTAAAAGAAGTATATTCAATATATGTTCCAAAAGTTCTATTTGCAAATTACTTGTGTAAACTTCTGTTAATTTCTTCTAAAAAGTGAATTTTTGACCTTTGAATTTCTTTAATACTTGGCTGACAATACTGTTATCAGATAGTGTAAGTATATTATTGTTGTTGTTGAGACCCAGACCGTCCGACCTACCAGAAAGGTGTAAGGTAACTGTATGGACGGCCGGGAAGTGCCACCCAATTTAGACCGGAACCCAGTGGGGGAGGCATCCACAGGGACCGTACCCTCCTTCCCCTACCACCAACCTCTCAGAAGGACTTACGGACCCACATGTTTAACGTGATCGTACTCCGCATGAACACGGCGGCATTTGTGGTAGCGTGCAAATCTAGCGTGCAAACCACGGGGATACCGCACCCGAGATGGCCAACAGCACGCGGTGTTCCGAGGTGGTCACCCACAAAGTACTAACCACGCCCGATGCTGCTTGACTTCGGTGATCTAACGAGAACCGGTGTTTTCAGCACGGTACGGCCATTGGCCCAAGTATATTATTGCATAGCTGCCAACCGTTCCGAATTTTCCGGATTCGTTCCGAATTTTTACGTCTGTTCCGAAAATCCGAATTTTTGAAAATGTTCCAGTTCCTGTTTTACCCCATTTTCCCCCCTGTACGGCTGTACGGCCATAAAAGTTAAAACATGCCAAACAACTGGTTTGTGACGTCAGAAAAACTAAGTAAGGAAAACGGCTATTTATCATGAAAAGTAGCTCTGTCAGGGGGTGTGCCACTCCTTTACCACGAACATTTCTGTGACGTCAGATGTAGAGTATTTATAGCGCGCGACCGTGGGCGTCACCCCCGGTAGAAGCCTGCTTTCGGAGGTGACGCCGTGGGTCGGCAAGCGCCTGACGCGTGGTGGCGCGGCAAGCGTCTGAGAGTGCTGGCGCATCGTTGTTTGCTCCTCTAGTTTTGAACTACGAACGTGACTGGAAATACTGGCTGCATAGTTTTTATGACGCACTTTTAGCTCTGTTGTCGATGCGATTAGCGACCACGTTTTTTCATCCCATATTGGCCTTTGTGTTGTGTGTTTAATCTTCTTATTAATACTTACATTTTATTGACATTCATAATGGCAAAAAATCGTCGGACTCAAAAATATCTCGAACGATATTCAACAGAATTCGATTTTATAACAAAATCTCGAAAAGGTGAAACATTTGCATTTTGCGTCATGTGCAACACGATCACGGATATAAACATATCTCATGGAGGTAAAACAGACATCGTCGTCCATGCTAAAGGTATGAAGCATAGTTCACAAATGAAAGTTGTGAAGCAAGCTTCAAAGTTGAACTTTATGCCAGTTTCAAGTAATGATATACAGACAATTCGTGCAGAAGTGCTGTTTACAAGTTTCTTGCTAGAACATAATGTTCCTATTGCCGCTGCCGACCATGCTTCCAAGCTATTTTCAGCAATGTTCCCAAATTCTTTGGAAGCTAAAAATTATTCCTGTGGAAGAACTAAAACATCCCACATAATTAAAGAAATAGCTTCAGAAAGTACCAGAAGCATGATAAATGCTTTAAAAACTGGCCCTTTTACAATTGCTACTGATGGTAGCAATGATACAGATAATCAACTATATCCCATCGTTGTAACGTTTTTTGATAAAGAAACTGAACAAGTGTGCTGCAAACTTTTATCTTTGCCATGTTTGGTAGGTGATAGTACAGGGGAGAATATTGCTAAGTTGGTGAAAGATGAACTTGATTGTTTTACCATTCCATGGCAGAATTGCTTGGCATTATCCTGTGATAATGCAAATGTGATGATTGGTAAAAAGAAAGGTGTTGGATCATTTTTGAAAGAAAAACAGCCAAATTTGATAGTTTGGGGCTGCATGTGCCACCTATTAAACTTAGCTGCTGAAAAGGGATCAGCAGCTATGCCTATTTCTTTTGATGAACTTCTTGTAGATATATTCTATTACCTGAAGAAAAGTTCAAAGCGTAAACAATGCTTAAAGGTTTTTCAAGATTTGCACAATGCTGAGTCTAAAAAAATTCTCAAGCACTGTGTGACACGCTGGCTTTCTTTGGGCAAGTGTCTTGGGCGTCTTCTTGACCAGTGGGATGGAGTTTTATTTTATTTCAAAGAAGAATCTGTAAAAAGTTTGAATGTGAAACAGCAATTTTCACCACGTATTGCTGCATTTAAAATTCCTAAGGTAACTAAGGAACAGCCTCTTAAGCGAAAAGCCGAATCAGAAAGTGAAAAGCCCAAGCATGTCAAACATAGCCATCCAAAACTAGTTCAAAAGGGAACTATACAGAATACGAAAACGGGAAATGCTTCGGAAAGTGTATTCAGCAAAAGTGCTTCCACTGGTGTACAAACCAATTTGAACAGTCAGAAAAAATTGGAAAAAAGTATCCTCAGCAGAGAAGAGAGGATCTTTTTATATCTAAGTTCAGATCTGTACCATGCCCTTGCATTTTTTCTGAAAAATATAATTAGTGTTTTCGAAAAATTTAATGTGAGTCTGCAGTCAGAGACCCCCAGAGTCCATAAGCTAAAGTCCCAAATTCAAGTTTTTTTTACAGATTTATTAGTCAGATTCATAAAGCTTGAAGTTGTGAAAGCTTCGACATGTGTCTTCGATATCTCTTATAGTGATTCAACAAATCATAAGGATAATGAAGACATATCTGTGGGATCAGAGACGTCAGAGTGCCTGAAAAAGTTAAATTCTGATGAAAAAAAGCAGTTTTTTGAGTACGTCAAAAACTACTATTGTATGACATGCAATTATATTATCAGAAACTTTCCAATCAACTCTGATGTTTTACATCATGCTGAAGTCGCAGATGTGTCTCAGAGGGAAAAAGTTAAATTTGCTTCTATAAAATTTTTTATAGACAGATTTCCTTCTATACTGCAAAAAAACTCAACAGAATCAACATTTGATGTAATTGATAGTGTAGAGACTGAGTTTTTGCATTATCAAATGGCAGCTCTGCCAGAAGAAATAATTGCTGAAGATAGACCAGATGTTCAGTGGGCTAAGTTAGCAAAGCAAAAAGATCCTGTGTGTAAACTTTTGTATGGTAAATTGAGTAGTATCATGTTGGGGATACTAACACTCCCCCACAGTAATGCTGCATGTGAACGAATTTTTAGCCTTGTAAAAAGAAACAAAACTGATTTTAGAAGTTCCATGAGTATTTCAACTTTACAGTCTACTTTAATTGCCAAATCTCGGATAAATGGTGCTTGCTATGAACAAACATATGATGCCAATTTCTTGAAAAAGGCCAAATCTGCTACTTATGTATCAATACACCAAAAAGATTCTTAATTTGTTTTTGTTGTACTTTGTAATAGTGTAATGAAATTTTTTTTTTCAAATATAAAAATAGTTTAATTTTACTTTTAGTTGAATATTGATGTATTTAAGGAGAACAAATATAGTTATAATTTTATGGGTGTAAAAAAATTATGCATTTCATGTATGTTTCAAAATTCTTATCTCATGAGGTCTTAATTTTTTTTATTAAGATTAATTATATATATATATAGGTTTCACCAACTTTCTTCCAGTGTGTGGGGGGGGGGTTTGCAAAATCACTGTCAATACATAATACATAGGCTAAGAAATACTGACATGCTAATTTCAATTGTGTGTGTGTGGGGGGGGGGGGGGGCAAGTACTCCCATGCTGGAGACACCCACGTATATATATTTTATGTGCAACTATTGCGTGTCATTTTTTTCGCGTAAAGTGTTCCTAATTTTTTATTCTCAGGGTTGGCAGCTATGTTATTGTGTAAAACTGCATAATAGTATTCAGAAAAATAAACCTCTAACTTCATGATTAACTACTGATTTGCTGATCTTTTTCTGCTGGTTTGTTTTTATGTTCTGAATCTTGCATACAACTAGAAGCTATAATTGCTTGTGTTATTACTTTCCATGCAATATATGGTAATGTATTGGGAAGTATTGGAATTATGTCGAACTTGAGTTTTCGATGGATATACACATTTTGGGACTTTTGGAACACGAAAAATATATTTATAGCATGACGTCTGTGTGTCTGTATGGGCAATGTATGTATTCACTCTAACTCAATAACAAAATTTTGTAAAAATTTTATTGGTAAGTTACTTGTGGGTTAGCCTGGTGCTGATTAGAATTTGATATGATTTGGGATAAAAGAACCTGCTTTATTTTGCGAAATGGCCCACAAAAATTGTATGCCTCCACACTAGCTAAGAAACTGATTGACCATATTTCACAAAATTTGATAGATATGTCACTTGTGAGTTTCCCTGGTGCTGATTAGATTTTAGTATGATTCAGGAAAATATTATAACCTGCCTTTTTTGTGAAATAACATTCAAAAATCATCAAAATCTAAAATAAAAGACTATATATGCTCAAATATATCAATTAAATACCTGTTTTATACATAATTTTTGACGATGAAAAGAATAAACATAACTCCATTTTTTTAAGATTAACCATTCTTAAAATATTTTAGGGTTTTTTTTGCATTTTTTGCTTCACGGATTTAGAAAATGCATAGGGTGGCCCAATTGCTTTATGGGTTACATGATCTTTTAGACTTGACCTAGCATTTTCTAGGTCAAGGGGCTTAACAACAACATCTCTGTTCTTAATTCAGAAATTTTGGTTCTGCTGGTGACTATAGTATCTGTACCTCTGTCTAAAACAAACTTAACTGTTTTTGGTGAATTCCAATATGACCACGCTCTTAATTATTTTAAGTGATGGATTTTGATTATTATTGTATAAGTCAGAAGAGAGAGCAATTTCTGCTTTTGAAGGTGTTCTGGGGGTTACCACCACTTTTGTTACTTGGTAGCTTATGCATCTGTGTAGCAGGCATGTTTCTTTGTTTTTTATTATATTTGCTTCAAAAAGTGATTGCCAATAAAAAAAAAAACTCATTGCTATAAAAAGTGGTTGTTACATTTAGTTAACTGCAGACACTGCAACCAGTAAGTGTGAATCTTGTATATAACATATTTGAAAATATTTATATATTGTGTCATTTGATTAACTTTACTTTTAAATGTACTTTGCTTAAAATTTGCTTTATTACAGATTCAAAGAGTAAAATGGATGGATCACCATGGACAGTCAAGCAAAAACAGCAGCTTAGTTCGGATATGAATCGTCTGGACGGTAATAAAATTTATAAGTTTTCTATTGCACTTTGTGTTAAGATAAATAGTAAGGATTTCAAACTGTGTAGTAACTTACAATATTTCTGGCTGGTATACATAGCATGTTTCTGAGTTTAATGATAATTTTGTGACACAAATATTAAAAAAATTACTAAAAGTAAATCAGTTCAAACCTTTAGGTTGGTATATTTTCTGTGCAGAGACTAGGTAAAGCTAACACTAAAACAATGAATTTTTTGAACTGTATTATAAAAACCTATTGAATATTTTGTTCTCTTATTAAAAAACTTAGAATAATTTTCTTCTGTGTTTTCAATAGCTTTAAGAAAATAAGAGAAGCCATAAAATTTCAATATTACAACGAAAATGGAAAAGCCAGTAGGGACTCACTTACCTTGCACTCCTACTATCCATGGACACATGAGAGCCATGCACTTTTTCCAATCAATATTATTGTTTCCTATATGACTCCTTATTGAAACATATATACTATACCATCCCCTAATAAAATACAATTCATATACGACCACCAATCGCGAAACTTCCTTAAATATGAATCAAGTATATTAAATTAATAATTTCCACACATCTACAGAAATTATCAAGGAAAATGAACATAAAGTTACAAAATATTGAATTTTAATCAATTAGACATCATTTTCATTAATTTAGTGCCATTTTATCAATTTTGTGAAATTTTAACTCACCAAATTTGTCGCCAAGTGGGATGGTCTGAATGGCAAACAGACCATACTGAAACATCACTACAATACTATCCCTTAACAAAGCACAATTTCATTGATTTAGCATCATTTTTAGCAATTTGGTGACATTTTCATCAACTTGGCAACATTTAGAAAAAATGTTGCCTATACAGTACAACCTCGAAAATCCGGAAACCTCCAAAATCCGGACGTTTTCCAAATTTTCGTTTTTTTTCCCCCGGACTGACGAAGTCGCGGATTTAAAAAACAACAGGGTAAGATTATTTATTTTATACATAAGATTATATATTTTACCGTATTTTCCGGTCGAACCCGGAAATGAAACGAAAGTTTAGATGGACGGCCGTAGATAGATAGGCTCGTGGTTGGAGCGTGAATTGTGTTGTTAGCGTTAATCCCTCCTCCCCTTATTCAAGTCACAACTCCTGATGAATTATTTCGCATAAAATATACATCGTTATTTAAATACGGAATTTTTATTATCAAAATTTCCTTTTCTCATTATTGAAAAAGACATTTTTCTGAAACAATGTAATTTTTAATATTAAACACTTTAAAACGTTATCGTAACATTTTATCACAGATGTTCAATTAAATCTAAAAATCCCGAGAATTCATATTAACGCTCACGGAAATTTATTTTGTTCACGTAGTACGATTTCCATTCTTCAATTTATTCTGTTTTGTCTTCAAAATCTCCTCCCCCTCCCGATATCTGACGATTTTTTCGTTCTCATCGAACGTGTCAGCTTGAAATCGACTGTATATTTTGCCTTTTTTGTTTAGAAAGCCATATTTACATACTATAAACAGCAAATAAATAACTAAATAATATCGTATCGCACAGAACCGAGCAACAAGGTCATTAACGCACAGAGCTCTCAAAGGGGTCGGCTTGCCACCAGTGACAGTCGGCTGTGTTAACGATTAGGAACTAAGCAAATTCCTTTCTTCGCTTTCCCTGCCCCACCACGTCCGGGTGCTGCCTTAACCTAGTAATGACTCATCGTAATTTAGAATAATCATTGAGAGGAGAGATATTTTTCTTTTTTTTTTTTGGAAAAGATATTTATTTTATCTACTGCGATATTTTTTACATATTTGACTATTACTAATAAAGTTTTTACTTTTTTCAGAGTCATCAGTCTTTTTAAACATGACATTATATAGATGCTAGATAATAAATAAAACTTTTAAGTTCTTATTTTTTGTTTTTCGTTCGTTAATAGCGAAAACGGTTTAGACACATTTACACCTTTAAATATATCGTTAAAAGTGCTAATCCTCGATCTTTATTAAATACCAGCACTGCATTAAATTTTCCGGCGCTTCATTAAATCTCGACAAAGCCGATATAACGGAAGTTCTGCACTTTGATGATGATGCGCCAATCGTAAATAAATTGAATGATGGTGAAATTCGCGATATGATATTAAATAAAAAAGATCGAAGTAGTAACGATAAATGTGGAAAAGAAGAAATACCCATTGATAATCTTATGCAAAAAATCGATCATGCAATTAAAGGTCTTGAACAAAGAAGCATTATAACCGAGCAGAAAACGGTTTTCCCATAAATCAAAATTAATGAAATAACAAATGTTAATTCAAATATTTAAACGAAATGATAAAATGTACTTTTATCATTTCGTTTCGTTCACACATTCTAAATTATTAATGTGTATATTTTTGCTTAGAAATTTCTTTTGCCCTATTTTGTAGATTAAATAATATGTTTTAATTCATTAACTTAACTTTTGCCATTATTTTTACTAAAAATAGTGTTTTATAATGTATTTAGTTAATATCAAATCTGAATTTTATTGAAATTCTATAATCCGGAAAAATCGAAAATCCAGAATCGGCAAAGTCCGGACGAGTCCGGATTTTCGAGGTTGTACTGTATTGGCGATATCACACCAAATTCATGAGCAAGTTTTATAGAGAGACTGAGAAGGGGTTGATTGAAATTGAATTTAATTTCATCAATTTAGCATCATTTAATCAATTTGGTGACATTTCAGTTAATTTGGCAATGTTTTGATCAATTGACAACCCTAATAAAAGTCACCAAATTTGTAGCTAAGTACAGTGGTCGAACAGACAGACCCTACTGAAACCTCATTACAATAATATTCCCTAACAAAACACAATTAATTTCATTACTTTAGCATCATTTTTATGAATTTTGTGACATTTAAAAACAGTTGCCAATTTACAATATCCCAATAAATCTTTCTCAAAGTGTTATTGAGAGGGAAATGGATTATTGTTATAGCATACATGCCAACTGCTACGGATTGTCCGTAGCTCCTATGGATTTCCCTATTGAACTACGGAGCTACGGAAACTACCCTAAATCCTACGGATTTTATGAATTGTCTTTTGCTTATATGAGCACAAAAACCAAGGAGAAAAAAGAATAATTTTCATCTTTTTTTTGTATGTGTGTGATCGTTATTTAGACTTTGGAACCGGCGTACACGAACACGTGTATATTGAATGGAAGCAAAGCATGCTTTTGCCAGAAAAAATAAGGTGCTTGGCCCAGTTCCGGTAGAGATCGGTCCTGTGCTGCAAAGAGACTCACGAGAAATATGCGTAGGTAGGCTTCAAGGCCAATATTGCGATTGCGCAAAGTGCTCCTAATACGTCACATTTTCCTATTTTCACTATGCTTTAAGGCAGTTTCGTTCCATTCGCCTGCAGTGCACGTTTTTTGTACGTTGAGTTGGCAACACTTCTGAATTGTGTACTTTTTAGTTCTGGAGCCTACTGCATCTCTCTTATGATGTGTGCATAATGGCAATTTTTAAAACGTATTGAGGAAGATTTTCTCTTGTAAAAAAGTGCAAGAGCTGCCGAAAGTTTAAAAAAGAGTATTCAAGCTTATGGACATGCCTTATAGCATCTTCTAAAGAAGGATTTGCTTTTTGTACTGTGTGCAAACAAGATTTTTTAGTGACTCATGGCGGTCGTGATGACTGCAAACGACACGTGGCCTGCAAAGAACATACTGAACTGAATAAATTAGAATCCAGTAATCGCAATGTGGCGTCGTATTTTACTACAAAAAATGACTTAGATGTTATAAAATCCAAATGTTAATTCACTCGGTTTTTAATAGAACACAATTTACCAATTTCAGCATCTAATCATGCCGGAAAACTTTTTTCAAAAATGTTTCCCGATTCGGAAATCGCCCAAAAATATTCAAGTGCAAGAACCAGACAAGTGCTATTATGCAAGTTATAGCAAAGGAGACAAAAAGCCAAATTATTGATAAAATTAGGAATAATAAGTTCTCCCTCGCAGCAGACGGCAGTAACGATTTGGGAGACAAGAAACTCTACATCCCCAGGTCGTGAGTTTTTTTTTTCTTCTGATAAAGGTCAGGTTCAAACAACTCTTTTATCCCTTTTAGAATCAGAAGACAATATTAGGGAAGGAATTTTTAAAATGATTGATTTGGAAATCTCAAAACTTCAAATCCCATGGAAAAACTATGTTGCTTTTTGCTGTGATAATGCCAATACTATGATAGGAAAATTTAAGGGAGTTGTCTCTTTCATCCAGACAAAGCAGCCAAAAATTAAAATAGTTGGTTGTTCATGTCATCTGCTACACATTTGTGCACAGAGAGCTACTAAAACATTGCCAATAGATATTGAGTTTTTGTTACTCAGATATATTATTACTTGGACGGAAGTAGCAAAACACAAAGTAGGCTTAAAAAATTGCGGTACTTGTGTGGGGAGGAGAATCGCAAAATATTGAAACATGCAAGTACTCGTTGGTTATCCTTGGAAACTGTTTTAAATAGAGTTATCGAACAGTGGAGTCCTTTGTTGGAATGATGATTCTGATTCTTTGTCAAAACAATGCTTAATAATTAAAGACTTTTTTGTTTCTCTGTGTACCAAATTATATTGTTTATTTTTGCAAAATGCTCTCCCAACTTTTACAAAAATAAATGCTTCATTGCAAAAAGAATCTCCTTGGTGAATGATGAACTCCATGAATTTTATTTTGAACTGCTGATTCGTTTTGTAACCCCAGCAGCAATTTCAAAATGTGAGGAAGTTTTTAACATACAGTACTCAAAGATGAAGAACTAAAAATGTGAAGATGAACTTATTATTGGTAGTTGCACACGAAGTTATTTAAGCTGCTCAAATTTATCACCAGATAAGATTAAAGAATTTTTTGCATATGTTAGAAAGTTTTTTTGTACTGCGTGTGATTATGTGCTTAAAAAAATACCATTGCATAATGAGTTTTATCAGAATGCCTTAGTGGCAAATGTTTCCCTACGTGTTTCTGTTTCTTACAGTTCTGTGAAATACTTTGTTGATCTGTTTGATTTTCCTGAAGACTGTGATAAATTGCAGTTAGAATTTGCATTATATCAAAATGAAAAGTTTTCCTCTGTTATTACAGAATGTGATAGGGCTGATGATTGGTAATCTTAAGTATCCAGATGGTACTTTCAAGTTTAATTTTCTTTCTCAACTAATGTTGTCTGTTTTAGTTGTTCCACATAGTAATGTGCCAACTGAACTAATTTTTAGTATAGTTAAAAAAAATCAAACAGAATTCAGGTCAAATCTTAGTACAAAGACATTGGAAAGTATGTTGGTAGAGAAAATAAATATGGATTGTTGTTATGGAAAAACTTTCAGTGTAGTCGAACTCAGAAATGCCAAGAGTGCATTTTATAACCAATTACATACTCATTCTGCTGAAAAAGACTGACTTTGTATATTTTAGTATTTCGTACATTGCTGATAGATTTTTTTCATTTTATGTTGGTTATTTGAAAGTTCTACTTTTGTCAAATAAATTATGTAAATATCCAATTATAAATATGAATTATGGAAATATGTTATTATTATTTTTTTTGTTGTATTTGTTTTTAAAAATCATTCAAACAATAGACCACAGCATACGGCGACTTGTGCGTGGTAAGGGAGTGTTCAAGTATTACTTAAGCACATTTTTTAATAATTTTGAAATTCCCCCCCTACCCCCCCCCCCCCCCCCCCCCACACACACACACACACCCGAGATGCTTATGTAATATTTAAACGCTCCCTAAGCTCTTTAACTTATGCTACTGATGACCCCATGTCAAATGTTGGCATGTATGTTATAGTGAATAATTACTAAATAGTACTAGAACTGTATAAGATTTTTAAACATATTAAATCTTATTACAATACATTATAGATATAACAATTTAGAACATGCTATTGATTATTGATTTTGAATTATTATTTTGTATTTATCTTATATTTATTTATTTTTCAAATATCAATTGGTGTTTTAAAAATCTCCATTTACTTTCTTTACTTATTCTGGTGAAACAAAATCAAATTTCTATCTATCTACATCTACAAATAGTTTTAATTAAATTTTAATAATTTTTGGAAATTTCATGCAACATTCCTCTTATTACATTGCAGAAGACAAAGTAACAGCAATTTAAGCAAGTTTTGTTAAATTTGCAATTGTTTTTAATTGTACATTTACTAGTATCAAGCATAGTATATACTGGCACCATTATTGTTTATCACATGCTGAAGTTCTATGAAATTTTGAAGTTTTTTTACGAACAAAATTATGAAAATCTTGAACTGTTGTTACAACTTCTTTAATGTAATCAGCTGAAACGTGTTTTGTGTTAGAATTGAAAACAACTTCTAGTGGTTTGAATAAGCTGTAGTCTTGTGTAAAAAAATTTCTGTCAAAAATAATGTAATTATTCACAAATTTTATCAAACCAACATTCATCTTAAATTATTATTTCCATCTGTGGTGATATGGTTGCCGACCTTTTAAATTTTAGTGGCATTACAGTAGCTCCGAAAACTGTTTTCTCTCTATATTTTTTCACTCGAACGTAACTACAGTAGAGCGCCGATTATCCGAACCTGTCAGGACTGGCCCTAGTTCGGATAATTGGACATGCGACTTAAGGGATGTTCCTGACTATACTTAAACGGTGAAATATATATTTTATTATGCGTAACGGTTTTCTCAACACAGCAAATGTATGTTTTTATCAAATTTAATAGTGGATAGGTAGATTAAAAAAAATATTGTGTGTACACAATTTTCCTTCATACTTTATCCAGACTTAGGACTGGCAGCTGGCGTGTTTAAATTTTTTTTTTTTTTTTTTTTTCTTCTAAACTGCAGGGATTAAAATGTAAGCAAAAAAGCTTTCGATTGTTTTTTGCTTCAAAAAGGCATTCTTTTCAATGCTGCAATACCATTAATTCTTAGTTGAATAGGATCAGCATTCTCCTGTTTTTCGAGCCATTTCATAGCTGTTTCCAAACATTCAAAGGCTTCATTATGTGATGGACCTGGGTCATTTTCAGAGCATTCGTTTTTATTTTCCTCAATTTCTTTTTCATCTTGAATCTCATCCACAATCTCATCATCATTTAAAATCTGATATCCAGAATCATCTGCGTCACTATTTAACCGCTCGTTAATTTCATTTTCTTCGTAACTTAGAATTCTTCCCATCTCCTTCATTGTTTTACATTCATCATTTTCATTACCAGATTTTTCAGATCCATTATCAGTGTTTTCTTTACTATTTAAAATTTTATTCAAAGACTTTAATGTTGAGGATTTTACTAGATTCCGGGAATCAGCATCCATCATACAACAATCTTTTAAATCAACTTTTTTTTGGTATGTTGGGAATCACGCTCTTCTTTTTCTTCTGATTAAAGGAGTTTTCTTAACATTTTCTTTTTATAAAGTCGTAAGTCGTTTGAATGTCTCTATCACACTTTGATCCATGGCTTGTATTTGTATTACACATGTAACATTAGGTGGCATGAACAATACCGGAAACTTTCCATTTTCATGTTCAAGTTCATCTACACATGGATGTGAAGGTGCATTATCTAGAAACAATAGCACTCTACCTGTTTTCTTCAATTTTTTTTTTATGTTCATTAACTTTGGAATGAAAGTTTTATTGTACCAATCAATGAATGAAAACTTCTATAGTCATCCAAGCTTTTTTTAGAAGTGTAAATAACTGGCAAAGTGTTGACATTTTGGAAGGCTCAAGGTTTTTTTTCTTTTCCTAATGAACAATGGCAATTGATGGTTTCCTGTTGCATTTGCACACACAAGAATCGTTATTCTTTCCTTACTTAATTTAGTCCCAGATGTACATTTTTCAATTCCGTATGCTAATAATTTTCATGGTAGATATCTCCAAAAAAGTCCAGTCTCATCTTCATTGTAAATGAATTCTTCGTATTTTTCCGATTCAATAATTTCTTTAAATTCTTTTCCGAAATTCTTAGCGACTACCATAGATGCAGATAATTTTTCTCCAAGTAATTCGATTTCTTGTATACCATGGTGTAACTTGAAATTTCGAAGCCACCCAGAACTTGCTTGAAATGTATTTTCTCCATTCAGTTTTTCATTAAAAAACAGTGCCTTCTCACACAATAGGGGTCCAGAAATTGGTTAACCAAATGAGCGTTTTTGTAAAAACCACGTGTACAATAATCAGCTTTTCAAAAAAAAAACCTGTCCTTCAATGGAAAGTTCCACTATGAAGGGACAAAGGAAGAGTTCGTGGGGGTGGGGTAAGATAAACAGGAATTCTGTTGTCTTAACCTTGATTTCACCTCCTTTTCCCAAGTTCTTATTCTCATGTTACTGCTCCCAATGATACACTGATTGGGGGAATGTTTTCGATTTCGCGTGCTAAATCTAAAATATATATATATATCTGAAAGAGATTGGGTGTTTGGATACTTGAACAGTTCGGATAATTGGCACTCTACTGTATGTCAAATAGTATCTATGAAATGGTAATCTTTATTTTTAATTTCACTTCTTTTTTGCAGGACGTGAACTAGGAATGTTTATTGAACTGATTCGGAGAAGAGAACCACAACATTTGCGTGAGAAACCACGATATGTCGATATTGATATTAAAAATCTTTGTCCAGAACTGTTGAAGGTGCTTGATGCGTATATTGCTGTTTGTTCATGGCAGACATCAAGGAAGCCGTATCATAAGAAAAGTAATCAAAAAAATTATTTTCTTTTATGGTAATACACTCCCGTCCAAAAAATAAGCATGAAATGCAAATTATCAAATCACCGAACAAATTAATCTTATTGGATGAAACGTTCTGTATACTTTGAAGTGCAATATGCAAATATAGAAACATGTGTATGATACCAGTTGGCTCCATGTCAAATATGTAAATCAGCATCTTGGTAAAAACAGGTGTTTCTTTCTGTGCATCCTTACTCCTACTATGGATGTTAGAGTGAAAGTCTGAAATATCCATTTCATTTGATATGTCCTAAAGAAGGCATTTAGAGGATGGTCAGAGATGGCGAGCCATGTGCAGGTTAGAATCTGGCCAATCTATTGGAGAAATTGCTCAATTTTTCAGTCTACTATTCTGTGATCTCATGTTTATGGACCAGATTCCAAAACAGCGGAACAATAAGCAGTAGGGGAGGCTCGAGTTGCCCTTGACTTACAACATCTTCCGATGACTGCTGTTCAACATTATTGCTCAGATGCAACAGGCAAGCAACAGCACCTGTTTTACATTCTAGCTTCACTGCAGCTAGAGGTAGGCCTGTATCCATTAAAACTGTGAGAAAAAGATTGCACACACATGGCTTTTATGTGCTGAAGCTAACCATTGTGTCTCCAACGGTATCAGGGACACATCAATTGGACCAGTTGGGTGATTAGAGAAATGTCCTATGCACCGATGAGTCCAGATTCACGTTGCAGTTGAATGATCGATGAATTTTTGTGTAGAGAGAGACTGGTATATGGTATCTAGTAATTAATATCAACCAGTGCCATTCATTTTTTGGTAGTTGTATCCTTGTATGGGCTGGGATTTCCTTCGTCAGATGTACTGTCATCCATTTCTTCCTTAACAGTACTCTGACTGGCCAAAGATATCGCTACAAAATCCTTGATCCCTATGTTTGCTCTTATGCAGGTCATAACAAATACAAGTCTACCTGTAACTGCAATGAGACTAGAACGTGAAGTAGGTATCAAATTATGAGTGAACAAAAGAATTTTATTGGACGAAACCTTCTTGTATTGAATTGCAATATGCAAATATAGGAACATATGCATAATGCCAATTGGTTTCATGTCAAATATGTAAATCAGCATCTTGGTAAAAGCAGGTATTTCTTTCTGTGCATTCTTACTCCTACTATGGATGTTAAAGTGAAAATCTGAAATATCCATTTCATTTTATATGTCTTAAGGAAGGTGTTTAGATGATGGTCAGAGATGGCTGTAAGCCATGTACAGGTTAGAATCTAGTCAATCTATTGGAGAAGTTGCTCAATTTTTCAGAGTCTACTATTCTGTGATTTCATGTTTACGGACCAAATTCCAAAGCAGTAGGCGAGGCTCGGGGTGCCCTTGAGTTACAACATCTTCCGATGACTGCTGTTTAGCATTATTGGTCAGATGCAACAGACAAGCAACAGCACCTGTTTTACATTCTAGCTTTACTGCAGCTAGAGGTAGGCCTGTATCCATTACAACTGTGAGGAAAAGATTATACACACATGGCTTTTATGTGCTGAAGCTAACCATTGTGTCTCCAACGGTGTCAGGAACACATCAATTGGACCAGTTGGATGATTAGAGAAATGTCCTATGCATCGATGAATCCAGATTCACTTTTCAGTTGAACGATCGATGGATTTTTGTATGGAGAGAGACTGATATATGGTATCAAGTGATTAATATCAGCCAGTGCCATTCATTTTTTTGGTAGTGGTATCCTTGTATGGCCTGGGATTTCCTTCGTCAGATGTACTGACATCCATTTCTTCCTTAACAGTATTGTGACTGGCCAAAGATATCGCTACAAAATCCTTGATCCCTATGTTTGCCCTTATGCGGATCGTAACGGATACAGGCCTACCTTTAACTGCAATGAGTCCAGAACGTAAAGTAGGTGCTGTTGCTTGTCTGTTGAATTTCACCAATAACACTAAGTAATGCTCATCGGAAGATATTGTAACTCAAGGGCGACCCGAGCCAGGCCTTCTGCTCATTGTTCCGTTGTTTTAGAATGAGGTCCATAGGCATGAAAGCATAGAATAGTGGAGTCTGAAGAATTCAGCAACTGCTCCAATAGATTGGCTGAATTCTAACCTGTTCACCATCACTAACCATCATCTAAACACCTTCTTTGGGACATGAATGAAATGGCTATTTTGGATTTTCATCCTAATGTCTGTATAGAAGTAAGGACACACAGAAAGAAACACCTACTTTTACCAAGATGCTGGTTTTTGTATTTAGCATGTGTTGTGGTAAGGTTGTTAAGGGAACTTAATTAAATGATATAAGATAGTTAACAACCCCACCACAAATCTAATTACTGAACGGACACTCACATACAATTAAAAAGGGGAAATTAATGTAATGAGACCGTATAAGTGGGAAATAGAATTTTGAATAAATATAACATTGCATTGTGTTTAAAAAAATATTAAACCATTTGTATGTGAGCGCCTAAAAATTGTATAAAAAAAAATACATAAAAGGCTTCAAATACATGTTAACAAGTTATATATATTTTTTTTCTTTACATACCTTGCTCTTGAACCTAAATTCAATCTAATTTTTATCAGTGCTGCAAACAAAATTATTATTCAGCTTGTAGTTATTAGCCACAATAAAATAATTAGTTCTTAAATTTTAAAATCCAAATTGTTCTTAGAAGATGATTATAATAAAAAAACATGATACTGACACCATAAGTTTTTGAATGTTCTTTATTTATGTTGATCAAAATGTTTTTATATTTATCAAAATTATCAGCCTAGAACAAAAAAAAAAATCTTTTTTTTTACCACTTCAGCAGATCACAGTACACATATAAATGTTGTTAGTAAATTTGATTCCATAACATTATCTATAAGTACGAAGATAAATTAATATAATAACCAACACTTTACTTTAATAAAATAACTTTTGTTCGAACCACTCAATCAACAAATTTTTTGGGGGGAGCTAGAAATTCAAATCACTTCTGCACCACGTATACATTCTGATATATATATATATATATTATCAGAATATATATACATATTCTCAGCCAGCTCTAATCTCATTAGAGCCTTGAAATATTCACATATCCTTTCCAGATGTCTATCCATATTTTGTCAGCAGATACAGATAGTGAACTTTATTTTATGCATTTCTTCTAAAATGATTCAATCACAAAATTTTCTTCTTTTATAATAGAGCACAACACTTGTTTTTGATGAACTGAACTTAGATTTTGATTACCATCACAAAATAATCCACATAGCTCCGTAAAAGTGATAAAGATTCTCATTTTTTAATTACTCTTAAGGTTTTTATTCATAATAGCAATATAAAAACTATTAATATTTTTACTTAGAGACGATCCAAATGGATGTAAAAAGACACTTTCATAAAAAAAGAAATGTTTAGGTTCACCATGCCTTAAAGACAAAGCGAACCCACCAACAGATTCACAGCTCTCACCTACACACTCCAAGAATTCTCAGGAGAAGACTGAACCAGCAAAAAATTCTCCAGCGCAACTCAAGCCTTCACAAGTTCACGAAAACAGATAACAGAAGTGACCAGACTTAACCCAGATGGTCCAAGATTCCAGTTTCCTCTATAATCAAAACCCCTGCCAATTGTTGAAAACGTGTGCTGCTGTTCCGCAGCTTAAAAGGGGCGTTCCCAGAACAAATGAAAACATTGAAGAATAGCAGCACGTTATAATTTAATTTAGAAAAAGAGACAATTGGCCTATTAATGAATATATAAAAATAAAAGCAATTTTGAATAATAAATTTAAAGTAAAATAAAAAATATTTAATGAATTATAAATAAGATGTTAATTTTGAATAATAAAATAATAACGTGTTACAACAGCATGAAGCCAATTACTATTATGCATGTGTTTCTATATTTGCGTATTGTACTCGAAGTATGCAGCAAGTTTTGTCCAATAAAATTCATTCCTTTGCTTGTGATCTGAGAAGTTTCATTTCGTGTTTATTTTTTGGAGGAGAGTGTACTATAATTTTGTTGATGCATTCCACTTTAGCTAATGTAACGAAGTGAAATTATCAGGATAACTAATATACTGAAGTGGAATTATCTGGAATTTCAGAAAATCATCTAAAGACCCATAGAATTTTTTAATTTTATCTAGCAAGTCAAAACATTTTTTAAGTTATCTTAAATTTATTGTGCTTTTGGTGTATGGTGTATTTTTCATTTTGGGATAAGTATGATATAGGCAGACATTTACAGTTTACTTCCATTTTGTTTTAAGCTGAAAAATGAGAAAATCTATCTAGAAAAATTGGGTAATAATGCTGCTTAGGTGACACACAGCCCTGTATCATTTAATCGTAATGGATAAAATTTAAGGAAAGAAATCTTAACATATATTGTTGTGCCATCTTGGTGAGTAGAACCTTTTCAGTACAGCCATGTCTTGCCCTTTGTTAAAAACCTATATGGAAAAATTGCATGGTAATAAAATTCACTTTATGTGAAAACCATTTAGAATTTGCAATTTGGACTCTGCAAAAAATATTTTGTAACTTATGCTTTTATTTTATGCGTACATTATGCTGTCCGGTGATTGGCAAACCAACATCAATGTTAGGTCTTGCTTTGAGATTTTTTTTTATCACCAAATCAGCTACTTTTTTTAAATATAGCCATAAATGTTATTTCTATAATTTTTGCTATTTCTGTTGTTTTTTGTTTCTTTATTAAAAAAAAAAATGATACCTCTCTATAATAATTTGAAAAATAAAATGAAATTTTCTGAAGTTATTTTAACAGTATATTAATTTGTTTCTTGCAATTAGTAAAATACACTACCCAACATAGAAAATGCGAGGAAAACACCATGAAGCTTTGGCCATATAATGTAAATTGAGAAACAAACGCAGCTGACCAATGTATGCAAATGATCTGAAATGCAAATAGGTCACGCGATTAGTGCTTGAGATAAAAGGGATGGAAACTGCAGATGAGTTGTTACTGTCTGTCGCCTTGTTTTTTGTTTCAGAAGGTACGTGTTGTTAAAGTAAATGATGATGATGAAATCCGTTTCACTATTTGAACAATCATGCGACAGGATTCATTTTAGACCTACATACTGCTGAATGCTCGTACCGGCATATTGCTGCTGAAACGTGCATAGATGCATCCATGCATCCACTGTGCAAAGGATTTGGAGAAGATGGATTGAAGAAAGGCATGTGAATCTTCGCAGTAGCACAGGTATATCCAGATGTACGTCAGCATGCATTGATCGACGCATTCTAAGGCATGCGGTGGTGGCCCCACAAACGATGACTGTCAACATTCTGCAAAATTCGCAGGGTACATTGAATGTTTCCATATCATCAAAACCAGCTTCTTAATGGTTTGCCGAAAACAACTTGTACTCAAACCATCCTTTACGAAGACTGCCAATGATAAGATACTGACATGAGAAATTGCAATGGTGTCGGGCCCGAGCCTCTTGGATGACTAAATGAAACAGAATAGTATTCAGCAGCAAATCTCTGTTCTGTTTGTCGAATGACAGTTACCATGTGAGAGTCTGGAGGCGACATGGAAACAGATCTAATCCTGCTGCGACTATTGAATGCCGTACTGCTCAACAACAAGGCATCATGGTTTGAGGTGCCATTGGCTTCTGTAGCCGGTCACCACTGGTTCATATCAGAGGCACAATAACAGCACAATTATATGTGGATGAGGTGCTACAGCTGGTTGCACTGCTCTATCTTCAGTGGTTGCAAAATGCTGTTGTCCAGCTAGATAATACACGATCACACATGGCAACCATCTACAGACAAGCCTTGCAAGGTATCCAGGTGTTTCCTTGTCCTCTGCTATCTCTAGCTCTCTCACCCATCAAGCATGTATGGGATGTAATTGGACTTCATTTGATTGCCCTGTCCCCGCCTCAGAGGATGACCTGTGGAGGATCATTGAAGGCATATAGTCATCTATCCTTCAGGAAACTATCTACATGCTCATTGCATCTGTACCTCGAAAGATAGCTGCTTGTATCACCGAAAGATGTGGTCCTACTGCCTACTTATCACCCTGTCTATGCCATTACTGTATTGTATTATCCTTCTGGAATATATCCTTGTCGAAAATATAGTACCATTTACGTACATATAGAAAAAATTTCAATATTTTAGTATTTTGAATCTTTTCTTTTCGAAGAAGTAAAGATTTTAGTCCGAGCGAGTTTTAGCCTCCCTTTGCGTACTTATAAAATATAAAAAACTATATACTTCTTCTAAACTATAAAGGATTGATATAAACAGGGAGCAACACTAATGTTCTCAGTTGAAAATCAAAGGTATAGATTAATAATTTGTTTTTACAATTATAACTTTCTAGGAATTATTTTACAATTTTAACTTTCAAGTAAGCGTATACTAAAACACACAAATTACAAGAGTGGTTGCTTGAAGCCTCTTCTCTCCTGAGCAATCTTGGCTGAATGAAATCACATTCTTTTGTATTTTCTACAGAAAAGGCTGACCATCCTTCTTTTTGAGTGCCATAAATCACTTGCCTAATTAAAGACACTTTCCGGGACTTCAAATGTGTTTCAGTATTTTTCTAACTCCCGACTGCATTGTGAAGGAAAGTGGTTCTGTCTCGAAAATTTATACTACAAATGATCTGCAACCGCCGGATGCAAGATCCCCATTTGCGAATTTCTTCAATAAAAAATCCCGACAATGTATAGGGACTTGCTTGACTCCAGGCTATAGATAGACCTATGCTGAATTACCCGTAGATTATACTCATTAGATTGTCCTCTCCTTAGGTGGCTCATTCGTGCTTGAATGGTATTTCATCAAAGAAACCATTGCCCCCATTTATAAATGATTTTGCATGTGCATCAAAAATTTTGCTTCACCAAAGAAAATTATTTCCTAGTGGGCATTTATAGAAAATTAAAAGAAAAATTATTTTTAAAGTGAAATTTATAATGAACAAAACCCACTCCAATTTGGAATTTTCCCGAGTGATTACCAACTTTTCCGACTTCTTTGAGTCAGGATGTATGTGACCCCCCCCCTCCTGTACTTACATTCTTAGGCCCATAAAAGTTTATAGAGGAAGTTCATAATAAAAGTTTGTAAAGGGAGCCCATGAAAAATGATTGTAGAGGAAGCCCAAGATACAGGTTTGTAAGGGGGCCCACGATAAAAAGTTTGCAGAATAAACCTATGAAAGTTTGTAAAGGGGGTCCATGATAAAGTTTGTAAAAGGCAGCCCATGATAAAAAGTTTGTAAAGGGGGCCCATGATAAAAAGTTTGTAAAAAGGGCCCATGATAAAAGGTTGGTAAAAGGAGCCCATGATGAAAGTTTATAAATGGCGCCCATGGTGAAAGTTGGTAAAGGTGCCCATGATGAAAGTTTGTAAAGGGGGCCCATAATAAAAGTTTGTAGGGAGAGCCCCTGATAAAACGTTTGTAAAGGAGGCCCATGATGAAAGTTTTTGTTGAGGAGCCCATGATAAAAGTTTTAGAGGGTCCCGCAATTTATATGGGCAGTCCTTCTCCTGAGTAAAGGCCCCATCCTTCTGCATATGCCACAATTGTTCAGTACGGAGTTGTATAACAAATTTTCAGCTTTTACTAATTATCTAAGTTTTCATTATTATTTATTAAGTAGACAAAAATCTTTAATGATATGATATGGAAAATTGAAAGGGGTAAAGCACAATCGAACATCAAATAGTTAAGATATACAATAAAAATGATAATTTTTCCCGAATTTAATTAAAATTTGCATAGCCATATGTAACATGATGATCGTCATCAGTTCATTTTTATATTTCATTTCAAACACTTGATTAAAGTTCCAAAAATAATCAAAAGTCCTTATCTATACATAATTTCAAATAATGGTTCCTAATAAGTGAACATTTCTTTCAGTTTCTTCCAGAACCTCCACCACCTGGAATATTCGGATTTAACTTTGACTGCTGTGGAAAAGAGATCCAACAAAAGATAAATCAAAGAACATCTTAAGTGTAATCAATTACTTTCTAAACATGTAGTCAATATTCGCCTTACCTGAAAAGGCATGTAATGATGCGTCCTCGTGGTCATAAAAAGCAAACAAGTGGATTGTTCACACCCTCAGATTATGAGTGTTCCTATAGTTTAAGCTGTTTTCTTTGAAGATTCTTCCAGAAAAAAAAAATTGTGCACTGTACAATAAGAAACTCTCAATAACTGCCACATATACAGATTGGCATAAAAAATATGGGCTTTAGAATATTGGGGGCTCAGTGCACCTTGGAAATTATGGGGGGGGGGGGGGCTCAAGCCCATGGGCCCATACAACTCTACACCTATGGATTTGTCAATGTAAGTGCAGATGCAAAACGGAAATGTTCACATCGAAATATCCACGTTTTCCATTCACTACCTATCTTAAATGTTAAGGAATCATACATTACCGCATGTTCAGAAAGTAATGATTATCTTAACAGTTTTTTCAGCTTTTTTCGTTATGTTATCTAGCCATCATCAGCAATCTCATGAATATCCACTGTTACTCATTTTATCCTAAAGATTAAATATTAAACTGCATCAAAGTAAATTAACAAGATTTTTACACAAAAAATACCGTTTTTACAACATAAGCAATATTCCTGTTTTCTGATCGCTCTTTCTTGTCATATTTTCTTTGATACAACCATGAAACATCCAGCTTCATGGATACAACCTTATCGGAAGCTTGAAATATTGAAGCCAATGAGGTGTGCCAACAATGCTAATGATTTCCATCAACTATCTAACAGTTTTGCCAACCAGAAAGGGAGGTTACCTTAGTGAGTAGAAAATATCAGAGTAAAAGTTCATGCATATGCCCAGTATGTGGAGCCATTACAAGGTTGATCTGACCATTCATTTTTACAATCTCTGCTGCCATTTCAAAAGAAACAATGTTTAAATTATTTAGACAATTACAGGATGACCACAGACCTGGAAAACCTTCAATTATCAGGGAAGTTTATGCTTCTGGAAATATCAGGAAAAAAATCAAGGAATTCCGTTGAAAGTTAGGGAAAACTGCAAATTTCTGCAATTTTTAATTTTTTTTTTCATTTTCTGACTTTATAGTTTTCTTTTAGCTGAATGAACAATGCTTGTTTATTCCATAATGTCATATTTTGCATTACAAAACCCATCACTCATCTCCTTTAAATATCCTTCTGAACAAGTGGCTGGAGGGAATGTTGTCATTAACAGTTGGTGTGACCTCGCTAAGCATCTTTCAAGGGTGAACGTTTCAGGGAATTATCAGGGAAAAATCAGGAAAATATCAAGGAATTTCAAAATGAATTTCTTGTGACCACCCTAAATTAAAAATAAATTTGTCATATATCTAATGTTGAATTTATTATTGAAAGTTTTGATGTTGTCTATCATTATTTTTAGGTTTTAAGTATCGTATTGTTGTAAATATGTCACTTTCAGTCACATATTTACACTTCGAAGGAATTCACAAAAAAAGAAGTTACCACTAAAGTGTTTTAATTAATTAATTCTATGGATTAAAGTGTTAACATTAGTTAACTGTAACTTTCTGGCCTAGCTTGATCTATTTCATTTGAAATGCAATTCTTTTATCTCATAAATTTAAGATATAAAACCTAACTTGTTTTGTTTGATTTTAAAGATTGTAGCAAGTAGAAGTTACTAAAGTTTTTCACTGGTATTTTTCTGCCTTTGCAGAAGATGTTTATGTGAGGGGGGGGGGTCGTTAAGGGTTTCTATGTGTATTTGGGGGGGGGGGGTGATGGTCTATTTTAAATATTTTGTGATGAGGGTGTTCAACTATTTTCTATGCATGTAGAAAATTATTTTTTTTAATTGATAAAAATATTTTATTTATTGGACCACTTTTGTTGCTTTGTGACTTCTGTGTTATTGCATTTCTTTATCATTTATTTGCTAAATACACTAATAGCTAAAAAACTGATTTATATAAAGCTGAATACTATATTTTGCTGCGAGCATGGCTCGTTTTATTATAAAACACATTCTAATTAGAATATTATTATATTTCTTCTGTTTAGCAATTTATTCAATAAATATAGAAATTTTTTTTTTTTTAATTTAGGGGGGGGGGGGGGCTCTGCTCTTTAAGTATTGAACATCATGTGGGATAACACATAGAAAAACTTAACACCCCCTCCCAAAAAAAGTTATTTCATTCAGGGCTGGAATCTTTCATGATTTTTCCTTATGTGTTTTAGCTTTGTTTTTTCCATGTTTTGGTTTCATCTTTCAATTTTTTTTCAGAGGCTGCATGTAACTCTGCAGTAGGCAGTGCTGCCAGTGCTGCAAATGATAACTCTGAAGTGGGTGGTGGTGCCAGTGCTGCAAATGATAACTCTGAAGTGAATGTTGGTGCTAGTACTTCAAATGATTATTCTGAAGTGAATGTTGCTGCCAGTACTTCAAATGATAATTCTGAAGTGGGTGGTGGTGCCAGTATTATGGAATAACATTAATGTGAGCATTTCGTGTTGTCAAAAAATCTCATCATATTATCAGACAGATGAGAATTTATGTATGTAATCATCCTAACAATGTACGAAAAGTATCAAAATATAATACTATGTAATACTTTTTATGCCCATTGATATAAGTAAAAAAAAATTACAATATATTGATTTTGAAGGAATCTACTGTTTGCATAACAAAATGGCATACAGTTTTTGAATACATTGTAAGCTTTCATAATGCTGATATGGTTTCCGGTTAAAGTGATACTGTTTTTCTCCTCATCTATTTCAGATAAATTTTGTATATCTATGTTCTATGAAGTTTCATCAAACACATACAGATCTCTCTCACATTATGGCAACTAAGTTAGGACAGATTATTCATTGACACCTTTTAATAGGAAAACTAGCTCAGGATTGTATAATATAATCAAAGGGGAAATTCACTGTAGATTGGATTCTGAGGGGTATTCCAAAGATTTGCAACACAATACAAAACTTTTTTGCTAAAAAATAATGTAAGTAAAAATTCACGAAAACATTTATATTTTTTTTATAGTGATATTATTAATATGCATTTATAATTACTACCTTTCTTATCTTTGGTAATTAACATTTTTAAAACTTATTCTGGTGTTTTTTTTAACTTTTTTCTATTATAAGTTTATCTTTAAATCATTGTCAGTTAGTTTCCTTCATTTTTTCCATTTCTTAAAAGTTTTCTAAATTTATAGATTTTTACTTATTTATTTTCAGTTCATTTTCTGACTATTTTAAACATTTATGGTCGCTAGATACCTTTTGTTTAAAATATTATCAATGGTTTTCAGGTATATCATGATTTCCAGGATATCCTAAAAAAAATTTCATTTACCTTGTATTAATTAAAGAACTTTTGGGGACAATTCTAAATGCATTTTTTTCTGCAATTTAATATTTTTAGATTTTTCAAGTTTTATTTTTAATTACATTGCCGATTATTTCCAATATTGCTTGTTTACCCCACCCACTCACTTACATTTTGTTTTTAAGTTTCCTCATATTTATATTATTTTTCTCTACTTTCCCAAGCTGGAAGACAATTTGCAATAATCTATTTTTTTTTTTTTAAATAAGAGGCCACCTACTAATTTTTCTTTAATTTAAGATTTATTACCAGTAATTCTTGGCAATTTTTTATTAATCTATATTTCCATTTTTACCTCTCAGTCTCTTATTTTGTAATTTTTCAGTCATCATGCTATTTCGGCCATTTGATATTGTATTTCATATAAAGTTATTAAAAGAATGTTATATGCCACAAATATGATTTGATTTACAACATTACTCCAATTCTCCGATCTCCAGAAGGGGAGTAGTGAGCACCGCACCCAGCTACAATAATTCGTCTTTTGAGTCAATTTAATGATGAATTGATAATAACAGTAAGTACTTCACCACTCAACTATAATATTATAGGACTTCCTACATTATTTCTCTTTGTTTATACCGCAGACTGGGTTCTTGCTGCTAATTACCATTACACCAAATCGTGATAAAATGTTTCATTTGGCAAGTAAACAAACAATCAAATTCGCCAAATTGTGAGTGACCTAATTATGAATAGTATTTATTTCAAACTTTCCTTAGTGTTTATACTTTTTGTTTTTCAAATGTCCGAAATATAAACTTATCTATATAATAGCTTTCAATCGCGATTTTGAGGAATATAATCAAAATATTAGCGAGTTCCCGAGTGTTTTTATTTCTTTTCAAGTTTCTTTTCCTCAGCACTTCATTAACGTAATCAAAAGCAGAAAAGAAAGAAGCAAAACATTTTCCTTACTCTCTCCTGAAAAAAAAACAGAAATAAAGGCTGGAACATTATTAAATTATGCTCTCTTCTTTCAGCCCTATAAATTACTATAACTTTATTTTTCTTTTCAAAGTTCAAAATTTTCTCATTTATAGTTCAGTGTCTATTTGGAGTAAAAAGTTCTGAAAATTTGAACCCTTTAAGAAGTTTTATCCTAAAACCAATATTTACAAATACATATATTGTGACTAGAATTCTTTTACGTTCATTCCTTCCTCATTTGCTTGAAAACTGTGTTTTCATCAGTTAATCAAAATAACTTAAACACATGTGTTTATATTGTCAGTCAAATCAAAACACTGGAGGAGAGCAAAAGTTCTGTCTGTGATTAATAATTGGGGTTTATCTCTTCTTTTTACCTTAATGTACACTTATTTTCCAGTTTTTTCTTTAATGAAACTTTCATAGCAAAATGAAGACATGAGTCTTGACTTTGATATGAATCCTACAAATCGTAATCTGTTAACATCCATGTTATTTTTCTGTTATATTGATATTTTTATGAAATATTGTATTCACTGTCATAATGAGATTGAAATTTATAAATGTTCTTCAAATTCAATGTTTATTATAAAACATTCAATCATGATCTCTTTCCATCCAGTTTTATTTCACTATGCATGTGGGAATCAATAAAAAATGAAATCAAAAATATAGATCTAACTTTGAAAAAGCATTTGTTTCACAAAATATCTGATATGGCCAGCTCATAGCTTTCCTTACAATTTCAAATTTGTTCATGAAATAATTTTTATCTACAAGAGTGTGATTGTGCAATTCATTTTGTATTTCCATGCATCGCTGAAAGTCCATGACCATCTTTTTCCATTCATCTACATTGTCCAATTACTGCACAATAGGCAAACTTAGCAAAATATAGGCTTACTTATTTTTATGTTTTGAAAAATTTGAAAGAAATGATTTGCAAAATTAGCCAAATGATATAAGAGTTATATATGATGGAATAGTAAGATGATTCTTATAGATAATATCCTAATGCAGTGCTTTGAACATAAGGGCTTTATTATTATTATTATTTCAGATTATCAAATTGTAAATTTGTATATACTATGGTAAAATCCACTCTAAATTAAAGCCACAATACATTAAACAATAAATAAAAGAAAAATAAATTAATAAAAATTTTGTGAACATTTATTTATTCTTATATAGAAAAGTCAAATTATATTTTGATAATCGCAATTTGTTGGGTTGCTTTAGAATTTATGTAATTTGGGGGTTTGAAATATTTATTTATTTTTCCCTGGCTCAATATTCTCAATTTGGTAATATTTAAATAATATTTATTTGATTTTTCATTTATTCATTAATTAGAATTTTTTTAATCTTCTAAATTAATTTTCTTTATAATATTCTTAATTAAAAATGTTCCATTCCCTAAATTAATATTACTTTTGATTTGTAAATTTGTATAAAGGATTATTTATTTGATTCCCCTTAAAATTTCCTGTAATTTGATTCCTCATTTTCCTATTTTGGTTAGAAATTCCGTTTGTTCTATCGTTTCCAGTTATTTCCATGTTCAGTGCGTTTCAAAAATTTCAGTTGCGGCAATTTTGAAATCTTAGTTTTGCACGATTTTACCACGATGCCTAAGTGATTTTCACGCCTCTTCGGAATTCATGAATTATTTTTATTGGTTCGTGTTTTTCCAGATCGTTTTCTATCAGAGTTTTGAGCATTAATTTTGGCAATTCTAATTTTGGTAAGCTAATTTTAATTGCTGCCATTTTTCTAAACTTCTCGATTTTCACTCGTATAAATATGCTCGTGGAATTTTTCAGTTTCAGTGTTTTGTTGAAATTTCATGTTTGAGTTTGCACTAAAAGCGTGCTGTTCACTTTTTGAATGGAACTTGCATTCCACGTGATGTTTCCTATGGAACATTAAGTTCCTTACAATATTTTTTTTTAACTTGTTTTTTTAAGTGAAGTCTTATTTTTGTTCCTATAACTTAATACTTCAGAATTTTTGTAGTAATCTATCTCTCAAGATAACTGAGTTCCGGATCGACGATGTCTCGTGTTTGAAAGTTACCAATGGCTGTCAGCTAGGAAGATCCCAGAGTTCCTGTTGTAGTAGTTAGGCTGGAAATCGTGGTTTACTTATCCCTTGGGTCCGTAAGAAAGCAGCAACATCTGTCCAAGCATCAACATGAAATTCTCAGAACTGTTCCAGTCTTCTGCCCAGCTTATCCATAGTTGCATCAATCCTTGATGGCCCCAAGGGGTGTATATTCTTCTTTAAAACATTTAATTTATTCTGATTTAATTTTAGAAAATCGATATGATAATTTAAATTCTTTAAATTTTAAATGTCAGTAGCCTTTTCTTAGAGAGCAATTTTCTAAACCTTCCTAAATTTATTGAGCCTGGGAAAATGTCTTTATTTTAAAATTTAATATTTTATAATTTGATTTAAATAGATTTTTCTGGAGTAAAGTTTTATACAGATTCTTTAATTTTGACCAAGCTGATAAATTCTAATGTGTGTAAGAAAATTTAATTAAAACTTGTTAATTCTTCCTGATTTGCCTGACTGTGAGCAGAGTTTTGTACTGTGAAGTATCAATTTAATAAACTATTTTTCTTTAAACTTATTATTATGTCTTTATTTATAATTTTATACACAACGCAGGGTTTAAATAAGAAAAAAACCCAACAGGTTTTGGTGCCGTGTACCAGTCTAAAAATTGCTCTCATGTTTAATGATATTTATTGGTAGTGTTAACCTTTTAATTTTATTACAATTATGGATGAAATAGGGGAAACTAAATGTATTTATGTATCTATTTTTGGATCTGATGAAACTGGGGATGGCTCTAAGGATAAATTTTTTGAAACTGTATTGTATGATATGTTCTCACATGGAAAAGAGCTTATTTCCTTCATTTTATACTAATTCTAATAACGACACAAATTTGGATTAATTCCCAGAAGTCAAGTTGCTAGTACCAAGCAAAATTAGTTTTCTTTATTAGAAAAAAAATTGCCATCTAAAGTAAACATTGATGCAATCTCTGATGATTTAAATTCTGTTTGTGATAAAAATGCTGATTCAAACTAAATGTAATTTAATAAATAATTTTAAAACAGTCTCTTCAATAGGAGACTTTTTGGATTCTGTCCCAGTATTTTCCAGAGAGGAATCTGACCTACCTCCCATTGATAGGATAAACATGTTAGCCGACCATGCAAATTGGTCTGAATCAGAGAAAATCTTAGTTTTAAAATTAAAACTGTCAGGAATATCTGCGCGATTTATTAGAGATAATCCTAGGTTAAAAGCAGAAAAAATATTTTTCTCAAATTCTCAATGCATTATGCAACAGATTTTCTTCAATTGAATGTTTACATAGCAACTTAAGATCATTCTTGCAGAGTTATCAGAGGCCCAATGAATCAGTGCATCAGTTTGCTGCTAAAGTTAAGGCTTCTTCATATAAGACTGTTCTATCTGACCTATTAAACGATACGATAGCAAATCAGCAAAAACTTGATGTCTTGTGCTTAGTTTTTATTGAAGGTCTGAAGCCTCATTTTAAATGATTAATCCTATCTCAAAACCATAAGAATTTTGATTCGGCAAAAAGGCGTGCTGTGGCAAAGGAAGAGGTGTGGAGCAAGCAACATGGGGATGACCCCAAGTATGTAATGAGTCTTGGAGAATCTGAGATTAAGCAGCTCCATGATGAGCTTAAGAGAAATTGAGTGGAGGTAAAGAACCTCACTGAAAGGTGTGCGGAGTTACAAACTCAAATTGACACTAAACCACAGCTGCCTCAAACTAGATTAAAAAGGGAAAGCTGGAGATGTTTTTCTTGTGGCCTACCAGGTCACATAAGTGTAAATTGTAGGAAATTTCCTCAATCACACAGGTTCAAAGGAAATTCTGGGTTTCTGTCTACTCAAATTTTTAAACAACTTTTTATTTTCCACAGCCTACACAAAACTATTTATACAATTTTCCGCAGCAAGCATGGGAGTTTCAACAACCAACTCAATTTTGTCATCAGCTAAATTAAAGCTTTCATCCTAATATAAATGAAACTAAACCTAAAACTAGATATAACACTTTTTATGCACCTAGGGATAATAAGAATTAAAAGCGAAAAACAAAAGTTAAAATAAATAGGGGTGAAGGGAGTTATCACTCCAACTTACCTTCTGAAGCCCTTAGAGTGTTACCTGTGGTGCAAAATTCTAATTTGATTGCTTTTATTAAATTAATAAAAATTTTGTGAACATTTATTTATTCTTATGCAGAAAAGTCAATTATGTTTTGTTAACCGCAATTGAAGAAATAATTCTCAAAAATTTTTAAGCTTTAAATTTCCTCATCTTATTTTACCTTTAAAAAATAATATTACAGCCTACAGTAAATATATATTTAAGGTTAGTAATGGGGACCCAGTTTTAAGTTTCTGGAATCCAGAATTTTCTACACTCGGAGCCTACACATTATATAATATTTTCATAAATTTATTAGCATTTTACAAGTATTTTATCATGAATAATATATTTATTATACTTATTGAAAAATTAGAATAAAGTGTAACCCTTAAATATATATGCAAATTAAGCATTGGTTTGCTACAGAACTGAAACAAGTTTTAATTTGAACTTATACGAATGCCACTAGAATGAGTGTGATCGCTGATAATATAAAATATCTATCGGAAATTAATTCTGACTGACCTCTATCACAATTAAAACAAAAGTAAACTGTATATACAATCAAAATTGAGAAAACTTGAAGAATATGTATAAGTAACTTATGATTTGGTTTTTTCACAACTCTTTTTTTTGTTATTAATTTAATTAATGATTTGTGGATCTGTTTTGCTAACCTTTTTTTATTCATTTGGCTACAGTTTCTTGTTGCTGATTAGCGAAATTGCTAAAGCTCTGATCGCAGATGACAGATAAACAACTGAAAACTGAGGATAATCTATAACAAGAAAGATCAATCATGCATAAAGCATTGATTATGAAACACTTTCCAACTGCAATGTGATTTTATTTAAGCATCTCTAAAATGTGATGCATTCAGTGCTGACATTTTTTAAATTATCATAGTACTGCAGTACAGAGGTGGATTTAAGGGAAATGGTGCAGTAGGCTAGAATCTTAGTGCACCTAATACAGTAAGGCAGGGGGACAGACAGGCAGCCCCCTCCTCGGCTTGTTTTTGCTTTTTTAAGTGGGTTTTTTAAATGTCCCACACACACACACTAAAAAAAACTTGCCTGCACCACTGCCTAATTCCAGGGTCAAACAATCAAGGTGCAGAGCTCCTGTTCTGGGCAGAGCCTTGATAAAATTTTGAAAAACAGAGTTCAGAAGATGTGTTCCAGAATTGAAATGAGATACTTGGAACTATACTCCAAATAAATATAATATATGTTGTTTTTCTTGCATTTATTTCCATCTACTTTGTTCTACTAGTAACCTGTAACAATGTAGATGGAGATTAATACAAGAAATTACTACGCATGCTTATTAAATATGTGTTCAGCTTGTACGCAGGCATTTACATGACAAAAACAAACACAATTCAAACTGAACATGTGACATGTTTTATTTTATCAGCAGTAAGGACTGGTGAGAGTCACCAGCCCTTACCAGTCCAGCTGGTCATCAGTGGTGACCAGCAAAAAAAATCTTAGCTAAATGAATAAGGTATAAAATGGAAAACTATGTAAGTAGTCACTCCTGCTTTGAGCTAAGTCCAAATTTAGCACCTCGATGAGCTTTGGAATGTGCAAAAGTGATAAACACATTACTGACATCCAAAGACGCTACGATTTCACGTTCAACAACCAGCATAGACATATTGTTCAGGCAATATTCTATTATATTCGAGTGGACATCTCTTAATTCATTTGAGGACACTCATAACACGTTTGCAGCCAGCATTGCTCATGGGACACATCGGAAATATGCAAAGAACCATTGCCAATTGTGGATAGATATCCAGGATTTGACACAAGAAAAGTCGGGTACATCTTGTCCTCTGAACCGTCAGTTCGTCAATTGTAATTTTTTCAAGATGAAAAGAACAATGACTTGAACCCAGTCAATTCTGAGAAGATTGAAGCATCATCTAACCACTCGGGATACTTCTCCTTGAGATTTTCGCCATGTCCTTGCAGTTCTTTGAATTTGGCACGAATGGAGTTAAATTGTAAGAAACCGAAACACTCCAACACTTGTTCCAGTTCATGCATTCGCTCAATCATTTCGTTTATCATTTAGTCCAGTGTAGAAAAAAATATCCACCTGTGCTCCACATTAGGACTTTGAGATTCATCTTCTACTCCTTCGTCAGCAAACCATGTTTTCCCTTCGAATACGACTGACAAAAGCCAATGCTTTCATAGTCTTGTTGTTCCCATAAGGAATTCGCTTGACCAACGTTAGTATGGGGACCACCTTGATCCTTTATTTTAGGACATGTATTTAGAGGTTAAAAGAATTGGAGTAGAACTGTAAAAAGGATTGAGGATTCATTTTTTCGAGAAAACTCACTTTGGTTAATGTAACTTTAAATTTTATATGCAGTAGCTCCTTCGGTTTTCTGGCTATAACTTTTATTTAAAAAAATCAGAAGTGGGACACGTGACCTTTTGGAGATTTCACAGTTATTAAAAATATTAAGGTAAATTACTTGCCTCAGTTTAAACATATATTTTGATAGAATATGTTCCATATTATATAAAAAGGATTATATGTGAAAATTATCATTTATGGGCCGAAGACACGAATGTTCCATATTTGATATTATTACGAAGTCTATTTAAAATATATTTTAATTTCGAAAATGATCTTCTGTAAAACACCTGAGTACGAGTGGGCGACATAGTTAAAACGAATCCATGAACGTTTCTACCATTCTATGTTATAAATGTTAATTTGAAAATTATCACAAACGTTCCTGTTCCTTTTGTTTTCTGAAAACTGAAAAATCGTCGGCTTGGCCCTTGCGGATTCTCTTCGCTGCGCAGTAGGCAAATGTCCGTGGTCCGTGTGCTAAATCCACCTCTGCTACAGGAATTTGTTATACTCGAAAATTTCAAACAAAAAATTTAAAAAAAAATGCTAGTTAGACAAAATGAACTTTATTCAAAAGATGTTGTTGAAGATATAATTTGCAAAGTGTTTATAATACTATTAATTAATATGAAAAATTTATATTTATTTTATGCTAATAATTAATGTTAATATTATATCACAATTACAATATTTCATTATTATAGAAACTACATTGTTTGCTTAATTTATGTTAAATTAGTTTTTCGAAATTATTCTAACTATGACAAACCATTTCATTTTATAAATTGTTTAGATCTCTATGTAAAATCAATGAATATTTCATTCATATCACTTGTATTCTAGACTTCAGAGCTAAATAATTTTGCATGAAAATAAAAATCTGTAATTCTTATACAACTCACCTTAAAATTGCTTGATTTGTTTATATTCCGTAAGCTATAGTTTAGCATTAAAATTAGGCTTCTTTGTAGGAATAAAAAAGTTTAGCGGTTACTTAAAATATAATTGCTTTAGCACAGAAATTACACAAAATACACTGATAATACACAAAATAAAGCGGTTTTATGATGGATTATACACTAAATATAAATTTAAATGATCTTAAAACATCTACAGTATACACAGTGGGAAAAATGGAAGCCATATTTTATTTTGTAATTACTCACTTGATCTCTTCATATATCCAGGGACTGCAGGCCTCCTATTTTTTTTTAATCTTACTTTTTTCCTGTTTTTTCCTATTTTGCAGACGATCTCTGAAAGAAGACGTAAATTGATGGTCAGTGGAATTTTATCGCCTCATTAAAGCAATGAAGAATGTCCCACTGTAGAAATAAAAAGAAAACCTCAAGATCCCCTTGTCTTTCTTTTACTTCAAAATCAGTACTTCATTAGTTGAATCAAAAGTAAAAAAATAGAAGCAAAACATCCCCTTTCACCTCTCCTGATTTGGGTAAACAATATGTTAATGTCATTCATCAAAATACTAGAGGGGGAGTAAAGGTTCTCTGGTACTGATTGGGGGAAGATTGATGGGATCAAGCATCATAATGAGATTGAAATATTTTGTTTCTATTTATGAGCACTCTATGCATAAATTATTCCAATATTTTTAAATTCATAAATGTTTTACAAAACGAGATAATTTCACATAAATCGTGCAATTGCGTACTTCATTTTATTTTCGTGCATTACTGAATATCCACAGGTATCTTTTGTCCTATCCACCTTCATCCTTTAATTATTTTTTAATTTCGTATTTTGGTTAATTTTAAAGAAATATTGTGTATAACCAAAAGTATCGATTACGATGGATCATAAAGGGCGGAACGAAAAATCTTTGGGGGGGGGGGGGGGGTAAAAAAAATTTTTTGTTATGCAGACTAATGCAAATTTTAATCATCATCTGCATTCATTACTCGCAGCATGTTATTAGCACATATGAAAGGGGAAAAAAATTGCAAACAAATTTACAGCACTGGGATTCTTTTTCCTTTTTACACTGCTTTATATAGATTACTTTCTCTGTTTGGGTCAGATCTTGAAATCGGCTTACTAAGTTGATTTTCTTGAAATTTTACACACAATTACTTGACCCGGCCACACAGTAAGTTACCGTAAGCTTTAGGGTTGGTCGTGTGGTCTGGGCCTTCAACACAATTATTTGACGACCACGCAAACAGCTGCTCATGCCTAAGGGTGAGTCGAGTGGTCTAGGTTTTTAACACGATTATTTGTGATGACAATACCGCAGACTAATATATACAGACGTTTCACTCAACAGCAGCGCCCTCAACCGCCAACCAAAATTTAATCCAATATCAAGATTGGCACTCTTGGTGATGGTCTGTTACAGTTATCGCCAAGACGTTCTGCTAATATCACCATATTTGGCATTGAACGAAACACTTGGAAGAACTTTGTTCTATCATCAGTAGTATATGGGGTGGACTCTGGGACAAAAATGACTATGTCATTTTGTTCCAGAATCCATCCCATATACTACTACTTTCCTCCAAATTTTTAAAAACCAGGACAACCTCTTAAGATCAAAAATGCATAAAATCATTCAAAAATGCGTATTTTAAAAAAAATCAAGAGAGTTTTAGGACTCTAAAATTTCATTCATTTTGACTTAAAAATGAGACATTATTGAGACCAAATCTATCAAAATCTTTGAATATATGAAAGAAAATAATATCAAATATATTAGAGATTGAAAGTGATAGTAAAAACATGATTTTAAAATAAATGTGTGAAAAGAGAGGACCTGAATGGAAGCTCTCTAATATATTAAAAAATATAGATTTAAATTAAAAATGCTCTGTTTTTAAAGGGTGGCGTTGAGACCCCCCTTTTAAATCCCCACTATCTAAACATTTTTTTTATAAAATTAAAAAGAATTATGAAAATGTCAAAATTAAAAAAAGAGGACCTGCCTCTAATATATTAAATTTTATATATAATAATAAATTTTCAGGTGGGGAAACATTTCCCCACCTAAATATGATAAGAAAGATCTTAAGAAAATTTTTATAAATACATAAAAAATGAGGACCTGAGCCCTCTAATATATTAAAAAATGATTAAGCTTTCTCTAATTCATATTCGTATTTATCATCAATCATACCCGAATACTTAAATATATATCTTCCTTTATTGATTTTATTTAATGATTCATCAGAAAGTTTCGCATGTTTTTTCGCTAGGTAATACTCTTTTTCTTCATTTTCCACATCTAACTTTACGATTAATGAATCTCCATATATAGTATTAATTTTTCTCAATGATATCAGATCATATTTTCCAGGATTTAAATCATATAATTTAAATGTTTTAGGATAACCTCTGAGTCTATTGAACTCTTCCATTTATTAGTAAACATTTTTATAAGTAAAAAGTTATCCACTGATCTTCTGTTAAACCATCTAATTTCAAACATCAAATCCATATTTATATTTTCCTTCCGTCAATAATGACCTAGCCCAGATCTGGGCCGGGTGAATTTTCATCTATTTTCCAAATTTTATTAATATTATTTAACTCTTCATTTACCAATTATAAAATAAAGTATATTATTATTACAATTAATATATTATATATTCAGGTATGGATGATCATCCTTATCTAGATTATGCTAGAATAAAGAAAGATATTATATATAATTTTCAGGTGGGTTTAAATATATCAAATACAGTGAAAATATAATGTTTTAGAAGAATTAAAGAAATGAATTTTATATTAGACAGCATTTTTTATAAATCTTAATAACCAAATGGTACAGTATCAAAATTATCTAAAATTCTTCTTTTATCATATCCAAACATGTATCTTTTATTCGTTTTATTCACTTTAATATTTCTATCTTTTTGTATTTAAAACTGATTTATTTCTACATCTATATGTTCAGTTTCACCTGTTATTGTTTTCATTCTTTCATCGAAACTGAGCTTAGTTTCACTCTCGTAACTCATCTTAAATCCTTTTACTTTTCCTTTTACAGATCCATCATTAAGAATATAACCATAATCTTTACTAGCTCCAGATATCCACAATGTCATATGTTTATCTTCTCCTAATTCGTCTGTCCATTCTCCCAACATACAACCTGTTTTAACTTTATTAGTACCTCCATCAATATAAACAATACTATCTGTATCATAATACATTACTTTATCTCCTAGTTTATCAAGTATTTTATATAATCTTATTCTAGCTGAACTAGTTGTAAATGCTGCTATATAAATATCCGTATTAAAGTTATTCTTGACATATTCATCTTTCATCTTATAATCCATTTGTACACAATCATCATTTAAAAATACCATATTTAAATCTTTAATTTTATCATTCAATATATTTCTATAAAAATCTTCCAATTCTATTACATATTCAGTTTGTTTCATATTTTTCTTTGTTCAAACTTACCCCATAAAGAGTTTAAACAGATTTTGGCTATAAATCTCATTCCTGGATTTTCTTTTATTTCAGCTAAATCAATATCTAACCATTTATTAAACAATGCTCTATCTTCTAAAGTCATAGTATAATAGCCATAATAGTATTTTTTAGGATATTTTCCTACATAAGTTTGATTTTTAATAGTGTTAAACAAATGAGGAAAATATCCTTTTGCCAATTCTGTTAATCCAAATGTTTTAGGAAATTTTCTTAATGGAATCAATGTAAAATTAATAGAATCTATAAACCTTATAGCATATTTGTTTGCTTCCATATAAATGAGTTTATTTCCTTGATATATTGTAAAAACTTTAATTTTATTTTTAAAACAGTATTTAGCTATAAATTGAAAGTCAAAACCTTTTCCATAATGAGCTAATACAGTATAACCTACATGTTTCTTATCAAATAACCATTTACAATAGTCATTTTCATTCTTAAATATGTTTTCTTTTCCATCAAAATCTTGATTTATAACTAGATTTACTTCATGGTTTCCTGTCTCTTGATTCATTTCAACGTCAAAAAACATATATTTTTGTGTAAATCCTAAATATTTACATGTATCACACCAATTATATCTGTCATTACTTTTTTAATTACATTTGTTTTCACACATTCTACCATACATATAATTTTCAGGAAATCTATATTTTTGACATATATTACACCATTCTTGAGTTCTTGTAGAACAAATATTTTTACAGATTCTGCCCTTAGCTTTTTTTGTTTTCATATAATCTATGATCTTTTGAGACCCATTGTCTGCAATTTTTACATTGTCTTTCTCCACATTTATGATCTTCAGGTTTTCTTTTATCTCTGTTGATATTTCTCTTACATTTTAAACATTTCCATAGTTTTTCACAAACAGTTTCTAATTTATGATTTTCAAAACATTTTTCGCCTTTAAAACTTCGAAAACATTCATTACACATGATATCATCACCTTCGCAATTACTTTCTTTTCTAAAACATTTATGACATTTTAATAAACATTTATGCTGATCGCTTCAGTAATTCACTTTACAGTAATCACAATAATTGTTTTTTCCTAAAAATCCTGTAACAGATGTAATGGTATCAAAATAATTTCTATTTTTTAAAATGTAAATACAAGTAGTTTTATAAGTACCACTGTATATTCTTTCATTAAAATTTTCTCTACAAAATATAGTAATTTGAATATTTAAGAATTCTTCAAATTTTTTAACATGCTCTAAATTACGAATTTCTAAAGGAATTTCACACATTTCATGTAATTTTTCTGCTAACGTTTTTTGTAATTTTCTTCCTTTTTTAATATATAGAATGTCATTTTTAGTTAATGTTTTATGATTTAATTTCTTACATAAAAGTTCAGGATTTTGAATAGATAGAGCAACTACAATTGATCTAGCTAAGCAAATATTATCTATAATATGTATTTGACAAATAATCTTTTTGTTTACAATATCATCTTCTTTGAGAATTTTTAGATGTTTTCCTCCTTCTGGTAATTCTATGACATGAAAATCGAATGTACATTCTTTAATATCTAATTCTTTGTATTCAATTTTTTGTGTTAAAACATCTAAATAGGTATCATAAGCCTCTCTAGTTGACATCATTTTAGGATGAAAAGGTTGACTTAATGCAGGATTGTGTACTATAATATCTACTTTTCTTTCTACTATACCAATAGCTTTTCTAAATAAATCCTTAAAAATATTATGATATTGTACAGGTCTAAGTTCATTGATTTCTACAATTTTATAAATATACCTATATGTGTTATATTTTTTAATATATTTTTGACTAATTTGAACAATTTCATAATCAGGTTTAAATAAATCTTCAAGATTAACTTCTATTTCTACTTTCTTTTCTTTCTTTTTTTTCAATTCTCCATCTTTATATTTCAAACCAAAATAATCAAATATATTCTTAAGTTTACGCCTATTTTTTTTTTAGGTTCATTAATAAATTGTTTCAATTGTTCTGTAAGATCAGGAGTAAATAATTTTTTAAGAGTCACTTCTGTTTTAATCTTTTTTTCTTCTTTCGGCTTAAATTACTTATTATCAAATTTCAAATTAAAAGAATCAAAAACCTTTTTAATTGTATTACGTTTTTCAGGTTTTCTAATAAATATTTTCTTCTTTTTTTCCAAGTATTTTGATATATCTAAATTTAATAAATCTACTAAAACATATTTATATTCTCCAGTTTCTTTTATATATTTATTTAATAATCTAATTAATTCATCTTTTTTACAACCTTTTGGTTGTTTTACATTTAAACATTTTAAAACACTTCTGAGTTCACCAATAGTCTTTGTTCTCAGTTGCATGTCCATTTATTAGGAAATATTTTTTTAAATACTTTTCACAACTCGCTTGATATGATAATTACTTATCAAATGTCTTTGTTTATGAAGATATGTATACTGTTTTCCACATTCACAATTATATTTCGTATAACTAATCTTAGATTTACAAATTTTACAAATACTGTCACGATTAAATTTACCATAATTACGATGTTTATAGAAATCATCTATTGGTTTTATAATCTTACAGTGTGTGCATATTCTTGTCACTTCCATTTATTACGATTCATTTTTATAAAGGGATTGTAAGAAATCATTCCATATTTTTTCATATTTCTTTTTGACTTTATAACAAAGTCTTTGAACCTTTATATTATTTTCAATTTTAAAAAAATCACAAATCTTTTTCATAAAATAATAATAATTAACTGATTTCTCATAATACATAAAATCTAAAAATTTTGAAAACATTTCCTCAACTTCTTGAGTAATATTATACCTCCTTTTTATTCGATTAAAATAACTAATTCTACTTTTATTTCTTTGTTTTAAACTCTCATAATTTATAATATAAAAATATTCATCATCTGAATACATTAATTTCATCTTTAAATTATGCGCTACTTCATTATCTGAAACTTCATTTTCTGAAATATCAATCGATTCAACCATTTCATCACCATCAAAAAATTTAACATTCATTTATAACTGATGATTAGTAATGGCTCAGATCTGAGCCATCACAATTAAAGGATGAAATATATAATAAAATAATTATGGATTTCTAATGATTATAAAATTGTTGAAACATATTTTATTGATAAATTTATTAAAGATAAGAAAATTAAATATGTTATCAATAATTAAAAAATATACTATGTTAAAGATTTTGAAAATTTTAAACTAATTCCTAACATCGCATAAATCAGATGTCCAACTATTAAATTCATCAGGATATTCTAACCATTTTACAAAATATTTATTTCCATTCTTTTTTATGATTTTTTCAATTTTATATACATCATCTTTTTTATTATATTTTATCATTTCATTTTCATAAAAAGTTCCTTCAATTTCTTTACTGTTTAAATCTTTTAATCGATAAGTAATTGGATCTGTTTTGATTACTTCAGAAACTATAAAAATTTCCTCCGTAAATGTAGAATCATCTACTTTCCTGAATGTTTTTTTAATTGTTGATATTCTAACTCTATCCCCTATCTTAAATTTAGGTTTTTTTATGATCTTTTTCGTATATAAATTTTTATAAACTTGAGATTCATTTTCGTCTCGACTATCCTCAATGGGTGTCATTTTTATTGATCTATGATATGAATTGTTATAATTTTTAAGTAATTTGGGTAATATATCAATATATCTTTTAGTATTGTTAGCGTGCATATATTTTATAATTTTTTCTCTTTACTTTAAATCTCTCAGCTATTGCAGATTTTATTTCTTTATTATAAGTCGTAAACCGTTTTATGTTATAATCTTTAAATAACTTTTGTGTAACTTTTCCTGTAAATTCAGTACCTTCATCCGTTAATATAAATTTCAGTATTCTTTCTTTAAAAACTTGTTTAAAACCTTGTACGACTTCTTCAGATGTTTTTCTTTTTATAGGAAAAGCCCAAGCATATTTTTTAAAAGCATCTATAACTGTTAACAAATAATTAGTTCCATTATTATATTTGCTATAATTTTTTATAAATAGCAAATCAGCGTCAAATTGATTATTACCGTTTGGAACATAAACACTTCTTTTAAATTTACGAATGACAGGTTTATATCTAGTATATACATCTTGTTCATATAAAAATTCTTCAACATTAGGTAATCCTGTTTTTCTTTTCAATTCATTAATTCCACAATATCCTGTTTCTGGATTATAATATGTTTCTCAAAAAAGTATTCTTTTTACTTCCACAAATTGTACAAATACCTTTACCCATTCGTTTATTATTTTTAGAAGTAGTTTCATGATAATTTTTAGTTTCGGTTTTCTTCTTACACTTGAGACAATACATATTTATAGAAGTAAAAATTCCTAACCCAGAAGTTATTTTAGCTTTAATAATAGGTTTAATAATTCCTCTATCTAATCTTTCTCGAAATGTTGGATCTTCTATTGTATTTAAATCATCTATTAATTCTTGATCAGCAATATGTCTCTGTTTTGTATCTTTTGTTTTACTATAAGAAATATCATGTTTTTTACAAGCTTTATCAACTCTATTTATTCCTGGATCACCACGTTGTAATCTTTTTTCTAATTTTGTAAATGGACCACAATATTGATATCCTGGTAAATGCATTTCTGGAGGATTTATTTTATCTTGTAACCATCCAACTGTATCACCACCTCTAATTAAACCTACTATGCCTTCGCCTTTTGTTTCTTTAAAAATATGAATATTCTTTTTACAAACCATTTATTTAGGATGAATAAATTTATATCCATTCAATTGCATTTGTTTTACATATTTTTCAACTGGATTAAATTTTAAACTTTTTATGAAATCCTTTTCTCGCATATAAATATCTTCTTCTGTCATTTCCTTAGCTTTAAACGAATTAATGAGTTCTTTATAAAAATTATAGCAATGTCTGTATTCTTCTTTTCTTTCTGCTATTTTTAATGCAGGATCAATAGCTTCTACTATTCCAACCGATAAACTTAAAAATGCAAGCGGAAGATAGGCTATTGCTGATAAACTCGTTCCACTTAGAATGACCTTACTTACTGATAATGAAATACTTATCTTTTGATACAATTTTCTACTCTTTCTGTAAACATACAATCTTTTTTCTAAATATTCTTCCATTTCATTTATATAGGATCAAATTTTTTTCTATATCTCATTTTTGGATTCACTAAATCTAACATAAGAAAACTATCCTGCATACAAAATTTATACATTTCTTTAAATTCTTTTTTTTGAAAGATTTCCATCTATTTCATTTATTATCTGATTAATTTCTCTAGGTTGTAGATTAAAAAATATGTAGTAATTGCAATTTTTTCTAATGTCTATAGGAGTTGAATAGTAAGACTGTGTTAAATAAATAATGGATTTTTCTTTCTACCTCTTATATACAAATCCTCTATAATTTTCTGGTCTTTTTCTGTTACACAATCATCAAAAACAACTAGATTTTTTTGTGAGGAATCTAGATCGTCAACAGTAATAAATTCACTCAAATCTGAAGAAAATAATACTTTCTTTTTATAGTTACTGTAATGCCAGAAATGTAAAGTAATAAATATTTGGAAGGATTAAAAAATAATGGCATTACAGTTCATAATGGCATTACATTTCTGGCATGACAGTTACCATACAATTCTATTAATTTCTTCTTTTCATTTTTACCTATTTTTTTAGATTTTACAATATCATCTCTTTCTACATCTTCGAATATTGTATAATCTTCTTGTAATTTAGAATACTTTGGCTCGTAAATATCTTTTGCATATAGATATAAAGTGTCGAAATCTAATCTTAAATTACAGGGTTTATCAAAACCTTTTAATAAATTTATTAGTAAATTTGTCTTTCTACAGCCTGATGGACCAACTATTAATAATCTGAAAGGATGTCTAGGTAATAAAGGATCTTGTTTAGGATCAGGTAATTCTTCTGGTTCAGTGTAATCTTTAATTTTAATCATTTACTACAGTAAAAATAAAATTTGCTGCAGTAAAAATAAAATTAGCTGCAGTAAAAAATTAATATTATATAAATGAACGAATTAGAAAAAGAACGAAAACGCAAGCTTAAAAAGCTCAAAAGGGGGAACCCGAGATGTAAAGGGGGGAGGAAGCCACAGCGCAGTTTTGGGGCGGAGCAAGGCCGATCGTGCAAGGCGATGCGATATGGATAGAAAGAGGGGGCGGAGAGTCTCTCTCACCGCTGTAAAGTACGGCAGAGGAAAGGTATGGGATAGAGAGTTTGCAGAATCCGGGAGGGGCAGGGAGTTGAAGCGTTTGAAAATTGGGTCAAATGGGACTCTCGCGACCTCAAATAAAGAAACTGAGGGAGAGTTAGTTTCGATTTTATGTATCGGTGTTTAATGTTTACCGGAGTGGTTATGTGTATTTGTGTACAATAGTTGCATGAGTTTATTTTATATTAGTGTACTGATTTTTGGTTTGTAGGATTTTCTTTTATTAGAAACTTTTATATAGTAGTGTACAAATTCTGCAGGAGTTGGTTATATATTAGTGTGCGGTTTTTTCCTTACCGGAGTGTCGGGAGAGATTACAGTGTAGACGGTTCCAAAAGGAACTGGGAATTATTTAGGAGGATAGATTAGGTAAACTCACTGATGAGATTATTGATGGAGAGATTCCCTAATCCTTCGGCGCATCGGAGGAAAGGTATGGGGTAGAAGAAAAACAAAACTAAAGACGCGGGGGGGGGGGGGAGTTGTGTTTTGAAAGTGGGTCAGAGCATATTCCTCCGGGCTCGGAAGCGATATGCCACAGCCACCCAGCTGACTGTAGCAGAGGGGGAGAGAAAAGGAGAAGAAACGTTAGTTTCGGTATCGCCGGATATTTTGCATGAGTGTTTATCTATGATCGGTGTTTATGTATTTTGAGTGTTTATCTATGTGTACGGGGGATGATTAAGTGTATGATTTATATAGTATAAATTTGATAGAAGATTTTTTGAATGGTTAATTTATGTAAAGATATATGTGTCGGGTAGTGTAATATTAGATTATCTATTAGTGTTTATGGTAGTTGATTTTTCTTGTTTTTCTTGTGATGTTATACTATTTGGCCGGGATTTCTGGGAGAGTTATAATGTTGCAATTGAAGTATATAATATGAGATCCTGGGTGGCGGCCAAAGTAAAGAGTCACTATATAGCAGACATATACCCAGTAACCATGTGTTTTACAACCATGTATTCAAAGGTGAAAAACCCGTGAAAGAATGCCAGAAACTCTGAACTTGAGAAAATTTTATTGGGTATATGGTCTCTGACACTCTAATTTTTAGGTGTGCCCTATAAGAACTGAACATGCATAAACATTGAGTGCGTGCTGACAACAGATTCGGCATAGCCAGAGTGATGTGTGTGTTACGAGCGGTTGCTCATTACCAGACAGTTGTGTGGGGTAGTAAGGATCAATGAACCTGTGACTTGATAATCTTTAGGAGATTGAAGTATCTTAATTTTTCTTTGTTTAATGTGTCCGGTTAGCGCACATTTTACTTTATGTGCGCTGACCGAACTAACGCTACTGAATCAACAATCATGCAGAGGTCTGAAAGAGGGCCAGAGCGAATAAACAAATTTATGACAGTAATAATTGCAGTAAAATTTATGGAAAATTATGTAAAAAATTAACATAAATATATACATAACATATCAGCGATTAAGATGTTGCTTACAGATGTCAAAATGTCAACTATCAAGGACCACAGCTGATCGAATTGACCGGTATAGGTGTTGGTAATTTTGTATAGTTTTTGTAATTGAAGTGTTGTGTTTTGGAAAAAGCTGGGTATTTAACCCTAGTTTTTCTCTGCGTGGGGCATGTGAGGAACCCGTCATTTTTTCGAGCCTATTTTCAGCCATTTTCAGAACAGTTTCAGAGTTCATACACCTTAAGAGCGCCTGCATTGCAGTTTTGGAAAACAAGGCTATAAAGCTCTGTCATCACAGTCTGATTTCGGAGAAATGCACCCTTTTTTAGCCGTCATCAGAGAAGGGAGAATTAATCCCAGAGGGGAGCGTTAGGTGGTCTCTGATATGAAGAGCTTGAAAAACATTCCAAAGAGCTTGGTCCGGGTGGGCCTCAAATTTTGGACCAGAAGATATACGCGAAAGAGACGCGCATCTGGGAGAGGCGAGACACTTTTTCGTAGAGACAGGTCGCACTTTTGGTGCTCCAGTCGCACATGTCTAGCCCTCATCAGAATGTTATTCTGTAACTTTTGATATTCCTTGTCATTCCGTAATAAAAGTTTATTTTCTATATCAACGATACCTGTTTTATCCAGACTTGGAGAAATTCATTATTATTATCGTCTTGTCACTGATTCGAAGTCACGAATTTTGAAGGGAACTGCTACTTGCATTTAGGTCGGCACATTTTATTTTATGTCCGCTGACCGGACTAACGCTGCTGAATCAACAATCATGCAGAGGTCTGAAAGAGGACCGGAACGAATAAACAAATTTATGACAGTAATAATTGCAGTAAAATTTATAGAAAATTTTTAAAAAAATTAACATAAATATATACATAACATATCAGCGATTAAGATGTTGCTTACAGATGTAATGGACAAAATGTTGTTACACAAATATTGATTTACAATTGTAAAATCTGCAAGTCACTATTTTCAAGATTCCCGGGATATACACGTAAAATGCCAGTAAGTACAAACCGCCTGTTACACAGAAGTGTATTAGCACTCAGTCACTAGATATAAGAGAACATACATTTCATATTAACTGTGGCGAATCATAGGAGAATGTGGCCCAGGCAATCTTTTCTGAAGAGCTCCCCTCTCTCTAAAAGCCAGTTTTGAAAAAAAAAGAAAAGTACTTAAAAATAAACACGTTGAATCTTGTTCTATACAAATCTGGCTACGCTTCTTTTTCTTCTAATAAACATACTTGAAATATTTGCACCCAAAAGTTTGAGCAGAAATTAAATTAAAATGAGAATAATAATATTTTATGAAAATATTAAACGACACAAGTGTTTAAATATTATGCATTTTTATTTGTTAAACTGTGCGATAAATATTGATATTATAGCACAATACTAAGAAAAGAGCTAAAACTTCTTAGGGTACTTTAAATTGGACGTTTTCTGGCTTTTGCTGCAACAAAGTGTCAATAACATATGTAAAATCTAACGTTTTAACAAGGTCGTTTTCAATGCTAAGAATTGACAGATGATTTAGCCTCTTTTCCGTCCTTACGCTTCTTAAGTTGTTTTTGATTAGTTTTAATTTAGAGATTGACCTTTCCCCACTAGCGTTGGAGATCATCAAACACAAATAAATATGAAGTACAATTTCAACATTTGGAAACGCTTGAATTATGTTTTCTCCACATAAATACGAATACAAACACTTTAAATCCACTTTTTGGGATTCATTTTAGAGTTCTTCCTTACTTACTTCTTCACTATTAAAAACCTTTAGAATTTTTTTTTTTCTTAAAGATTTTTTACTTTTATTTTTCGTTCAAAAGGAAGCCCTCCTCTGAAGTGAGGTCCCTGGCATTCGCCAGTATGTTAATTCATCACTGCATCTTAACTACTATTACTATTTTGCATGAAACAAACAAATATATAGTTACAGCCTGCATATCGTGTTAACCGATATTTCACTTTCGTGTTAAGTAGTCTCAATAGTATATATTATCACAACATTCATAGCTAGGACGAGGACCCTGTGTTGAAGTTGATAGATGCTAATATAAATATCAGAATAAATTGTGCAATAAAAGAAAATACGGAAGTGTATAAGATTCCCAAATTTGCATGCCACATAACAAATATGCTATATGTGAAGTCTGAAACAAATTATGGTTTGGGTTGTTCACTTTATTCACATAAGAATACGAAATATGGAATGCTTAAAAACAACACATATTACACTTACACACACATTACACTTAGGACTCAAAAACATACAAAACATATTATACAAATAATAATTATTTAAACCATTGTTTTCGGATATTAATTTAATTATAATTTATTGAAAACCTGTTATATATCTAAAGGGAATTTCAACAATTTATTAATAGCATCACATACACATCCTCACAGATTCTTCATGAAAACTGTGAAAAAGTATAATATCGCAAAACTTGAAATGCTGATAAAGTTCGGAAGGGATAGAAATATTTAATATGGTCATGATGAATAACCGAGTGCGATTATATGTTATGTTTCTATAAAATATTTGCAATAAATTTTACTAAAACATCCATTCATTGAGAGCGTACTAGTTTACATTATTTAACATTAGAAGTGGGGAAATTACTTTAATCACAGATATACATTTTTAAATTGGATCCAGTCAGGTCACATTGTACAGTTCTAAAATAGTAAATTGGGCGATCAGTATACATTAAAATAAAATTTTTTGACCACACGTTCAAATGAACAAGTGATCACACAAGTAATTTATCTAATGATCGTCAAACTGGTATAGATTTAAGAGTAAACTTCCTATGTTTCTTTTAAATAAACATATCATAACTCACCAATCAGAATATTTTTCATATTGCCTGCCGTATATCCGAAATCATTTTTGCATTTTGAAATCCTCTGATCGAAGTGACGACCATCTTGTTTATTACGATAAGACTTTTCATTGGTATCTTTTCAGCTGTAACGTATCACGTGACACGTGACCAACGCATCCGCCAGAACATGAACTTGAACCATATTCAACGGATGAACGCACGGTCGTGCGTTCGAGTCTGTGATTGGGTGACGTACTTTCTCTTCACTCTTAGGTCTTTTGTTCCTTTGTCTCCGCCCTGGGGGACTGTCCCAGCCGTAAGTTTTAGTGTCCGGTCACCATAGTTGTGACCTGTTTTCGTTTTCAGCTCTAGGCTCTCCTCGGGTGCCGCATCTCCTTAGTTGAGGAAAGCGCACCATATTCCTTGTTTTGCTTAGTCTCCCCACCTTAGTTGTGGTTGGCGCATGGTTTGGTTTTCCACTTGTAGCAGTGGCTGTAGGCTCTTTCCTACGAAATTTCTTCGCGTAATGTCGGGGTATTGTCCCGTACCAATCATCTTTGGTGTCAGCCAATATTGGCTTATTTTCTTTCGGAGGTTGTCTCCACGCTGCAATAATCCCATAATTCCCTTTCAGCTCTAACAGCCCTTCCCTTTCAGCAATTAATGTCTTGTACATTTCAGCTACCCCTTTAGGATATCTCCCCCCTCAGGCTTAATGGTCCTCTTCTCTCCCCCCTGTAGAAGACAGCCGCTTCCCTGGCATGGGATAGCCTTCAGGTGGTATTTGGTAGGTGGTGTGGCTGCTGCGGCCCCCCGGGGGTTCCCAGCAGCCCTTAACTTTTCCCTTTCAGATCCAGCAGCTGGCGGTCCTGTTCCCGGGTAAGAGGTTTTTGTTTATAGTTTTAGATTTAGCTCAGTTAATAGTTTTAGATTTAGTTTTAGATTTAGATTTAGTTAGTTATAGTTTTAGATTTAGCGCTAGCTCCTTCTCTCACTTTGGGACCTGCGTCTAATTCATTCCTTGTGGTCCACTTCTCTTCCCCGGTCTCCTCCCTGCTCACTTGGGATCTTCCTGGTGTCTTCCTCCGGCCTTTGGGTCTCTCCTTTTCCTTTTTCCCTTTCTCTTCTTCTAGGTTAGACTAGTTAGAATCCCTTCCCTTAGGCTTCCCCCTTCTGTTTTCTTTGGTATAAGTTAGAATAGTAACTTGCTTTTCCCTAGGCGTTAAGCCATAGCTCTTCTAATCCTCTTCTCTTAGTTAGTTAAAATCCTCCTCTGGCCACTCCCTCTTCCTAGGTCTGGCCTCTTTTGGGCCCTTCCCGGGCGTTGGCTTCAGCCCTCTCTCCCCGCTTCCCTTTCCTTTTTTCTCTCTGCGCCCCTTTAAGTTGCATACTGCCTCTGCATAACTACCGAGGGGTAGAAAGTTGGAATCCTCTGCAAAACATGTCTTAATCTCTTGGTCGCCATAAGAATGGCTCTTTTTGGAACTTTTGGGCGGTCACTGCAGTCGTAATTATGTCGTTCGTGCACCTCTCGAGCGCCTCACTTTCTCCAGCCGGAGTAGGAGGCTTGCCCGTGACGCCTCAGCTAGGAAATCCCTGGCGGGGGCGTCCAGGGCTATGTTCACGTGATTTGGCTGCTCTCTGGGGGTGGGGTGTGTGTCAAGGGTCCACAAGAAGCTTTCCCACTTTTGGCGTTAGTCTAGCCTTGGTTTGACGGTCCACCTTTTGACCACTCTACCTCTTCTGGACCTCAGCTGGGTTGTCTGCGGGCGACTCTCAGCGGTGGAGATTCCAAACCTGGAAGCCGTTGTGGCAGAACAGGTCTCCATCCCGCTGTCTGACAGTACAGTTAGTTCCCAACGGATGGGCAACACATGAACGCGTCAGTGGAAACCGGGCCTAACAAGACCGCAATCGCTTGGGGGAAGTACCGTTAGGTTACTCGACTCACCGTTCTCATCAAGATATTGGGCTAATCGCACCTGAGACGTTTCCAAGTTTTCGTAATACGAGTGGTCTTCAACCCCCTGATTGTCTTCCAAATGGGACATCATGCCCCTACACAACCTATGTGTGTGTGCGGCACCCATTACGTACGAGAGATTAAATATGAAAACGCTGCGCGTTTCCCATTGGCTCAAAATCTTGTGATGTCACTATTTCGTCTTGGCGTATTACTTGGCGCCCTTTGAAAACTTCCACGAAGTTATCGCTAGAAATGACGTAACTAAATATAAATTCATTGAAAACGATTGCGTAATAACAAATAGGGTTTGTTTTGTTGCGTACAAAATCCCCCAACAACTGGTAATTGGTTGTAAAAGGGAAATGCAGTTGACCGTTCATGAAATCAAAAGTTACAGCTTTGTTTATAAATATGTTAATGGTCAAAAAGAGTACAGCTTTGTTTATAAATATGTTTATGATCAAACAGTGCAGCTCTGCTTATAAATTACTTCTAATATCATGCATAGTATATCATCTATTACGTTAGGCATAACGACATATATTTTAGAGTACGTATTATATATTTCATTAGCCAAATGAACTATCACGATTTCCTTTACAAAATTTTTTGCCATGTTTATATTTAACAACTTTGCAAATATGTCTACAATAAAAATACTTCGATAAAGTTGGAATTTTGTTTTTCTTTTAGTTCCTAGTAAATGTGTAAAACCTATTTCTGAGATTACAAACCGTATGATGTTTTCAATTAGGAAATGTATGAGTTTATTATTTAGAAAGGCTTGCTAGTTGAAGCACTCATATTGGTTAATGTGTTCTGAATTTTTAATCATTTGGGTGCTTTTATTAGTATATTTTTTACAGATTAATAGATTCTGGATTTATATAGATCAACGATTTACAAATCAAGAAAAATATTATGGATATGTATTATGTTTTTACAATGAAATGTATTATTTGTAAAGTATTCTATACTTTTAAAAAATCCATTTTTTTAAACCATTCATGTTCTGTTCTATTCAATTTTAGAAATTTTAGCAAGATTGCATCATTTACAAACAATTGCACTTAATTTCATAGAAATCAATTTCTTCTTTTTAATATTTTAATATTATAACCCCCTCCCCCCTCCATATAGTCATTGTAGCAATGTTGGTTCAAAATATTTTACAAAATAATTTTTCATTTATAAAATGATTTACTGTACTACAAATAGTATTATAATATTTCACATATTGACGTATTACACATGGTAATTAAACCTGCAGTCATAATTGGAATATACCGAATCAGTGTGTTAACAAATTTAAAACATTAAATATCAAATATGTGGCGAAATCTGTTTTCATCTCTTTATTATTTACAAATGGCATTATTTCATAAACACATATAGAATCCGGTGAATTTTTTTTTATGTGGTTGGATCTATTAAAAATTGTTAATTTAACTGAAAGCAAATAAAAATTAATCTCAAAAAATGAAAGTCAGCAACAAATCGATGTTTCTGTCTGTTTGTTGGCATTGTAGCAGAAAATCGAAGCAATGTCAACTATGAAATTTAGTACAAGGATAATTCCGGGCAAGTTTTGAGACACCTCGGAAAAAAAAAACTTTTAAGGGAGCAGTGGACTTTCAAATTATCAAAAATCGACAAATTTATGCAAAAATTTTTGTTTTGCATATTACTGTTATACACATTATCTTACATCAATTACAATGAACTGCATTCAAATGCAACTATTATTAAAATATTTCCCCAACCAAAAGCTATTATCCAAATATTTCCCCGTTGAAATTATAAACAAAGATGAGCTACCACTCATAGTTGATAATTGACTGTTTTAGTTTAGTGTACTGAGTAAACATTATATTTTAGCAACCCCATGTTTATTACAATTTGGCAGCAACTTTTTTAACTGTGACTAAAAAGTTCGTATTTACATTCAGAATCTTTGACAGTATTTGTTTGTTTACCTTGTAGCTATTATTTACCTTCTCTTCATTTACTTCGAGTAATAAAATTTCTTTATAGAACTGGAAGATGAATTTTCATAGTTGTATTTGTTATTTGTTTTTATAGTTTTAAAAAACTTTTCTATTAGCAATGCTTATGAAAAGTAAGCATTATCATAAACTAAAATCTCGTCTTAAAAAAAAGCACCCAAGCAACTATAAATAAAGCTCACAAGCGATGGTCAGCTTCAATTGTCATCAATCTCATTAGATGTAATTTCCAAAGGAATGTTTGGGTACTCACAAAAATTGAATTGACTTGTAAAATGTGTGGAAAAATATTTGGATCAAACTTTCCAGTCCTTGTGGAAATAATTTAAAAATGTTTCAATGCAAATAAGAGACTCAAACAAGCATTTTTAAAAATTGGAATAGGCCACACAGCTTTGGAAGTGACCTTGGAAATCAAATCATGGATAAGAAGACATTTCATAATTGTCTAAACAGAGTTTCTAAAGAAAGGGAGAACTTGAAACAGGATGTACTTCTGATTGCTCGGAATATTGTGTGGAAAAAGCACAAAGAACTATTGTGTACCGTGGATGGCAACTTCATCGATATTTTAGTCTCTTATAATGCAACTCTGCAGAAATGTGGACACACATCAAGTTACGGAATAGGAATTGCCATTGATATTTTGGCAGAGCTTGTGATTAACTATGAAATTTTGTTAAAATATTGCCCCAACTGCACAACTGCGAAAAGAAATTTGAAGGAAAATAGCGTTGAATACAACATTTGGTATCAAGGCCACAAGTATAAGTGTTCACGAAATTATGATGGATCCTTGGGTTCAATGGAAATGATAGCTGCAGAAATATTATGGAAACAATCTCTTGATCATGAAATGAAATATGCAAGTTTAGTTTCGGGTGGTGGATGGGCTTATAAACATTCATTGCAGTTAAATGTTTATCGTAGTGAAGTAAAAATCACAAAGGAAGAATGCATTACCCATATTGCGAAACGATTGGGAACTAGATTGCGGTTAAAGAATGACGAAGTAAAAGTATTACCATCGGAGGTAGTAAAAAAGGTAGTTTGAAAGCAGAAACAATTGTAAAATTAACTTACTTCTATAGGAAATCTCTAAAAGGCAATGTGTCGGATATTGACAGGATGAAAAATGCCATCTATCTTGCTTTGTTTCACTATTCATCTACTGACAATTTCTCAGAACACAATAAATGTCCCAAAGCGATCAGTCATAAATAAACGAAAAACCTCATTCAAGTATGAAAAACATACAATCTGAAGATGTTGTTTCGAAAATATTGCCAGTGTACCAAAGATTGGTAAATAAAGCCAATGTACCAAAGATATAAAACAAATACAGAACCTAAAAAATCCGGACGATTTTGAAATTTAGTTATTTTAACTACTGGAATGTCAAAGTCGCAGATTTAAAACAACAGAGTCAGATTATTTATATTGAATCATATTTTATAAAGTTTTAAGTTATAAAATAAATGTAATTTATAAATTATAAAATATATAAATGTTTATAGTGTATTTAGCATAGTACGGAGATTAGACAATAATGCCAAAAGCGGCCGTTTTGGCAATGGATCAGAAATCCGGAAAACTAGCAGTCCGAAGGATTTCAGATAATTGGTCCGTTTACTTAAATTTACTGTAAGTATAATTAAACGAATCATGAATGTTTACTATAAGAGTATAATTTCCACTAAAAGCAAATTCTGTTACTTCATACTTATATTGAAGGCTTGATTTTGCCACTAGCTCAACACTGATGCGTCTCTTTTTTGTTGAAAAAAAAATTGATTGACGCTCTTGTTACATTGAAATTTGCCCTCACAATGTAACTGTGGGACGTGGAAAATAGTATAAGTAACTTTAAGTTACAATTAACATTAAAATTAACGTTAATTATATGGCCGTTGAACTCATAACGTAGAATTAACATTTAAACGTACATCGCTCGTTGTTGTGCCGCAATAACCCTCCAATTATTTTTACCTTTTGTGTAAGTTCTGAAAAGAATTATTAATTAATATTAAAAAAGTTAGACTATTTAAAACTTAAACAATATCATTTATTAACAACATCAAATTATCAAAAGCACTTATTTTCAACAATATCAACTTTCAATTATTATCATTTTTCATTTAATATTTTAGTCAGGGGAGATACGACCAGCAATATTATATTTCGCTAATTTCTATGACCTGGGGAAATGAGCACATACCTTACAGTTTAACCTTCGGCTCATCACGCTGAGGCTTGCATCCGGCTTAGTGATGAAGTACGGCCATAACTCTATGGTGTAGAAGACCCAGACCGTCCGACTCGTCCAGTCCAGAGGACTAAGAGCAACTATTTGGACGGCCGGGAAGGCTAATAACTCTATGGTGTGTGGCTCCTAATCGTACTGTCACTTCGACTGATACTTTATATTTGCAACTGCTAGGTCATGTTCGCTTTGCTCCTTTTATCAAACTCTTTTCACCAGCACTTCGTAGGACTTCTCGCAACCACATTCCGTGTCAGACTTGCTTCTGCAACATATCGAATCCAAGTTCGTTCTCCCACATTTTGTATCGAAGTGGCTTGGTTCCTTCGGCGGGGGGGGGGGGTAGCTCCACCCTTCTACTCCTTGCTGCTCATTGGTTCTTCTGAACCCAATGGCATCACTTGACATTTATCAAGGGCTCTTTCAGCCCCCTTTGGCCTGGGACACTCAAATTTATTGTATTTGACCTAAAAGTTCAAGTTGTTGTAAACACCGGCGCCAGCCAGACTCGATCTTTGTTAGGCGCTCTATGAACCATAAATTCTGCAATAAAAATGCCTCATGTGAAGACATATTCTGGCCTCACATATCTCCCCACAAACAGAAAAAAAAAGAACAAAAAAAAAATTTTAAACCATCAGAGTTCGAAACCAAAGTTCGATGCACTTGCAACTCTGTAATTGGCATTTTTCACTTTCTTTTGGATAACGTCCGTCCAGAAAAGTTCAACAGTCTTGCTGTAACAGAAAAGTTTTTTTGCACACATAATATACACAAAATAAACATAAGTTACATACTCATGAACTTTACCAGGTCCAGCTTTCAATTGAAGCTACATTAAATTTTGAGTAGTTAAAAAGATTTTTAAACATATGCACATTCACTTTGAAATGTCACACACTACTATCTTCTTTTATATTATTAACATCATTACACACTTTTTTTTTTTTTACAAATTACACATTATTATTTTTTGAACACAATTCTTTACATACTTCATCAAATATTTTTTTATAATTGATAACTTTATCACATATATAACATTTTTGCTGAACCTTGATACTGGTACATACTTATTAATACAATCACATTTTTTTTTTTACATTAGCCATTAAAATATAGTTTTCACAGAAGTCAGTAACTTTAACTTTTCCACTGGGAATGACACATTTAGACATTTCCCTTTAAAAGGCCATCTTGTCCCAGAATGTAAACAAACCAACAACCCCTTACACCTGATGACAGTTACTGATTGATTATGTTTCAAAAGACCATTAGACCCCTTTTTACTCAAGCTTCGCTACCGGAAATGTTCAAATCCCCCTTTCGAACTTCGGAACAGTGACCAGTCTGCAAAAGAGACCCTCGACAAAGATTCCTATTTATTTAATCGTTTTTTTAACAGCGATTAGCCTGAATTTCCTCAACTCAACTCTTCCCAAATGACAAAGGTTGAAATGGACAACGTGCGGCGCGGATTTTCGTCTCACTGAAGATGACAACTGCAATAGCGCTCTTCAAAAGCTTGTAACCAAGTATTGTAAAACTTTATTACCCACTCGACGTGTTCTATAAACGTCGACTTATTCTTTTTAAATATAAACTTCCTCATCAATTTAATTATATTATTTATTCCTATCTGCTAATGAACCATGTATACTTGCATGCTGCAGATGGGCTCGTACATTATTTCAGCACTGTAAAGCTCTCTCTTTTTTTTTATTTTTAAACTCAACTTAAAATAGCTCCCTTCTTTAAATATTATTCATTAGGTTCCTTTGAGGTGGCTTGTATTAATATCAAAATCATCTTAATGGTACCTTTTATTACAGCATGTATACCCTTTTTATACTGACTTCATGTAAAATTTAACATTATTTTGTTGTATTATTTATTATTTAAATTTTACCTTTCCATTTGATGTTGAGATTCTCTCTTATTTAATTTTGTTTTCTCTATACCTTCCATATGACTTTGAAATTAAAAAAAAAATTTGAAAAGTTTTTTTTTTTTTTGAAATTTAAATTTTTTTTTTAAATTTTTGAATTTAATTTTAAACTTTTAAAGTTTTTGATATAGTTTGTTTACATTTTATTTATTTTAACTCCTTGCTTAATACTTTTATAACTTTTACATTATATATAAAATTATTTCATCTTTTTAAACACACTCAAGACTTTAATTTCTTGTCTGAAAACCCTTTATTTACCTAAATGAAATTTTTGACTTTATATTTTTAAGAATTGAAATCCTTTTCATTTATTATTTATCTATTTAACATCTTATGAATTGAAATCCTTTTTATTTACTTATCCTTTTTGAACGCGGATTTATTTACTCACCGTATCTATAAAATTTATCATATTTATGTATTTCAATTTATTATAATCCTTATAACTTTGAATACCTGACACTTATAACCATTTATATGCGCGATTTTTTATCATTCTATCTCACACATTATTCTAATTATTTAATTTGACATTTTATTAACTGCATCTAACCCCTTTATCGCCGTAATACATATTATCATTTATTTTATTTACCATATATGACATTTATTTCATCCTAATTTATTTTATTTATAATCACATTTCTCAACACCTTATTCAGAATATCTTTTTCACACAATTTAATATTTACAAATGCCTAAACACCATTGCTACAGTATCTCATCGATAACTTTAATATTCCATTTACATTCCCCACTGACATCTGAGTGCCCTATTATTTTACATATTTATTTATTCATTCCATATTTATTTATATTCATTATATATGTATCTCACATTTATTTATTATCGTACAATTTTCCTCAACATTACCTACATTTTATTTTCATTACCATATTTATTTACATTTTATTTTCATTACCATATTTATTTACATTTTATTTTCATATCCATAATTTATTTATACACACATGATTATCGTAACTTTTCCTTACGTTGTAAATAAACAACAAAAATGCTTTATTTCGCATTCAAAATTCTTCACATATATATATTTTTTTTTTATTTCAACCCTTTTTTAACATCTTCTGTGAAATTATTCATTTCTTCACTAAACAAAATTTTAACTAAATTTATTTACATTTATCCTTTCATTTTAGGATTCATTTAGTTACTTAAATTGCCTATACAATTTATATATTTATGACAAATTTATTCCGTAAACAAAATTTTAACTAAATTTAATTCATTTATCCTATCACTTTAGGATTAATTTAGTTATTTAAATTGCCTATACAATTTATATATTCTTCCTCAAACATTTATTTACCTAATCACTTTCAATGCATTTTTCACATTTGAACATTCCTACACGAGATATCGTGTCCTCGATTGCTTTATTGCAACGGGCTTTTTACAGCTATTTCTTACTGTTCATAAATTAACATTTTAAATTCAAATTGATTTAAAATTTTCAATTATTTATGCCTTTGTTTACTTTTTGACATACAATTTATATCATCTATGAATAATCTCTAATATTCTCACTTTCAGCTCATTGCTTATTTTTTCACTTTACTTACATCTGTCATTCAATTTTTAAGCTTCAAGACTCTTCCCTCAAAAGACCTCTCTTTCCTCAGAAGATTTAAGATTTTTGATTGCCTTTGAAAACAACCTGAAGACAAAATGAAGTGAAAGGACTTGCCTTCCACCCTATCTTGTCCTGACAATGAAGTATTTGACTGGACTGCTTGCACAACATTGCCCTTGCCTGGATTTGTCTCCAGACCTTATATCTACCCACTTAGGTAACATATTTTGATTTTACCTTTCATTTTGTAGATTTATTTGCATAAATTAATCTCTGCATAATTTTCTGATCACATGTACATTTGAGTTACATTATAAATTATATAATATTATTTTGAACAAGAACCATTTGTACACATATTATCAATTTTTGTAACTTTCATACCATGTTCATTTTTAAATCATTCAATGATTATCCATATCTTTTTCTTTGAAATTTATATCATTCTCATTCATAAACAATTCTTTCCTCATTGCTTTTTTTTTTTTAAATTCATATCATTATCCATTTTTTCATTTTTAAATTTTTAATTCCGTATCATTTTTCCTTTAATTCATTTTTGATTTGTTATTCTTTTTATCTCTTTCTCATCTTCCAATTCCTCAAGTACCAATCATCAGCAAAATTTGAATTTTTAAAATTTCTTGATTTCTTTAAACTATTTTGACCAAGCTTTCTCTCCCTATGTTCATGAATATTACATTCAATTTCATTTGTGTCATAAATATGTATTTCATTTAGTAACTTTAATTTCTGCCTAACATACTCTTTATATATGCTTTGACTTTCAATTATTTCTGAATCTACTTTAAGAATATCATTACCTTCATTATCATTGTGATTACTATCCCTTATTATTTTATTACTTTCATTTTGAAAATTTTTACAAACATTTGAATTTTGTGTTTGTTGAAAATTATTATTTTCATCAATCAAATCTTTCATCAATCATCAATCATCCATTATTTTATTTTCAAGAGAATTTTGCTTATCATTATCATGATTTCTATTTCCATTTTCATTTTGAATTTGTTGAAAATTAAAATTTTGATTTTTCCTTTCCAAAACTTCCATTATTCTATTGTCCTCTGAAATTTGAATATTTTCCTTAGTATGACTTTTAGTTGTATTTTGACCACCTTCAAAATTGGCATTTTGACTTTCATTTTCCAAAACATCCATTATTTTAATTTTAAGTAATTTTTGAGTATTTGCATTATCATGACTTTGACTTTCATTTTGTATTTCTTGACAATTAAGAATTTCATTCTGTTTTTCTTGAAAATTAACAATTTGAGTATTTTTATCATTATGATTTTGATTTTGACTTTGCATTTCTTCAAACCTTTTACTTTCATTTGAATTATGTACCCTTTGAATTTTAACATTTTCATTTTGCATAATTTCCTGATCAATATTTTCAAAATTGTTATCACCTTTTTGAGTTTGCATAATTTTGATATCCGTATTTTCACTTCCATGCTGAATATTTTCATTCATATTTTGAACATTTTCAATATGTACACTTTGTACAGTATAACATTTTTTTGATTGAATCTCAATTATTTCATCTTTACCGTTATATTTACTTTCACTTTGTAACTTTTGTGCTATATGACATTTTTTTGCGTGAATATCATCGATTTCACTGTCCATATCATATTTTTCCATCAATTCTTCCGCACTTTGTACATTTTGTTCGATATAACATTGGGTAGCGTGAATTTTAATTGGTTCATCTTTCATGTTATATTTATTTCTAATGGTCAATATATTTGCTTTTCCAATTTCAATTATTCGAAACGGTCCTTGAAATCTATCTTGAAACATATTTGGTTTATTTTCCTCTTTCAAAAATACGGTATCTCCGATTTGCATCTCTTCATTAGTAATTGTTTTGAAATTTTTAATCACTCCTACTCGCATATTTTGATTTAACGTAATTTTAACCTTCTTTTGATTACTAATTACAATATGAATTTTGTTATTTTTTATTTCAGTTCGAATTGCACCAAATGGAAAGAGTAATTTTGCGTGTTTTGTGGGGATAAAGATAACCTCCTTATCCGGAATTTCCTGACTTATGTCGAATTGTTCTGCAATCAACTGACCTTGTTGCAAAGCTATCCTGCGTGTGAGCGTGACATAGATTTCGTCGTCAAGATTTGACTCTTCATTACCACATTTTTTTTTAGCAAAATTACTAACCTTTCCATTTTTAGGAAAATTGGCCTCATCGACCTGTGCAATTTTTTTACTGTCATAATACTCATTTTTAATATTTCCATTAAATTCAACTATGCTTTTAACGTCATCATGTGTGACAATTGGATTTTTCGACTTCGTAACAATTTTAAAATTATTTTCTGTATCAATATTTTTATTATTTTCATTATTTGAAGAAGTATAGTCATTAACATGGCTACCTTTAATATTTTGTGAATCAATTTGAGAAACTTTACAACTAGTTTCCTTAATTTTATCAAACTTTTTATTCTCGATTTGAGTCGATTTTGAGTTAACTTCATTTTTGTGCTCATCATTTAACTTTATTTTTGCCTTGTACGCCTCATTTTCATTTTTATTAATTTCTTTAATTCCTGTATTTTCCTTAATTTTCTTTTTATTGATATTTGCCTCACTTTTTAGACTTTTCACAAAATTAGCATCGAAGCGGACCCATCCGGGCCGTGCCAACGACTCTACAATAGAATCAAGAACGACATCTCTCGTGCAAGAAACATGGGTGAATTTTTGCATGCTTTCAATATTATTTATATTTTTATTGTTATTTTGACTTTCATTTTCATTGTATTGCTTTGATTTAACTTTGGGCTCTGGGCTTCGCGTGCGAACCTCCCTTTTATCATTTTGCATTTCATTTGCGTTTTTATAACTCAATACCTCATTTCGCGTTTGCGATTTTTCTTCTTTCGATTGGGACTTTGGTCTATTTATTAAATTTTGACTTGGCCAAAGCCCCTCGCTCAGTTTAAAGACCCGCGATTTTGACTGCTTTCTTTCGCAATAGTTTGGGTATTTGACCTACTATCCTTTCGTTCTCTGAATCCGCTATTTTGAGTGTTACGAAAACCATTTCTTTGCCCATTTCTTATATTTTGACTCCCATATTTATTTTCCCCATAATAATTTTGTCCGTTTTGATTATGCCAACACGTAGAAAAATAATGACCTCTTTTCCCGCATCCTATGCAATATACATTTTCATTTTGTGATTTTTCCTGTATTCCCCGTTGATTACCATTAACTTTTCTAGCATTATTCTCCTTGCGATACACTGCATTGATTTCTGAACGGTCACACTCCTCCTCCATAATTTTCTCCAAATTTTCTGCGAATTCAACTGCTTTATCAAAATTAGTAATATTTATTTTTTTTATTTCAAAAGAAATATCTCCTCTTAAAGTTTCTAAAAATTTAACTAACATTATATTATTTTTAATTTCAAACATTTCATTAGTTGAGTTATTTCCTACAAAATCATTTGTTGCATTAGAAATATTTAACGCTAGCTCAGCAACTTTCATGCCTGGCGCCATTCTAATTTTATTTAAATTTATTTGCTTTTGAAGCATAGTTACAGATGGCTTAAATTGTTTAATCAAAATTTGTTTAACTTCTCCCATGTTGTTTGCATTCTGCAATTCCCTTTTTTTTGTCAGAAATTCAAACGCTTTTTCCTTCAATCTAGTTTTTAAAATTATAACTTTATTCTCTTCTGACCACTCGGCCATACCTGCGATATTTTCGAACTGCGTAAAAAAAATTCAATGTCCTCATTATCTTTTCCATTAAACAGAGGTAACAGATTTATTAAATTAAAGTTTTCCATTCTTTTTCTCTGATTTTCACTTATTCTTATTTGTGACCTATCGGGAGACATTTGACGTCTCGAATTTCGTGTATTCCTTTTAGGCATTTACACAACAAGTTTCCCTTCCAAAATTTTCTAACTTAATCTAAACACATTCATACACTTAAAAATATACTGCACATAAAATACTTCATGCAACAAAATATTCTTAACATATCATAAATTTTTCACACATTATTTTCAATTATAATATATTCAAAAGATTTTTCATTTTCAAAGTGATTGTGCATATTTTTTTTTACCAATGCAAAATATCTGGTCAACATATGCTCCCCAAAAATTTTCATTCATTTCTTTATTTAAATTATTTTTATTCACCTCAGTATTTTTCATTAAAATTTTCCTTTAAATTTATGACTTACACAAAAGCGTCACGGTAACCAAATGTGGGACGTGGAAAATAGTATAAGTAACTTTAAGTTACGATTAACATTAAAATTAACATTAATTATATGGCCGTTGAACTCATAACGTAGAATTAACATTTAAACGTACATCGCTCGTTGTTGTGCCGCAATAACCCTCCAATTATTTTTACCTTTTGTGTAAGTTCTGAAAAGAATTTTAAATTAATATTAAAAAAGTTAGACTATTTAAAACTTAAACAATATCATTTATTAACAACATCAAATTATCAAAAGCACTAATTTTCAACAATATCAACTTTCAATTATTATCATTTTTCATTTAATATTTTAGCCAGGGGAGATACGACCAGCAATATTATATTTCGCTAATTTCTATGACCTGGGGAAATGAGCACATACCTTACAGTTTAACTTTCGGCTCATCACGCTGAGGCTTGCATCCGGCTTAGTGCTGAAGTACGGCCACAACTCTATGGTGTATGGCTCCTAATCGTACTGTCACTTCGACTGATACTTTATATTTGCAACTGCTAGGTCATGTTCGCTTTGCTCCTTTTATCAAACTCTTTTCACCAACACTTCGTAGGACTTCTCGCAACCACATTCCGTGTCAGACTTGCTTCTGCAACATATCGAATCCAAGTTCGTTCTCCCACATTTTGTATCGAAGTGGCTTGGTTCCTTCGGCGGGGGGGGGGGGGGGGGGGGGTAGCTCCACCCTTCTACTCCTTGCAGCTCATTGGTTCTTCTGAACCCAATGGCATCACTTGACATTTATCAAGGGCTCTTTCAGCCCCCTTTGGCCTGGGACACTCAAATTTATTGTATTTGACCTAAAAGTTCAAGTTGTTGTAAACACCGGCGCCAGCCAGACTCGATCTTTGTTAGGCGTTCTATGAACCATAAATTCTGCAATAAAAATGCCTCATGTGAGGACATATTCTGGCCTCACAGTAACATTATAGTTTTAAAGGAGGAAGTAGACCTGAGAAGACGGTCTCTCATGCAGCGAGGTAATAATTATAACGTTCCCTCAAACGCAGCTGTACCGGACATGGTTCGGAATGAGAAAGGGGGCTTCTCAATTTCAAGTGAGCATCAGGTGCCTGTGATGAACGGAAGGGGTTGACACTGCTGACCCGAGAGGTCAATATTTATCACATGGTTCATGGGGAAATTCTCATGAAGAGAATTCTCATGATGAGAGAATTCTCATGAAAATTCTCAATTCTCATGAAAATTAAAAATAATCAGGGAAAATTTACTAAATCGTTATAATCAGGGTAAACATTATGACACCTTATATATAGATGAAGGAACTAACTTACTAATGCACGTTGGAAACAGGAAGTACAGACCTTGGAGGGACAATTTTAATAAAACTATAGTAATACCCAGAAGTTTACAGAGAGAGATTCTAGCAGTTACACACGTAACGCATGCAGGGATTGACAAAACATACAAATTATTATCGGATAGGTATTATTGGAATGGCATGTACAGTGATACACAAAATTATGTAATGTCTTGCGAGCAGTGTAGAAAACAAAGGAAAACATCAGCCCGTATCCCTGGGAAGAAATCCTATTCCTGATGGGTCAGTACAGATTTTATCAACTGATATTTGCGGACCTTTAAAACAAGCACACAAAACAATAAATACGTATTATCGGTGGTAGACCATTTCTCTAAACACATACAAATGTTCCCTATCCCGGATATAACGGCTACTTCGGTTGCTGATAGACTTTTAACTTATTTTATAAATTTAGGATGTCCTCAGGCGGTGCTCAGCGATGCGGGTGTTCAGTTTACATAAAACATACATAAAATCATGACAGAAAAGCTTGGAATTGTAGCTAGAATTGCGTCGGTGCGTTCGCCATGGGTCAATGCTATCGTAGAGGTAACGAACAAACAACTAAAACACACCTTATCGATATTAGCGGAGAATTCTCCATACTGGGATACAGCTGTACAATGCCGTGTAGCTGTTTACAACGCGACAGTACATTCAAGCACCAAAGAGACACCAAACTTTCTTTTGTTTGGAAGAGACCTTCCAACTTTTTTTGAAACAAACGTCACCGAAAACACGCTAGTAACAACATATCATGATTTCATAGCAAGAAAAATCATAGTAACGAACAGCGCATTCAAAGAAGCGAATAAAATTTAAATCTCGCGAAAGAAGGTCAAGAAAAACAACAGTTCCAAAGAGCAAAATTTAGGGATTTACAAATCGGGTCGAGGGTATTTATGGAAAATAACAACAACAGGTTTAAAACAGGGAACCACACGGGACCGTATCGCGTAACAAGTGGAATAAATAGATTCGTGTATAAAATAAAACAGTGTGACAAGCCTACATCCAAAATCATAAAAGCACACATAAATAGACTTAGGACATTGCCAGAGCGAAAGCCACATTTAAAGGAGCCGAACGTAATCAGATGTAAATCACCTCTTCTCTCCACTCCTCCATACACTCAACAGAACACAGAACCGAAACCGAAACTGAAATGCCACGAAAATCCACACACTGAGAATATCCCGCTTTTCATTTGGGATGAGTATGTAGCAAACGGAGCACAGTCTTGTAAAACGAGTCCACACAGCGCGGAGGTGACGTCACAGCATCCTCACGAGAACACTCTTACTCTTAAATCCGCGAAACCTGTTACAGGAGAGATGCAGAACGAAAATACTCATAGCCCACCCTAGAACGCAATCATCCCTCGAGATGACACTACGAACGCAAACATCCTTTCAACACGGGGGGACACAGACATAGTACGCTAGAACCGCAGGAGAATTCGGAGCTTACAGAACAGAGGGACTTTACAGAAATTGAAGGAAGCACGGAGAAAACGGCGGGAAAAATGAGAGGAGATACACAAGAGGGTCCAGCACAAACACAAGTACATGGGGCTTGTATACAAATGGAGCAGGGAAACGCTCAAGGGAAGGATGAGTCGACACAAAATTTACAAGGGGAAGGTATAGATAGTAGAATTCGGTTACGTAAAGTGCTTCTTCCCACAGCGGTAAGGTCTAAACACGACTATGCGCTGAGATCTTTAAAGAATTTAAATTTAAATTGATACAGTTAAGTCACGGATTAAATTCAAACATAGATAAGAACACGGGTAAAACGTAATTCAAATTTTAAGAGCATAAATGGCAGAGAAATCAGGTTACACGTTGAAAATAAAGAAAAGGGGGGGGGGGGGGAGCATCTTTACAAGTTCATATAAATGTGGTTGTAATACAGAAAGAAATTGAAGAATGGTAGGCTACAATTAGGAAAACTGAAAATAGGTAATAATATAATGGAAATCTGGTGGAGATTAAATTAAAAAAATAAATAAATAAATAAAATAAAAACAAGAGAATTTTAAATACCGGACATTTAAATTTAATTGGATAGGACAGTAATGAATATCAAATTAAAAGATGTTTTGAAATTTTAGAGAAAGTTTTTCTTTTCGCGTCTTTCATTTAATTAACGGCCTGATCAACCTTTTTTACGTGAATACGCGAGAGGAAATACAAAATTGTAGTTCAAAGAAAATAGATAATTTTAATTAAAAATACGCAAATGGTAGTCTAAATGAATAGATAATTGGTAATAAGAATTACGCTAATTGTAGTTTAAATAAATAGATAACGGAAAAAAAAAATAATACGTTTTTGCTGGTAGGAAATAGGGGGCTACATATATATATATATTTTTGAGAGAAACGAACGTTGGGAAGGGACGACTGGCGTAGCGCGGGACATTTGAAATCGAGGGAGGTTTTGGATATAAATACTATTAACGGGAATAAACAAGGTATAAATAAAATAAGATGCAAGAACAAAATGGACACTAACCGCCTTTTAATAATAATCCGTGGTGAATCTATGAGGAGCCGCGTTGTAATCCAGAGAAGAGTTTTTTGGGAGCACATGGAGCACACACACATTCAACCATCGTGCCGAATGAACATTTGCACCATTTTGGCAAAAACGACATCGAAAAGCTGTGTACAGCTAATTGGATATTGGACCTCACACGAAGAGATGCCCGGATTAGCCGCTGGTCAAAAAGGGGAGATCGTCCCGGAGAATGACACAATAAGCCAAGGACATTGCGACCTTGTGTCCAAGGATTAGATTTTAGGGCACTGAAAGAGTACTTAGAGTTGAACAAGTAATTTAGAAGCTAAAATAAATGTTATGCAAATTTTGGAAAGCAACATGAAGGGGAAGAGAGATTTAATGAATTCGGGAGATTCAGTATTCAATTACAAGAGATTTGAAAGAAAATGTAGATTTGGTATTCAAGTATGGGATTTGAAGTGAGTTAGAAGATATTAAGAGAAAATTTATAATTATGTATGCAATGGTAGAATCTCAGTAGGTTATAAGAGTTTCAGTAGGTTGGTAATTGAATGATTACATGGGTTTTTCTTTCATCTCAGAGAAGTGATGTAGGGAAACTTAAAACTGGTTTGCGAAAATTTTAGAGTGTATATAAGTTTTATAATGGTAGTATTTGAGAGAAAAGTGTAATTGTTTAAGTATTATTATTATAAATATGAACATGAAGTTTATTTATGGCATGTCCAGTTAAAACCACATGATGGAATGGGAAAAATGTGTATAAAAATGATGAAGTATAAAGTAAATAAGTTGTAGGAATGTGAATAATTTAAGTTTGAGTAGAGTACCAAATTTAAATAAAAATGTATATATAAAAGTGGAAGGATATAAAGTAAATAAATGGTAATTTAAATTTTGAGTAAGGTATAAAATTTAAATGGATAGGATGGAAAACATGTATATATAAAAGTTGAAGGATATAAAGTAAATAAATGGTAGGAATTTGAGTGATGTACTTTTAAGAATGGTATCAAATTTAAATGGATAAAAAAAGGAGAGTTTTTTTTAGTGTTTCGTATAGCGGGTACCAAATTTAGAAAAAGGATAATGAATTTATAAGAAAGGTAATACTTAAAAAGTGTTTAAGAGAGGAGAGTGTGTTAATGAGCCTGAGTGTGATCTATGTGCATGCATTAGACTAATCAAAGCATGAAACAGTTAAGCAGCAATTTACAGGTGATTCAACGATTTCGGTGGTGTTACGATTTCATTGAACTATAATTCAAGTGGTCTAACAATCCAAATGGCTACTACAATTCAGTTATAATATGTTGCATACGAGATAGAGTGCGGATTACACGAAAACCACATCTTTAGCACGTGTTATGAAGAGTACAACCAATAACATCGGTACCCAAATTTAAGAAACTCCAGTGATGTCATCATATTGGTGTGTGAAACGAGTTACGAGTGACAAGATCATTCTATTGAGGATCATATGTGCCAGCCGCGGATACGAACAAGTATCCACTTCACAACCGAAGTTTGGAACTACAACATGTGAACACTTTATATAACGTGAGGACACTTTTACGTGACGTATGGACACGGGTACATGGCATGAGAACAATTGTACAAAGACACAGTTGCAAATTTTTTTTTTTGAACGGTACAAATGACATACCTCAGACAATACAGCTGCAGAATGTAAGATGCAGAACAACAGTGTATGAACTGGTACTTACGCCACTGAACTTTCAAACTGTAAGAAACACGTTGAAACGACACATATCTAACCCTTTTCAGAATAATTTTGAGTTGTATATATATATGCAGACAGTATTTTGTATGTTGTTGCCATAATATTATGTAGTAGAAAAAATATATATATGTATGTACAGTATATTGTTACAAAAGATGCAGTAGTTGGAAGAGGAATGATGTAACTGCACAGCGGATACTTCTTCAATGACTGAGAACTGGTCACTTTGTAATTGGCTTTTTTCCCACCAAATTTTTTTTGAGGGGGAAAAAGGTTAAATTGTTGCATTGAAATTTGCCATCACAATGTAACATTATAGTTTTAAAAGAGGAAGTAGACCTGAGAAGACGGTCCCTCATGTAGCGAGGTAATAATTATAACGTTCCCTCAAACGCAGCTGTACCGGACATGGTTCGGAAAGAGAAAGGGGGGCTTCTCAATTTCAAGTGAGAATCAGGTGCCTGTGATGAACGGAAGGAGTTGACACTGCTGACCCGAGAGGTCAATATTTATCACATGGTTCATGGGAAAATTCTCGTGAGAACTTTCAACGCCTAAAACATGAGATTTGATTTCTTAAATTTCAAGGGGGGCCTTGGCCAATAATAGACCTGCAAGGCGTATATTTTAATTGACTTGACCAATAATAGACTGGGGCACATTGCAGGGGGGAGAGAGAGAGACAGAGTAATTTTGAAGTTTGAAAAATTTGGAGATCGGGACTGGAGTGCTGTGAGATTGGAATACTCGAGTGCTGTGAGATTGGAAAGTCGCAAGCGCGACAGAGTCAACAGCGGACCGCGGAGGCTGTTCTAGGACGGAGGAATCGGAGGAGCTCGTGATCTTCGATGACGAAGGTAGGCGATCTTACATATATTTTACACGATGGCCTGTTTGACACTCTAGCTCTCTCTCACTCTAATTAGAATACATAGAGTTCGGTAATTAAATACATTAGTTAAAACACTGTGAGAGATATTTTGTTATGTAGAGTAGGAATGCTAAGAGGTTATTAATAATGTTGTTTGTAAAGTATGAGTAATGTTGTTTATAGAATAAATGTTTGCTTGTTATTGTTTAACTTATGTTTCTTCATTTTAATTACTTGCATAATGCATCTTGATTTACTTCCTTATACGAAAACGGCCTTATTCGCGTCTTTACCGGACGTGTGGTTTTCCAAGTACCAGCTCTATTTTCTGTAACTCTGTTCTTTTATTGGTTGTTTCAGTTTGGATTTGACCCCTATTTCCTTCATTAATTATAGAAATTATGTCGTTCAGACGTTTACAATTTTTTTTCAGTTACATGATTCAGAGGCACAGTATTTACCAACTGAGTAATATGGCTCAATTATGTTTGTAGGTCTGGCTTTGTGGAAATTGCATTTACATGAAGGAGATCCTTGAAACTCTCACTTTCCACTATTTCGTCAACAACTCTCTCGTTTTTAACACTTTACAACATAGTTGAAAAGTGTTTATGATTTTGTTCATTCTGTCTGTCTGTCTGTCTGTCCTTTAGCAGGATAACTGCCGTAAAATTACTTTATCAAAATGAAATTTTAGTATGTTGTTCAAACGGTCTCTGGAACCTATGGGAATATAAATGAATAATATCACTTAATTAGTTTTAGACTGAACCAGGGTTGAAAAAATGAAATACATTGAACCCTATGGAACATAATTTTTCAAACATTTTTAAGCGGATTTAAAATCCACAAATTGCTTCGAAAGTTTTAGGAAATATTCAAATTATCCCATGAAATATACAAAAAAAATTTCAGCAAAATATATTCAGTAGTTTTTTAAATAAAAATTAAAATAATAATTACACCCTTTATATGAAGAGATCACGTGACCATTATATGAAGAGATCGCGTAGTCCACTTCAAAATAAAATATGGCACCCATCTTGTGTCAAAATCGTGATTTTTAAAGTTCTTCTTAATTCATATTTTGTGTTGTATCCGTCTTAAAACCGCTTTATTTTGCTTGAATTCTGTGCATCTACATACTAAAACAAGGCAATTCCACTATAGTTGAGTTTAAATGATCATCCAACTTTGATTATTTCTACAACAAAGCCTAATTTTCACTTATGGAGAATGTAAATACCAAAAGATGTAGAATGAGTTGTATAAGAATTGCTGCATTTCTTTAACGCAAAGTTATTTAGCTCATGGAGTCTGCAATATAGCTGATATAAATGAAACATTTATTGATTTTACACAGAGAAGCTAAAGATTTTTCAATGAAGTTTTAAGCATAGAGTTAAATTACTTATACCTCCATGATTTTAAGTTTTTAAATAAAATAAATTATTATAGTATTGTGATGAATGAAATGAATGGAAAAAAATTATGAATGAACTGCTGCTTTTATATAGAGAGCTAGGCGTGTTATATTTCGATGAAATCATTTGAATACATTTAATTTGTTTTCGATGAAGCTTTCAAATATAATAAATTAATGTAGTATAGTGATAATTTTTTAAATATTACTAAGCAATGTATCGCATTTTAGAGGTCTTTAAATAAAATTGCTTTGAAGTTGGAAAGTGTTTCATAATCAATGCTTTATGCATGATTGATCTTTCTAGTTTTTTCTGCCAAAGATTTTTCCGACAGAAAACGATGCACAGCATCAGTGGCATAGAGTGCATTGAGGCTCAGAAGCTGAACCTCCCTTGTTTGATGACATTCATATTGGTTATGAACCTTTACCCTTTATTGTAATTTGTATTTTATTATTATTTATATTTTAAATGCCTCGTTTTTTAAATAATGTAAATTGATTATATGTGTCTTGAAAGAATTCATTACAAATTCCTTTATAGGATTAAAATATTTTCATCGATACTTAAAATCAAAAATATAAAAGATCCTACCTCAGATTCCCGGGGAAGCAGCAGATTGATACCAATCGATGGATAGTACTTGAGCACTTCTATCGGTTCTGAAAATACTTAAATTTAATTAAAATAACGATATCTCAAATAATTAGCCGAGTCGGTTTCCATATTTTAGATTATATAATTTTACCACACACATGTATGTACATTATTTACAAATCAATAATAATCTTTACAGTGATCTTAGATCCATACTGATCGGCGGTTCTTTTTCATCTCTGGCTTTCGTTCCTCAAAGTCCCAGTAGCATGTGTTAGGAGTGACGACATGGAAATGTTTTTTTTGCGTAGTATGTCTGCTATAAGTGGCAATTCTGTCAGCTCAACCAATTAAAAAACATTATTAACGCCATCGGCAGGGCAGAATATGAAAGTTCGATGTAACAGTTTTTCAACACTCCCCCTTTTGAGTTTCACCTGAGACTCCACATCTATTACTGTCTGTAACATTGAGGCACTCGAACAGTACGTCCTGCTCGTGTAGTCACATAACAATGGTCAGGTTCCCTTGCAGCGTCTTTACTACCAGGAGAATCAGTCATGGTCTCTTCAAAAGAATCTGATCTGACAGGTTCATCTTGAGTGAGGTCAGAGTGAGCACCATCGTCCTCTAATTCCATCGGGCACAGTTTCCGAACTGGTCGGATGAAAATACCTGATCTGGTCTTTATTTTGGCTAGACGTACCAGTCCATCCTTGCTAGGATATACGTCTAGAATCCTTCCTAACGGTCAATTAATTCTTTTCACATTGTCAGTCCACACTAAGACAATATCTCCCACCTTTGGGGTATGCACTTTGCTGTTCTTCATGTGGCTCTGGCGTAACTGTCCCAGATATTCAATACGAAACTTAGCACGAAGATCTTTCATGATTCATTTTCGATATGCTAATCTTTTGTTCAACTTTTTTCTATCTAACTAGTTCAAATGGTCTAAGTCAGCAACACTATTGCCTTTGTTTTCCTGTAAAAACATTGCAGGAGTTAGTGGACTCAGGTCATTCACGTCTTCTGATACTTTCATTTAGTTATTGGTCTTGAGTTAAGTAGACTTTCACAATCACATAAGACAGTTGCCACTTCTTCATAACATAAAGATGTTTTCCCAAGAATTTTTCTCAAAATCCGTTTCATAAGACCAACTAGCCGCTCCCAAAATCCACCCCACCAAGGAGCTGAAGCAGGAATGAATTTCCAAGTAATCGGTTCAATACTTAGTTTCAATTCTTCCAGATTGATGGTTTTAAGGAAGTTTTCAGACCCGACAAAATTTGTCCCGTTGTCAGAATAGATTATAGACGGTCTTCCTCGGCGTGCTATAAATCTTTTAAGTGCCAACAGAAAATTATCAGTAGAAAGAGCTGTTAGCAGTTCCAAATGAACAGCTCGATAAATGGCGCATGTCACAATTAGAATCCAGGTCTTTTGTCGATCTTTAAGAATTAAAGGACCTGCTACATCTACTCCAATTATCTCAAATACAGCGGCATCCTTCACTCGATCTTCAGGTAAAGTTCCTTCAGGAATATGCGGTGGTCTTACACTAAATCTTTGGCATACGACACACGTTTGGATAACTCTTTCGATAGTTCTACTTTTCAGTATCCAATAATTTTCTCTTAGCGAAACCATTAAAAATTGTACTCCAGCATGTCCGAGTTCTTTATGTTTCCAAATTATCAAACTCTTAACCACATTGTGGTCCGTTGACAGAACACTTGGAAATCTGAAATTTTCTTCATCTGCTCGCATGAAAACTCTCGTCTTGATTCTTAAAAGTCCATTAGAATCTGTAATAATTGGTAGGGATTTAAGTCTTCTATTCTTTTCATCGAAGAAAATCTCCTTTTTTACTTTCCTCAGAATCACAAGTTCAGCTTTTTTAAGCTCATTGGCATCCAATTTCCCAAGTTTTCTATCTCCAAATTTCTTAGCATTTTCGGCAAATCTATATATCCATCCAGTGACTTTCATTATTTTCTGGTATGAAGATATATGATGATAATAGTCATCCTTCTCTTCATTTATGGATGATACTATGATCTTCTTTTTCTCTGAATTCACCATCTTTTCATCTGGAATCAATTCGAAGTCAGGCCAGTTATTCCTAGAACACTTCAACCATAACGGCCCTTCCCACCAATTTTCTTTGATAAGTGTTTTCACAGAACATCCTCTTGATGGGAGATCCGCAGGGTTCTCAACCCCCGGCACGAAATTCTAGTCATTGGCGGATGATAGACTTCTGATTTCCCGTATTCTATTGGATACAAAAGTAACCCAAGGACCCTCTCTTTTGATCCAATATAAAGCGTCCATTGAGTCGGACCAATAAAATGTCTCAATATCTTCCATATTTAGATCCTTCTTTACCGTGTCTGCCAATCTCGCTCCAATGTTACAAGCTAATAACTCCAATGGTGGTACGGATATACCTTTTAAAGGAGCTACTCTTGCTCTTGCTTGTATTAACTGACAGGTTACTTCATTTTCCTTTTCTGCTCGAAGGAAAATACAAGTGGCATACGATAACTTGGAAGCATCACAAAACACACGTAATGTCAGCTGCGCATCATTGAGGTCTAAACTGGATAGTCTTCGGGGAATCCTAGCATTTTTCAATTCATGTAGTTGATTCTTCCAATTATCAAATTTTTTAACAATATCATCAGGCAATGCAGAGTCCCACGATGCTTCAATTTTCCAACATTCCTGTAGAAGAAGTTTTGGTATTAAAGTCACAGGACATGTAAACCCAATTGGGTCAAATATTCTATGTGCCAGATAAGATTCTTCTCTTTGTGATGGGTTCTGCATTGTCTGTATCAATGAACAAACATGACAGGGTATCATTTTCAATGTTCCACGAGAGACTCAACACCGACACATCAGTTTCTTCAGCATTCAGCTCATGCAAATTTTGTACATGTTTCTCTTCTGAAGAAAACTCGTTGTTCCTCCATCCACGTAGGTCGAATTTCGCTGATGACAGAAGTTTCTGAGACTCGTTACGAAAATGTTCTAACTCTTCCATTGTATCGACACTTGCAACGCAGTTGTCAACGTACATAGAGTCTTTGAGTTTTTTAGCAAGCTCTTTTAGCGGTTCTGTAATTTGATCCAAAAGGTGAGTCAATACAGCAGCGAGGAGAAAAGGGCTGCAGGACACTCCAAAAACAACTCGAGTGTGTCTGTAAGTGATTACTTTGTGAGGATCGCCGTCCTTCCACCACAAAAACTGCAAAAACTTCCTGTCATTTTCATGTAAGCTTATTTGTAGGAAGGCTTTTCGGATGTCAGCTATTACTCCAATCTTACCCCACCTGAATCTGTTCAGAATTGATGGTATCAGTTCGATCAAATTGGGTCCCTTTTCAAGGCATTCGTTTAATGATACAGAATTGCGGGTTTTGGCTGACCCATCAAAAACCGGTCTAACCTTGGTCGTTGCTTGTTCCTTTATTACTGCTCTATGAGGCAAATAGTGTACGGCGGAATTTTCATCGGTAAGTTTTTCGAGTCCTGGACTAATTTCTTCTATTATACCCTCTCTTTTTACCATTCGTCAAATACCCTTTGATAAGCTTCTAGCTTGTTAATCGAGTTAAGAGATTTTACTGTGTTTTTAAGCCTTTTTTCGGCCAAGTCCTTGTGATCAGATAATGGCTGATGTCCATCTAACCGTGGTAAGCATACTTGGGATCTGCCTGTTTGGTCTCTGGAAACAGTCTCGTGAAAGTGTTTTAAAGCAAGATCTTGTACTTCTAATTTTGTTCGTTTTTCACTCGGGTCACTAATGCCCAAAGAATCTAAGTTCCAGAGATCAGTTATCTTAGCATTGTTTACATGTAGAGATAGTAATAAAAGGGAATTATCAATCTTGCTTTCTCTATGATCCTTGCCCATTACTGTCCAGCCTAAGTGGGTATTTATGGCTACTAAACCTCCAGAAAGATGTTTTACATCCCCAGTAAATAATTTTCCCTCTAAGTCTATTCCAATAAGTATATGAATTTCATTTCTATTCTTCTCGAACAAAAATGATTTTTCATTCATTTCAATGTCACTAACAAAAATACCAAGGTTTCTTAATTCACTTATGCATTGAGAATAATCGATTTTAGGAATAGAAGCACAAATTTTTCTTTGATTCATCGCTTCAAATTCACAGTTGTATTTCTTATCGATGCTAGTTAACTTTATCCGGTATTTCTTATGTGTTTCAGAATTTTCTATACCCCCAAAAAGTCCGTGAATTACTGTTTCTTTTCCTAAGCATTTTAATCCCATTCTTTTAGCTACGTATTTGCTCACGTACGATTTTTGGCTGCCAGTATCAATAATTATTCTTACTAAATGTTCCAAACCATTTTCATTAATACATACAATCATTGTTTGTAAATAAACTTCTTTAGAACAAGACTGATTTGTAACTACTGTGTTTTCATTTTTAACATTTGGCTTACTATCGCAATTATCATTCCTTTTAATAAAACACATTATATCTAAATGCCTTTTTCCATATTCCGAACAAGTTACTTTTACTTTACAATCTCTGGAAATATGATTCATTTTTAGACATCGAAAACATGCACCCTTTTTAATTAAAAGAGATTTCCTTTCTTCAAGTGCTAATCCGCGAGCATATTTACAAGTAGAGCTCTGGTGATATTTACCACAGAATACACATATTTTATTATTTTTTTGAACATCTGAGCTAAATAATTCTGCTGCTGTAGCAATTTTCGCTCTTTCGAACTTCGGTTGTGTTCAATTTCTCTCTGGGTCATCGGATCTGTTTATTCTCCGAGAGGGTAGAAAATATTTAGGAGTTTCATGTTGATTCATTTCGGAAATGTAAGTGTTTGATCGTTCGCGAGCTCTTAACTGCTTATCCATGAAACCAATTAAATTGCTTATGGTATAGTCAACATCATTAAATTCTTTGCTGAAGTCAAAAACTAAATCATATGGTAGTAATTTCAAAATAATGGGGCACAATAAACTACCAAAAGTATCGGAAGAAACTCCAAGGGATTCTAAACTTCTTATTTGAGTTTGGCAGTTGTTAAAAAGTTTTCGAAATCCTTTAACATCATTAGACTGTCTAAGAGGAGAAATATGTAATAAATGATTCATGTGTGCATTATCGGAACGTCATTTCGGCCGAATCGATCTTTTAACAAATCAATGGCTTTGACATAATTTTCAGACGAAATAGCGAATCCTTCGACAGTACCCAAAGCAGTGTTTCCTAAATGTGCTTTTAGATAGTTAAATTTGTCAACTTGATCTAAATACTCATTTTTGTGTATTGCGTTTCGAATGAATTCCAAAACGTCAACCACTGACTCACATCACCATAAAATTTCGGAATTGTAATTTTTGGTAATTTCACACTTCGTTTTATACTCGATTTCGAGTCTTCCTTAGAGTGTGGTATAATATCATTTTGAATATTCTGATTTAGTCACGTAATTTTTTCTTAGCTCTAAAACTCCAAATAAATACTTTTTCGCGGTATTCTTCCGCAGATTCAATTTCTTTTTCAATATTATCTGGTTTCAAAAGTTTTTCTAAATCATTGTCAACTAATTTAAGAGTTTCAAATTTATCCGTTAATTGTTCCAATAACTCTTCTATTTCATTTTCATCTACTTCTGCTTTTTCTAGTTCAGTTTCTAATTTATTAATGACTTTAGTAACATTCGATCTTAACACGCCGCGTTTCTTTTTGTGTGCAGTAATCATTTCATCGGCCATCTTTTTCTGTCAAATATTTTCAAACTCTTCAAAATTCAAAATTAATTAAAGTGTTCAATCTTCTAATTTGTTACCAAAATGTCTGCTCACACATCCCGGCAGGGATGCCATGTCTTGAAAGAATTCACTACAAATTCCTTTATAGGATTAAAATATTTTCATCCATACTTAAAATTGAAAATATAAAAGATCCTACCTCAGATTCTCGGGGAAGCAGCAGATTGATACCAATCGATGGATAGTACTTGAGCACTTCTATCGATTCTGAAAATACATAAATTTAATTAAAATAACGATATCTCAAATAATTAGCCGAGTCGGTTTCCATATTTTAGATTATATAATTTTACCACACACATGTATGTACATTATTTACAAATCATTAATAACAATCACATTATTACAGTGATCTTAGGTCCATACTCATCGGCGGTTATTTTTCATCTCTGGCTTTCGTTCCTCAAAGTCCCAGCAACATGTGTTAGGAGTGACGTCATGGAAATATTTTTTGCGCAGTATGTCTGCTATAACTGGCAATTCTGTCAGCTCACCCAATTCAAAACATCATCAACGCCATCGGCAGGGCTGTATATGAAAGTTCGATGTAACAGTTTTTCGACAATATGTAAATTTTACCTGGCGGTTATGGCCTATATTTAAGCACTTGTTCACACCTTGTTTTCACTTCGCCACTGATGAAGAGCATCGCTACTGATAAAGAGCATCGCCACTGATGAAGAGCCATTGATGAAGAGCATAATGATGCCTGAAAGTGTTTTGGCCATGTAATTTTTTTTCGTTATAAAATGGAGATTTTAATAAAGGACTTTTAAATCTATTTTTTGGTTGTCTTTAATTTTAAAGTTTTAATTAACTGACGTGTTCCCATACTATTTTACTAATTAAAATATACTTTTTTTTATTATATTTTTTAAAATAACTTTGTGAATATATATATATTTTTTAGAAAACTGTTACACTTTACTTACTTAAAATGAGACGTTTCAAAGTATTTTTCTCATTAAAACGCATATCTAGAAGCTGAAATTATCTAGCCTTCACGGTGCATTGAAATAATCATAGTATTAGGACCGCCCACCTGTTAAACTTTGTCCTAGCTGATAAGCTAGAACTATATGCTAGCTTCCAGAAAGGTGTGGCTATTTCTTCCCCCATTTAAAACCCTTTAAACAGCCTAACTTAAGATAATAATTGGATATAGGACGTGACTTTTCATTAATGAAAATTTCCTGGGCAAGGCTAATGGATCCGCCATTTTGGGTCAAACATGGTTCTATTAATTAATCTTCGCAAAAAAGTCATATGTAATACTAAACAAGAAAGATCAATCATGCTTAAAGCATTGATTATGAAACACTTTCCAACCTTTATGCAATTTTATTTAAACAAGTCTAAAATGCAATACATTCCTCGTTAATATTTTAAAACTTATCACAATGCTACATTAATTTATTATATTTGAAAACTTAAACCTTCATCGAAAACAATGAAATTCATTAAAATGACGTCATAGAAAAAATAACACGCCTGGATCTCTCTATAAAAACAGCATTTCATTCATAACTTTTTCCCATTCATTTCATTCATCACAATACTATAATAATTTATTTTATTTAAAAATTAAGACCATGGAGCTACAAGTAATTAAACTCTATGCTTAAAACTTCATCGAAAAAAATCGTCCTTCTCTTTGTAAAATCAATGAATATTTCATTCATATCAGCTATCCAGACTCCATGGACTAAATAATGTTGTGTTAAAGAAATACAGCAATTCTAATACAACTCATTCTACATATTTTGCTGTTTACATTTTACATAGGTTAAAAATAGGCTTTGTTGTAGAAATAATCACATTTGGATGAGCATTTAAACTCAAATATATTGTAATTCCGTTGTTTCAGTATGTAGATGTACAGAATTTAACCAAAAATAAAGTGGTTTTAGGACGGATACAACACTCAATATGAATAAAAAGAACTTAAAAAATCACGATTTTGAGACAAGATGGATGCCATATATCATTTTGAAGTGGGTCATGTGATCTTTTCATATCATGGTCACGTGATCGCTTCATATAAGAGGTGTAATTATTAATTAAATTTTTATTTAAAAAACTACTGAATATATTTCGCTGAATTTTTTTTGATATATTTTATGGAGCAATTTGAATATCATCTAAAATTTTCGAAGCAATTTGTGAATTTTAAATCCGCTTAAAAAATGTTTGAAAAATTAGGTCCCATAGGGCTCAATGTATTTCATTTTTTCAACCCGGGTTCAATCCAAAACTAATTAAGTGATATTATTCATTTATATTCCCATAGGTCCTCCAGACCGTCTGAACAACATACTAAAATTTCATTTTGATTAAGTCATTTTTACGGCAGTTTTCGTGCTAACGGACAGACAGACAGAATGAACAAAGTCATAAACACTTTTCAACTTTGTTGTAAAGTGTTAATAAAATTATTATAAAAGTTCTATAAAATGATTGTAAAAATGTTATATCTTGTATGTATTCATCTTACATAGGTAACATTTTAAAATCTCGTGCATTTCATCCACTCTTTGCATTTTTATGTAAAATTTTTTTATTTTATTCACCAACAAATAAAACTTATGAAAATGCGAATTCCAATATAAATTTCACTTGTAATACCAAATTTTCAGCTTCCCTAGTAAAAAATCTCACGCTACGCTCCTCACAGCATGTATATGTTTACGTTTATATTTAATGATGCATCAATACACATCAATACATGTACATATATATTCATGTTTACAGCTTTTGCAAAAGTTACTTTCCATGTCAGACTGTTGTGGGCACACATTTCACAAAAACTTTGTCACAGTACTCGAATTGTAATTCTTTATTGACATCCATAGCAAGTGAACGATGTAAACTTTCTCATTAACGCGAGGAATTAATAATAAAATACAGTAAGCTGAATGAAATACAATGCATTTTTTTATAAAATAATACAATGTGGGAAAATAATTAACTTTCTGAAAACAAAGAGCTAATCATGAAAATACACACGTAAGGTAAATAAAACAATTTGAATATTACCTAAAATTTTCGAAGTAATTTGTGAATTTTAAATCCGCCTAAAAAATGTTTGAAAAATTAGGTCCCATAGGGCTCAATGTATTTCATTCTTTCAACTCGGGTTCAATCCAAAACTAATTGGGCGATATTATTCATTTATATTCCCATAGGTCCTATAGACCGTCTGAACAACATACTAAAATTTCATTTTGATTAAGTCATTTTTACGGCAGTTATCGTGCTAACGAACAGACAGACAGGCAGACAGAATGAATGAACAAAGTCATAAACACTTTTCAACTTTGTTGTAAAGTGTTAAAAATGTTGTACGTTAGTATAAACACATATTATTCTATGTAGCAATGTAATACATACCCCAAGATTTATATAAAGTAATCGTGAATCCATTATACTAATCCCATCAGAAATCAGCTAAAATAATAAAATTACCAAGCTAAAGAATATATCTAGATACTAAAACCCCAACAAACTACATTAAATTGATAAAATCTTAACTAAATAAAATAATGAAGCTGTAACATACTATAAAAATACTAAGTTTAATAAAATGATAGAATAAAATCATATTAAAGCAAGTACTTACATGTTCAATCCGGTTCAAAAATGCGTCTAGTTAGAAAAAATTTAAAGTTTTATCTTTAAAATATTATCCTAATTCCTCATTTTAGCACTAGGTGTTAGTAATGATTACACTCTATACCCTTTAGTATGTCTTTATATTCCCTTTAAAAATTAGTAGAAATCCCTATTTAGCTAGCAAATTCCCAAAGTCCCTTCTAAAAATTTGATGTACACTATTTAGTATGCCTTTCTATCCCTTTAAAAATTAGTAGAAATCCCTATTTAACTAAAAAATCCAAAGTTACGTACTTATAAATTATCCTTAGTTCGCCATTTTACTGTTATATCGAGTATGTGTTGTTGTTGTTGAGACCCAGACCGTTTGACCTACCAGAAAGGTGATATCGAGTATGTGTATCATACCTAGCCCATTAAAAGTTTCTGAACATGGACATTTACTTCGAAATTTGAAGTTCAGTCTTTAAACAATATTTAAGGTTTTCCTTTCGCTGTTATGTATCGGCGTTGCATTCATTCCAAGTCATCTCGCTGAGCGTTTCCATTTTTTTAAAAGGTAGTATAAATTACCATTTATGTGAAACTTCTATAGTCTTTACTTTAAAAATTTATCATAGTTCATAATTTCACTGCTAGGTGTCTTGGGTAAGTACACCCCCATACCGCTTCATTAGATGTTTTCATCCTCTTTAAATGTTTCTTGATATCTCATTTAGTTCCAAAATCTAAAGTCATATCTTTAAAAATTGTTCTAATACCCCCTTCCTAATGTTATATGCTGCTTATGTGCATTATACATACTCCCTCCGTAAGCGCTAGCACCCTCTAAGATTTAGTAGATTCTCCACTTAATTGAAAAAAGTTAAAATCACATCTTTAAAAAATTCTAAGTTCCAAAAAATTTATTTCTCCCTTGACCCCCGTACAAGACCACAAAATCGTTGCCACCCGAAAAAGTTTCTAAAAAATTTTCACCCCCACCTTTTTTATTTTCCCCCCTTTTACACTCCCGTCCAGGATTACAAAATTCAAGATGGCGGCCATACCGCATACCGCACATACCGCCACTGCCGCAGAACGCCCCTATTCTTTCTTTTTTGTCTTCATCGTATTACGGATGGAAACATCTCTATGTAAGGAAAGCATCTATATATATTAATTGCCAAGTGTCCGTCTGTCCATCTGTCTGTTTGTCTGTCACGCTTTTTTTAGGCATCTCCCGAATAGATAGAGACTTGCAATTTTGTATACGGGTCGATCGTTTGGTAAACCCCCCTGTAAAAATCGAATTTTTCGAAAACGTTCTCTAGAAGGGGTGCTCCACACCAAAACGTTCGAAAAGTGAAATGATAGGAAAGCATGCTTTGCGATAAGATAGAGACTTCAAATTTGGTGTATGGGTAAATCTTTCGAAAGGAATAAAGTGTGCAATTTTAAATTTCCAATATTTTCTACTTTAGGGGGTGCCGCACGCCAAAATGTTCGATTTGCCGAATAAATGAGAAACGGCTCTTTTAAAATTTGGTATATGGGCTAATCATTAGATGAAAACACCCAAGACGAATATTATTTTTCAAAAATGTTCGTTTAATGGGGTGCTCCAGAGAAAAACGTTCGATAGGTGAATTGATAAAAAAAACATGCTTCGAGATGAGATAGAGATTTCAAATTTGGTGTGTGGATAGATAGTTTGGAAGAAAGAAAGTGTATAGTTTCAGTTTTCCAATATTTTCTAATTTAGGTGATGTAGTTTTTAAAACGTGATAGCTGCTTGATATTTGGTATATGGACGAATCATTTGGTGAAAACACCCAAGACAAAAGATTTTATCAAAAATGTTCGTTTAAGAGGGTGCTCCAGAAAAAAGGTTCGAAAGGTGAAATGACGAAACACTATGCTTCGGAATAGAATAGAGACTTCAAATTTGGTGTATGGGTAGATAGTTCGAAAGGAAAAGTGTGTGCAATTTCAGTTTTCCAAAATTTTCTAATTTATGGGGTGCTGCAAACCCAACTGTTCGATTTTCCAAATAAATGAGAAATTCTTCCTCTAAATTTTGATAGAGGCTTGAAATTTTATATATGGGCTAACCATTTAATGAAAACATCCAAGACGAATAGAGTTTCTCAGAAATGTTCGATTAAGAAGGGGATGGCCCAGAGAAAAACGTTCGAAATATGAAATGATAGAAAACATGTTTTGGGATGAGATAGAGATTTCGAATTCAGTGTACGGGTAGATAATTCGGAAGGAAGAAAGTGCACAGTTTCAGTTTTCCAATATTCTCTACTTTAAGGGCTGCCACACACCAAAATGTTCCATTTTCAGAATAAAGGAGAAATGCCCCTTTTAAAACGTGATAGAGGCTTGATATTTCATATATGGGCGAATCATCTAATAGAAAACCCAAGAAAAATGGAGATTTTCAACAATGCTCATTTAAGGGGGTGGGTACTCTATACAAAAGCATTCGAAAGGTGAAATGATAGATAAAGCATGCTTCGCGATGAGATAGAGACTTTAAATTTGGTGTACGGGTAGATTGTTGCTTTGGAAGAAAGTGCGCAGTTTCAGTGTTCCAACATTTGCTGTTGTAGGGAGTGCCGCACACTAAAATATTCGATTTGACGAATACATGAAAATCGCCTCCTTTACAATGCAATAGCGGCTTGAAATGTGGTATATGGGCTAATCATGTGATAAATACAGTTGATGAATATAGTTTTTCCAAAATGTTCATTTGAGGGGACGCTACACAGAAAAAGTTAGAAAATTGAAATGATAGTAAAATCATACTTCGCTATAGGATAAATACTTCAAATTTGGTGTACGGGTAGATAGTTTGAAAGGAAGAAAGTGTGTAATTTCAGATTTCCAATATTTGCTACTTGCTAGGGGGTGCCACATACCTAAATGTTCGATTTTTCGAATAAGTTTTAAACGCTTCTTTTAAATGGGATAGAGTCTTGATATTTGGTATATGGGCCAATTATTGGATAAAAAAAGCCAATGCGAATAGAGTTTTACCCAAATGTCCATTTATGGCTGTGCTCCACAGAAAAACGTTCGAATGGGGAAATGATAAAATAGCATGCTTCGGGATGAGATAGAGACTTTAATTTTGTGTATGGGTTGTGTATAGTTCGAAAGGAAGAAGTGTGCAATTTAAGTTCTCCAATATTTTCTTCTTTAAGGGGATCTGCACACCAAAATATCCGATTTGCGGATTAAATGTGAAACTCGAATTATTCAAAAATTTATATTATTCAGGGGTTTCTTATTGCGAGACCGTTGATTTTCAACTGGCATTCGGCTAGTCTTTTTCAATTTATGTATGTATAATTATCAAAACTCATTCAAACTACGATTCGTATTGGAGCACATAATGTAATTTTTGAAATATTTCAGCGAGCTGGGAATTTTCCTTTGGATTAGGTGGATTTTATAGCATCTGATTCATTGTAAATTTATCTTGCTCGCATTTTTAAAGTCATTTTAATCATCAGTACTATTTTATGTTGAATTCGAGTTATTCTTATTTTCAAGTTAACGTTCCATTATAGTAGATGGGACGCTTGGCACTAATGGGTTAAAGCTTGCAAAGATGAATATAAAATATTTTTATTCTGTACTTAATGTTCTCTTGCTACAATTACAAATGACAATTAGTAAATAGTATTGCATGATTCATTTATGTAGTTACAATATTTCACAAGTACCTGATATTTCACCCACTGCATTTTATAAATAATGGCCCCCACTAGGACCCCTTAATCTGTTGCTTGTAGTATACCCCAAAATATTTAATATAATATACCATGAAAGCATTGATAAATATACCTCTTAAAGCATTGATAATCCAAATTACTTCATAGGAATGCTGTTGAAAATCTGAGATTTGATTTAAACTTTTATGTCAGCTTTATATGTTCATGGATGTGTTTATCTTACCTGCAATGAGAGCCTGATTCAAACTTTGGGAATATGTTCTATAGGCTATCTTCTATAAGTTCTCTCAAGAGTATAATTTTCAATAAATTAGAAGCCAGCAGCATGGTAGCACTTAATATATCAGTCACCATATCATCCACATTATTGTGGCATATAGCAAGTTTTCTTGCTGCCATTGTAGGTATTAATTATTCCATGTTGATAACATGTTTTTTTAAATAAAATATAAATATCCCTTACTTCGTATTACTTTAAACGAATGAGTACTTAGAATGTTAACGGTAATGTACAGAAATATTTGTTCAGAAATTATTTTAAAATTGTGATTTGTGTATAGGGATAACTAAAACGTGTAAATCCATGAAAGTAAGAAAGTGAAATTTTTTTTTAAACTACACTAAAATTTTACATGCACAATGATTTAAAAAAAATTATATGCATCGTGAGATTGCTATTTAAAAACATCATATCAATTTCATACCAAATCCTTTCAGACACAGTTAGAGATGGGCATCGTTAAACTTTTCATTTTTATTTCATTTTTATTTCATTTTAATAAATTTGAAAATTAACTCTCTTTACACTGCTTTTTAAAAATCAAGTAACTTTACAAGTCTTTGATTATTTAGTTTTATAATTTTGAGGAGGACGGATGAGTCATGATAACAGTCATGATGGCAGATCAGTCATGTAAAAATAATTTGGAGAGATAGAAAACCGGGGTCCAAAATTTGCAAATATAAAGTTTCATGATATATATTTTAGCTAGGTTACATTTAAGACTTAAAGTGGTGCCGGACTATCAGATGTCGAACTAAAATGAGGTAAGAAATGAAAAAAAATAATTTAAAACAAAATATTGAGCAATAAATAATTTTTTCCCAAAAGCATTAGACAGAATGGATTACTCTGTACATATAGTATGTGAAGAACATTTACATTAATTTATATATTATAAAGTAAACTTCGATAAACAGAAATCTGCAAACAAAAGCATCTATATATCAGTAGCGTAGAGTGAGATTTCTGACTGGGGAGGCTGAAAATTTGGCAAAAAAAATTTGGTAGTACATGTGAAATTTATATTGGAATTCGCATTTTCGTAAGTTTTATTTCAATAAGTTTTATTTATTGGGGAATAAAATAAAATAATTTTAAATAAAAATAGAAAGAGTGCATGAAATGCACAAGACTTTAAAATATTACCCATATAAAATAAATACAAGATATGCGAGTAACATTTTAAATGTTTTCTTATTTCTGAATTAGATGAACTTTTACAATCATTTTATTAAATAGAAAGTCATGGTCGCCCATCGAGGATGTAAAGGGGGGGTCACACTCCCCCTTGGACATTAATATAACAAAGACGAGCATCAGGCCTGTCGATGTTGTACATCATGAGTTTGAGTTTGCCCCCCCCCCCCCCTGGAAAAAAAGTTTTACAAGGGCCTATGTATGAAGTAGAAATATATTAGAATATTAATAGTAAGTGATATAAAAATATGTCAGTTTTGTAAATATAAACACCTACAACTAACGAAATAATGCTATTCAAAGGAGTACACTGAAAATGGGTGAGAACACTGTAGTCAACAATGCACTTAACCAATTTTGTATATTAATTATTTACAAGTACTATACTGGAAAAACTTAAAATATCTTAACCACAATATGGTAAAAATCCGCAAGGGCTTTCGTTTAACTGAGATTCTCCTGTAACGTGATTTCTAAAGGGAAATCAGATTTATTTTTTCTAAAACTCAAAAATAAGTAAACGGATGCTTTGCCATATTGTTCTACTTCACAAACTACTTAAATTTAATGGTAGTCATTATTAGTGTGTTTCCTTGTCTTGATATTATTTTAATTTAGGCGAATGTCATGTTATTTGTGGAAAATGACTCATTTTTTAGTATTATATATGACTTTTTTCTGCGAAGATTAATTAATAGAACCATGTTTGACACAAATTGGCGGATTCATTCGCATTGCCCAAGAAATTTTCATTAATGAAACGTCATGCCCCATATCCAATCATTGTCTGTCATTACGTTGTTTATAAATGGTTGAAAATAGGAGAAGAAATAGTCACGCCTTCCTGGAAGCTAGCTTATAATTCTAGATTATCAGACAGGGCGGAGTTTACCAGGTGACTGGGGCTAATATCATACTTCTTTCAATGAACCGTAAAAGCTAGATGATTTCAGCTTCTAGATATGCGTTTTAATGGGCAAAATACTTTGAAACGTCTTATTTTAAGTAAGCCTCATGGAATGACGTACTCGTATCTGTCATTCAAGCTCAATTTGACTCGATGCCCAGCCGGATAACAGCCGTTGTTGCTGCCAGAGGTGGCAGCTTTGTGTACTGAATTCTGCATGCTGTGTACCCCAAACCACCTGCAAATTTAGTCATGTCTTCCTACCATTTTACTGTATATGTACAATAAATAAGATTCTGCTATTTGCTTTCCTTCCTGGTGTCGCAATTTTAATGGCCAGCAGTGTATTAAGAAAGCATCCACATTCTTATAGCTTAGACATGTTTATCAAAGACTTGTAGCTCGAGTATAAATTGTGTGCATATTTTCTTTTAGTTCCATTTCAAACGAAATATCTTCCGACGTGACAGAGAGAGATTCGTCTCTCCTGAAAGTCCCGCTTGACGCTTAGCTTTACCAGACAAAGTAAAAATACTTTGTTTATATTTACACAGAGAATGTTTTATCCATTTATTTTGGATAATACATAATTAAAATAAAAGTAACTTGATCTTAAATTATTTGGATAGACGCTATATCCCTTGTCAGTCATAAAACCAAAATAAATAAAATATTTCTACAAAATTAATTCTTTATAAAAACTTAAAACAAAATTGTAATATGTTACATATATAAACGTACAAGATTACCGAATTAATTTTGAAATGAAATGATAAAATCAATGGTTAGCAGCGATACTTTGCTTTAGGCAACCACAACATTTAATTTTGGTATATAAAAACAATAGGAAAAATATATTACAGCCAACCCTCCTATAACGTGGTACTCTCATAATTCGGTTTCTAAATAATGCGGAGAAAAAATTCCGACAGCTCTCTGATAAGGCGATACTCATAAAACGCGGTAGTCTTATAACGCGGTTTCTCTATAATACCACTCAATTAGTTTAAGCAGTCTTCCTATAGCATGGATTTTTCTATTACACTTTTACGGTCTAAATTAATAGGGAATTCTCCTGTTTTTTCATCCACGTACATCACCATCATTCAATTTCAGTTATCAGGGAAATCCCCTGTAAAAAAATTAATACATTCACCTCAAATGCATTGGTAGGCGAAAATATGGGTAAAGAATGGGTTTCAAATTTCAATTAAAATGATGTGAAAATGGGACTGGGTTTGGATTAACAATTAGAAAATTATTTTATTGAAAAGGATCCTTCAACAGAGCGAATTGCAAAGTTTAAAGGAGAATTACAAAATTGCTTAGCTCCTTTTAGAGAGATTTTGGTAGAATTACAAATTAAAACTAGATTTGAAAGCGAAAATGAAGATATGAAAAGTGAAAAGGACATTAAAAGAATTAGGCCACTAATATGTAACATCGATGATGAATATTAATAGGATATTTGTTGGAAAAAGTTATTAAGTTTATATATCACATTTTTTTAAAAAAATTTCTTATAAAGTCTTAATAAAAATAATTTGAAATATGTAAACATATATTTATTGCCTTTTGTATCGATAAACTTATATTTCATAACCATATTCATCATAACATGTTACTCTAAAAATACAGTTTTATATAACGTAGAATGAATCAGCCTGATTTATATGTTCTGAGTTCCTCTTAATGCGGTTTTCGTATAACACGGTACAAATTATGTATTGCCTAATTCTGAGTTTCTTATAACGCGGTATGCGGTTTCCATATAACATGGTACGAATTAATCTGAGTTGCACTAATCTGTGTTTCATATAACGCGATATGAATTAATCGCATTATGGGAGGGTTGACTGTATTGTTGAACCTATTTATACATAAATTCCAATCTTCTACTTTTTTTGCAAACGTATTAATGACATTTTCGTGGAAATTAAAAGATTTCATTTCTCATATTTGAAGAAAACTTTTTTAGATGCTACAAAAATTTGTATATTTGCTATTAGATGATACGTCATCACATATCAATAAGAAATTGACATTGCTTCTCTAATTAGATTATTTTCTGCTAATTAGACTTTTTGACTTTTTTGCTGACGATGACATTGTAAGCATGTAAAGCAACATTGATATCCGGAAGATAATTTGAGCTTGGTGACCAATGATCTATCATCAATCACCGTTTCACAAATTCTGCTAAAATATTATAGTATTTTTTTTATTTTTTTAAACTGGTGTTAGGTAAGCAATGCTTGCATTGCTTCTATGGACTGCATACCAGTGAACACAATTCAACTAAAACTAATAATATTTGGGAAACATTTGAAAAGTTTCTTCAGTTATGACAGGTAACCACCAGTCATGACTAGAGTGTTTGAAAATTTTTTCATAATCACTGCCATTTAAAAACTTGTTTCGGTCACAGTGCACTTATAACCAGAATGAGCAAGGGTTTTCTCCATCGATGCTATGTGGTCACATGATACACAGGATACATGTTTAGCTTGAAATGCTGCAGAATAACCATGCTGTTTTTTCTCTGATGAGTGACCTGATAACTGATAAACAATTGTTTACTTTTCAAACACACCCATAAGGTGCAAAAGTTATACAATAATATCAATACGCAACTCATTGATTGTTTCAAAGCTGGCTAAGTCTTGTTCATTCTCTGTTATCATTTATGTTAAATAAATGATAACAGAAAATGAATATCGCAGCAAAATTACTTACTTCTGCAAAAGAAAACTTGTTGAATGAAAGTTTGTCCAATGGCACATACAAAATTAGTCAAGATATATATCTACATGTGTGTATGCCTGCATTCTCTAACTATTTGCATGGGGTGGTTTGTGTAAAAAGGTGCTAGTATGAATTGTTATAAAGACTGGCAAATAATTGATCAGTTACACATGCAATATAATTTTTACATATATAGATATCTTTACAAATTCTTGGCCAGAAAAACACAGGAAGGTTTGCTGAGATTTTAAAAACAGCAAAAACTTCATTATGCTCATCTAGCCTTTCAGACATTTAACAAAATATGTACTCTTTTAGCGTGTACTTTTGTACACGATTGATAAGAATTTGATATTTTTGTAAATAATACTTGAATTTGATATAAAACAATCTTGAAATGATGTTAGATTATTGTTAAAAGGAAATATGCGTTTTTATACATTTTAAAATATTTACTTGATTGATATTTCATTAAAAATTTATATCCAGTGTAATAACCATAATAGCATTATAGCGTAAAGAAAGAGAAAAGGATGTAGGGGAAGCGAAGTGATGTATGAATTTTACGTCACAATCAGCCCCCCCCACATCCAATTTTGGTCTGGTGTACCAAGTCGAGCCGCGGACCTCAGACAAAAGTAAAGGGGGTCATCACCCTCTTTTTTCCCTTTTCTCTTTAATTTAGGGGTAGAGTTGAATTTCATGAAATATATCATGTGCAAGGTTTAACAAAATATAAGACAGAAAAAAAAATTATAAACGATTTTTTTTATATGTTTTCAAGTGGTGTGTACATTTCATTTTAGAAGAAATATTTTGATGCTCTTTTGCACGCGTAGTTCGCATAGTCAAACAAATTTTTGGGACAATCGGAAGTGACATCTCCGGAACCAGAAGTGTACATAATTAGTGACCTCTACTCCCTCCAAAATTCGATGCTGAATCCATATCAGTCATTGTATAAGCTATTCCTATAGCCAATCCTGAGAAATAGGTATTGCAAAAATAATTGTAATTTTTTAAATCGGAAGTGACATCTGTGGAATCAGAAGTAGAAATCTTTAATGAATTTTCCTAACCCCTAAAAATTTTTATACTGAATCCATATCAGTTATCTTCTAAGCTCTATCCATAGCCGATTCTGAGAAATAAATGTTTGAAGGAAAATGGAAATTTTGATCTAGAGTTTTGAAAAGAACTGTATGTAGAATTCCTTAGTGAATCCCCGTCTTTTCACCATCCCTGAAATTCGATGCTAAATTCATGTCAGTTATCCCTTAGGTTCTACCAATAGTCAATTGAAATATATGTTTCAAGGAAATGTTTTGAACCCTAAAATGAAAAACCACAAGCAGAAATCCTTAGAATACCAAATTCCAGAAGGAGTAGGAGATTTCGTACTTCCTCTGGAATTTAATGCTGAATCCATATCAGTCATCATCTAAGCTCATTAAAAAATAGATGTTACAAGGAAAAAGTAATTTTATTTAATGGAAGCGACATCTGCATAATCAGAAGTTGAAATTCTTAGCGATTTCCTCTAACCCCTTCGAAATTTGGTTCATCTTCTAAGCTCTATCTGTAGCCAATCCTAAGAAATAGATGGTGCAAGGGAAATTTTTTGAAACCGGAATTAAAAATTCTTCTAGAATCTCTCTACTTTCCATCACCAAAGCTCTATTTATAGCCAATTTTAGAAAATTGATGTATCAAGGAAAAGGGAAAAATTTGAACAGGAAATGTAAAAAGAACCGGATATGGAAATCTTTAGCGAACATCTCAACCCCCTCCATAGTTGGATGCTGGATCTTTATCTAAGCTTTATATATAACAGATCCGATCCTGAGAAATTGATACTTCAAAAAAATCTTTGGGGAAAAACAATGGTATTACAACATTTTTGCAAACAACAACCACCCAGAAGAAAAAGTTATTGGTGTTACAGTTGAATTATCTCCAATCAGTGTTCAGATGCAACATATAAATAAAATAAAATGTGTCCGAAATATCTCGGGATCTTATCAGACGATCAACTAACTTTCATTTGTTTCGTAACTTTTTAGATGAAAATAGCACACGCACTGATAAGTGCCTTTTTGCGCATCAATCGTTTTGACTCACTGAAAAATTCCAAGACGCAAAGTTCTCTGCTGTTGAATAAAATCCGTTTTTTAACAGTTAGCAATATTAGTTTGTATCTTCCAAATGCTCTGCTACAGTTATCCTAAGAGAATTTAATTTACATATTTTTGAAAACTTAACAGATTGAAATCGATTTTGATTTAATGCATTGTATTAGTCTATTACAAAATTATATTTCCTAAATTACATTGATGTTTTGCAGTTTTTCATTAAATTTCATCTTTTATATGGTGAGTTAGCAGTTAACTCCATTTGAATGCCAATTCGCCAAGTATCTTGCCACACACAGTTGAAAAAATGGTGGTGTTGAGAACAGTTTATACCAGATTATAAGATTTTCTTTCCTTTTATAGCATTACAACTGCTTACTTTACAGAGTACAGTATAATTTAATATTTTTAAATGCCAGTATTATTGTTTGATTTTCACCAAAAATCAAATCAGCGCAAGAGTAACGGCTAACCAACATAGCTACCAAATTTCAAGAAATTTTGGGAATATTTTTTGAACTACAGTGAATACATAAACTGCCTAGATACTCACACATTCGGAGAATCCGCTAATATAATTTTGCTAAAATAAAGTTCATCGAGAACGTTTTTGTTTCATAGCTAATTCTTTTATTCTATTTTATTTTTATAATTACATTAAGAGAATGAAAACATGGTTCAAAACTCATTCATTATGTTCATAAAATATTTCTTCAAAAATGCATCAGTTCTGATGCTTATGAGATGAAATGTCAAATGCGTATCCATAATTATTTTTCGAGGGAGTGGAGTTACACAAACTGTTAAGACCATACAACACCGTTTGTATATACAAAAGATCTCATATAATAGAAAAATCATTTTTTAAATTAGAATTTGGAGAGGGGAAGCAGACCCCCAAATCTCCCCCCTCCTTCCCTGGATACGCCTTGGCAAAATATAATATTTAATGGAAAATGTGTGAATTTTCTCTTTCAATGAGCACAGTTCCTACTAATTACCAAGTTTAACATAAAATCATAAAATATAAAGTGAAAGTTTAAAAACTCATTCTAAGCACTAAAGCCTTCATATTCCTTTAATAATTCAATATTTTGCCTGAAGTTTTGTAAATATTTAACCAAAAGAAATACATTTACAAAGCATTATAGGAATGTGAAAAGATAAATTTAATTTATTCTAAAATTTACTTTGTTTAAAGATAAAGATATCTAAAAATAATATTTGAAAAATATAAGAAAATACCTTAAATATGAACCTTGAATATACCTTGAATATACCTTAAATATACCTTAAATCTTACATGGTAACATTGGGAGAAGTACTGCCTCTTTAATCTACTGTTTCAGCGAAACATTTTTTGTAAGATTTAGTCGTATGTTAGGAGTTGCACTAGCACTGATCACACATATAATATTATTATAATATTGCATGAGAAATTAAAATAAACTTGCTTTTTGCACTTTTTTAAAAGAAATATCGGCTATTCCATCACTGGAATCAATGTGGGAGGCAAATTCATGCCTTCAAGGAGCAATTTAATCTGATATATAGCTCTTTGGTTCATGCCCAGGTTTTAGAAAGAAATTAGAATTTTCCTTTTTACTGCCCTGCATTCAGTTGGACACCAGGACACCCCGTGGCGTTAATTGGTTTACGAGAAGATAAGATCGCCCTTTCCCAAACTTATAATTTCACGAAAGAAATCTGAAGACATGGATCCTCTCAGTAGACAGCTGGATGTGATTGATATGAGCCGTAAACTGGAATGAATAAGCGGGAGCAAACTTACTCACTAGGATTATAAAAGTGCCTATATTTTATCAGTGCAATTCTATAAAATTGCTCCCTGCTTTTCTTGTAGTGATCGGTCCTTTTTATTGCCTTGTTGACATCGCTTTTCTTAGCAACACAAAATAATGGACAGATTCTGCCGTTAAATACAATGACACTGTTGAGCTATCTCTATCCAGACGACTGGTATTGAACTAAGGAGACCTTGAGCCTTTTTTTTTTACTATTTCGGAAATCAAACAATCTTCAAGTAATTTACGGGGGGAAATTATAAATTCATACGCATATGCACTATAATAAATATTTTATCCTCAGCAATATTTGTGGGTCCCTAATAGTCGCCGGGCCCCAATACCATGGTCCCAACTGACCCTCCCCCTTTGTGGGGCTCTCGGCTCTGGTACAGGTACAGGGGGGGGGGTCTAGATTAATTGAGTTTTGTAAGGGGTAGTATAGTAATTATGGGAATCGTATAGAAATGAATATTATTGATTGGGAGAGGTGCGTGACTCACAGGTGATGTGTCCGAGGATATTAAGAGGCCAAGTGCTACAAGCGGGAGGATGAGGTGTAACCCTTTATAAGTTTATGCACTCCGCCAATTATAACCCGCTCAATTACAATATACAATTAAAAACTACAATTATAATACTCTCAATTATAATATTCAATTTAACGCCGAAAACAATGCATCGTGGATGTTGTACATCATTATTTTGCTGTGAAAAAAGTAAAGGCATTGCATTCTGTAGTGAAAGTCATGCGCCGCCCACATCACATTTTTTTTATGAAGCATTGGTAATTATATTTTTTAATAAAGCTGCAAGTTCCAAACTTATTTCTTTTACCAATATACTTTGTTGCATATATTTACAATTTTTTGTAATATTTACTTATTTTACAGAACTGATATAAAATATTTGCACTCATCATGTTATTTAACATTTTGAACGACTATCACTGGAATTCTTTTTATAAGTCCATAATAAAAATATAGCTGTAGCCACTATTATAAGTATAAATAATATCAGAGAAATTGTCAGGGCTACGGTAGATATCAATCTGGGAGTTGCTTTTTCTGGAATTTTGTTAGTTGCATAGATCATATAACCTAATGTCCATCCTACATCTTTTTTTGCAATCTGAAAAAAAAAATTAAATAATTAAATAAAAAATAAATAACCGAGATCAACATTTTAAAGCACACTAACAAGAAACACTTGAATTACATTTTAGATTGGATTATCATTTTATATTGCTCTACAGAAATGGGTAATTTTACAAATATGGGAATATTTGGTGTATCAAAAATTCAAAATTCTAAGTTCGTTTTAAGACTTTGAAAAAAAATCGTTGAAATACTTAGAGGGTTACTTAATTATATTAAGACATCAGTAGCGGGGCTTAAATGTCTGTATTTTCTTGTATTTGTATTTTTTGCTGTCATTTCAATGACATTTACAAACATGTGAATGACAAGACATCATTTGCAAATAATGTACAGCCAGGATTATATATACTAACTAGCAGTGTACTTGTTCTTCATACGGAATATATACTATAAAGAAATTTAAAATTCATAATCACGTGCAAATTCTTATAGTATATTCTAAATGACATTGTTATTCAAGCATTCTATTGAAATATTTAAAATAATGCTCCTAAAAAGAAATTTAAAAATCTCTGTTCTCGCTATACAAAATTATTTTAACAGGCAGATCTGAAGAATAAAACATCCTGGTCCCGTTTATAAATAAATTTGCAAAAAATATGAAATTGAATCAATATATGCCAAAATGAAAGCACAAAAATTGTATGAGAATATATATCCGTACTACTTATATTCCCGTAGATTAGAAGTGTAATTAGTAGAAGATGGTGCAATATATATATATATATATATATATATTGTACCATAGTACAATATATGAAATTCAAAAACCTTTTCTCAAATAAAACAGATAAAGTAATAAATTGAAAATATTAATAATCCCGTAATCTTTAAACCTGAAGGCCGTAATTGATTCCAAAATATACCAAAATGAAAGCGCTAAAATCGTATGGGAAGATATACCCGTACTACTTATTTTTTCGTAGATTGAAAAATATACCTGTGTGTCAATATAGAAGATTACCCGTACTACAATACATAAGTTTAAAAAATTATTGCCAAAATAAAACAGATGACGTAATAAATTGAAAATATCAATAATCTTCGTAATCTTTAAACCTGGAGACTATAATTGATATAATCCAGTCAAAAATGTAATTTCGATAACACTTATTTTGTATACATTTCTTTAGTTAAATCGGAAAATATTAATAAGAATCGTATGCCGCATAAACACATTGAATTTAAATCCATTCATAAGCAGCATGATATCATTTTATAAATTGGAGGGAAAAATATCGTTTGCATAATGCTATGTCTATGGAAGGTTTAACTGTGCGTTTTTTTATTAATATCTATACAACCCCTGGTCTTAGGAATTCGAAACATAAATTAACTAAATTTTAAGTGTGTTTCTTGGAAAATATACCTGTGTATTACATACTAATAAACAAGTATATTTCCCAATCTACGTGAATATAAGTAGTACGGGTATATCTTTCCATACGATTTTAGCGCTTTCATTTTGGCGTATTTAGTTAATTTATGTGGACTTAATTTTAAGTAGGACTATTTCAAGACTACGCACGTAATTTCATGAAATTTGGTGCAGCCGTTCTTCCGCAAGACCGATGAGGCAAACACACATAGAGACAGACAGATTATCAATTTTATATATATTGCTAAGTGTCCGTCTGTCTGTCTACCTGTTCGTCTGTTTGCCTGTCAAGCCTACTTTAGTCACCTCCTGAATAGATAGAGACTTGAAATTTGCTACACGGATCGCATGTTCCAAAAACGTACGTGGCGAGCTCTATTTCGTGAGGCTGAGGCTTCCCTATTGGCTGGTTTGGATAAAGTAATGCAACTGCAAAGCACTGATGGGATTTTGTCTCCTTAAGGGAAAAAACAGAAAACCGCCAAACATGACTAGTTGATTACCGCGCCAGCCACGAATGATGCCATGTTAGAACTTAGATTCCGCGAGCAAAGTATCAGGGAATCGTCAGATCGGGATATTCATAATAAAATAACTGGATGCAAAAGAATAATACATTAATATGCAAGTTCGTGATTTTTTAAAATTTAAATCAGATTTGGTTTTTAAATTTAAATACCCATTTTGTGAATATAAAAATATAGCTTTATTAATACAAAATAATTAACAGTTTTTTTATTTCAGTAATATATTTTAACTTGTGAATACATATTTCTCTAACTCGATTAGGATAAACTAATAATTTGATAGGGCTGGGGTTTTTTTTTTCTTGTGAATAATATTTGTTTTACAATAACGATTTTTTAAAAAATAATTGATTTAAATCGTGATTTTAATTAGGATGTAAATCAAGGTTATTTAAATCAACGGACCATGATAATTTGGTTAGTTTTTGTGTCACATGACTTCATTTCGCAAAATTTGGGCACAAATCAAATTTTCGCATAAACAATTTATTACAAAATGATGTAGTACTAGGTGGTCACGGCGTTAACTGATTACACAACTATTTTGTCATAAATCATTTATGACAGTATTTGTAGTTGGAGAAATAATTTGAGACAATTTATTCATAGGCATATAACTACCTTTAGTTTATTCAGTATGCCTTCTACCCAATTGGCTAACTGAATACATTTTTTCCATAGTAGCCATAATGGCAAAAGGAAATTCCTCTCACTTCCCACACTCCCATTTGGTCGTAGACTTCACCCTTTTCTAGATCTTAGATACTTTTCAAAATGAAAGGGCCTCTGATATATGAAAATATATGCAACATTAAATATGTATTTATCAAGTATATGCAACATGTAATATGCATGCAATAAATACCGGGTGGTCAGAATTAAAACACCCCTACTCTGAGCTCTCTGTACATCGAACTACTCAGTGTAAAGGCTCCAAAATTGTTGAACCTGTTATTCAAGACATGGGGAAAGGGATTACACGAAAAAAAAATTAGTTTCAGAAACACCGATAAGTGGCGCTGTACAACAGAAAATATGCTGAAAAGACACAAAATAATCACAAAAAAAACAAACACAAGCGATATGGAATTTTTCCTTTTTAATTTCTTTTGCTGATATGAAAAAAAAGAAGATAAAAAAGTGAAGATACTTAAACTGTCATTGTAACTGCAATTTCGCACTGCAAGCACAAAAATTTGCATAAACCCTTGGTTTGCAGCTACTATGTTCTGGGCATAAAAGGGGATAAAACCGGGAAATTTTCATTCTTATCAGCGATGGCTGTCACACTGCCAGAACGCGCTTTGCTGTTTTATGAAAACAAAGGACATGCTGCAACTGCACTTCGAGAGTTTCGTCGACTTAAGAATTTGCGCAAAGGACCATTACTTCCACAAGCTCTCAGGAGAATGATCGCTCGATTCGAGAAAACTGGACATCTTGGAGTTCAGCCGGGTCGAGGACGCAAATCGACTCGTTCAGATGTCGTTGACGATGTTGCCACCGCTATTGTTGAACAATCAATGAATAACGTTGTAGGCTGTAGTAGTGTACGTGGAGTGTCACGACACTTGGGTGTTCCCTACAGCACAGTGCGGAACGCACTGAGAAACATAGTGCATTTTTTCCCGTACAAGATTAGTCACAATCACCACTTGCTGACCATCGACAGGGAGAAGCGACTGACCTTTGTATTGACATTTCTGGCTAGAGTTGAAGTGGATGCATCGTGGCCATGGCAGATTCTATGGAGCGATGAAGCGCATTTCCATCTAAATGGAACAGTCAACACCCATAACTGTCGCATTTGGGACACGGAAAACCCTCGTACCTTCCAAGAGATTCCACTTCACTCACCGAAAGTTACAGTCTGGTGTGGATTCACAGCCACATTCATTCTTGGACCTTTCTTTTTCGAAGAAACTACTCCCAATGGCCCTGTGACATGCACCGTGACGACCAGGAGGTACAAAAACATGCTCGAAAATTTTGTTGTACCCCAACTGCAACAGCACCAATGTCTTGATTAAATTACCCTTATGAAAGATGGAGCGCCTCCACACATTGGACTCTGTGTACAGCAGTTTCTTCGGCAACATTTTACTACTAGTAGAGTAATTAGTCGTCCGACAACCTGGCCATCTCATTCTCCAGATCTTAATCCCTGTGATTTTTGGCTGTGGGGATACTTAAAAAGTCTTGTATATCGAGGACGTCTGATAACCTTGGCAGATTTGAAAGACAGTATCATTCTACATGTGAGAAGCATCTCTATCGACCAATTACGATCCGCAGTTGAACAAGCTGTCCACAGACTGCAGATTTTACATCTTGAAGAAGGGAATTGAACCATATTGAGCAGCATTCCCTGCATCGATAAGGTCTTTGTGATATGAATGTTTGGTACGTTCGAATAAAATGTGTTACAAATGTGTATTTTGTGTCTTTTCAGCATATTTTCTGTTGTACAGCGCCACCTATTGGTGTTTTTGGAACTAATTTTGTTTCGCATAATCCCTTTCCCCATGTCTTGAATAGTAGGTTCAACAATTTTGGAGCCTTTACACTGAGTAGTTCGATGTATAGAGAGCTCAGAGTAGGGGTGTTTTAATTCTGACCACCCGGTATATTCAACGTTTAATGTGTCTGCAACAAGTATATGCAACACAATGTTTATGCAACAATAATATTTGGCATTCAATGTGTATGCAACAAGTAAATGCAGCACAATCTTTATGCAACAATGATATTTGGCATTTAATGTGTATGCAACAAGTATGCAACAATAATATTCGATATTTAATGAGTATGCAACAAGTATATACGCAACATTTAAAGTGTGTGCAACAATATAAATTTATAAGCAACATTTTCTACCCAATCCTACCCCAAAAATATTCTTTATGCTCCATAACTCATCCAATGAAATGATATTCGTAGACTATTCATAAATATTAACTGTGCCTTATGTTACGAATCTCTCGTTTAATTCATAACTATTCTAATCTTTACTTACACCTGTTTAAAAAGTTGAATTGCTTTACAATTATTCCTTTTAATAAGTTCATACCTTTTCAACAAATTCCAAGTTCTTCCATGTATCTTTATTGAAGCCAAATCCCTTTGTTAAAACTAGATGAATATACTGAGCATTGAAGCAGTACTCGAGCACATACGAGTTATTTGCTATCTTTTGTATCTAAATGAATAGAAATAGACATTTAGTTACATTTTTATCACAACAGCACATGATATACATAAACAAAATGTAAGTAAATGCGCAGAAATGAAATGATTTTTGCCTTCTTGGCAGGCTATACACACAGTTTAGACTTCCGATCGACCCGAACGATAGTTTGAAAAGCCTAATTAATGTATGTAGGGCGGATTTCCGGAAAATCGTTTGAACTGTTAGACTGTGAGAATTCCCGAAGTTTTGCTGGCTTTGTGGTCAAACTGATGTGTATGGCGTGGCCTTCCGATCGAGTCTTCATTCCACATGTATATTAGCATTTCTCAACATCGTCTGTCTACTCGCATCAAGATTCCAAGGCAGACTGTGAATGATGAACTAAAAGACCAGCGCCGGAATATCCCAGTGATTAAAGCACAGAAATTGCACTCTGAGGACCCGAGTTCAATTCCAGGAACTGCCTAAACTATCACTGTGTCTATACTGAGTACGGACACGTTAAATCTGTAAGTCCTTCCGAGAAGTTGGTGGCAGGGGAAGGAAGATATGTTATCCTCACTGGGTTCCGTTCTAAATTGGGTGGCATTTTACCGGTCGTCGAAACAGATACCTTACACCTTCTGGTATGTCGAACGTTCTGGATTGAAAGGCAGAACTAATAGGCCGATCTGTGTGTGTGTGTGTGTGTGAGGGGGGGGGGCAGAGGGAAAACTGTACATATATGGTGGCTTAAGAGGGCAATGCAAAAAAGTACTCAATCTTTTAAGCGCAATAAAGGTGCACATTTTCTTGCTTAATTGTACTTTACTTTTGCACCTTGTTCTCACCGAAAGGACTGTGCTTCAAGCGCTCACGCGTAGTCAATAGGGTACAAAAAGAGTTGGAATTTTCGTGTTTTATTAAGAAATAATTAAGAAATAAAATCTGCTTTGGACTATGACGTCATCGTGTGAACTTTGGACCAATGGCGTCATCTTAGATTAGATCTTAGAGAAGAACTGATAAGATCTCATTTTAGTACTCTAATTAGTGTGTATACCAATACCATTCATTTCTAGTTTGGATGGCTGTTGATGAAGACTTCGTTCTGCAAGTTATTTTCATGTTTTTGCTATCTATTTTGTATATTCCGCGCGATGTGACAAACATATCCTTTAAAGTTATAACAATATACAGAATTTTCCTATGTATTTAATGTCGCTGTGATTAAAAATTATGAACTTTAATTAAATTTGGTACATATTTTCACTTTACGATTTCAAAAATGAATAAAATAACGCAGAGATTCTCCTATGTGGATAAAAATTGCGTTTAGCACTATCCAATGTCGTGCAATTCGCTGAAAATTACAAGCTCTAAGCACTTCGTATCTTATCTTACGTAATCTGTTTGCACACGACACTCGATTTAAGTCACGTGATTACACTTATAACGTGAACCGATAAGACATTACGACTTTGGCTGTTGTTCGAGCACTTACACTGCTGCTTATGCCTCAGGGTGAGTTGAGTGGTCTGGGATTTCGACTTCGGCTATTGCGTGGAGAGGTTTGGCTCATTTATAGCTGTGACAAATTTATAATGTTTTAAGATCTTAGTGTCTCAGAAATAAATCTTATATTGCAACTATGATACTTGGATGTTACTATCCACAAATAATGTTTAAAATTTAAAGTATGCCATCACTCGAAAAGCTAATTTTAGTGGAAATGCTGTGGGCTTGTCAGTTCCAGTCCTAGACGAGATAAAATCCATAGAAATCGTCACAGATGTGTTAAATTCACCCTGACCAAAATTTGCAGTGGATTGCTCAGACACCTACCTTATGTCTTCCATAGCTCCAGCAGAATCATATGACACTGCTAATTCACAAGTCCTCAAGTTGCCTCATGACGTCATCGGTCCAAAGTTCAAAGTTACCTCATTAACTCATCGGTCCGAAAGTCGTACGTTCAAGGTTACCTTATTACGTTCAAAGTTCACCTCATTACATCATCGGTTCAAAGTTCACCTCATTACTTCATCAGTTCAAAGTTCCCCTCATTTCCTTCCTCCTCATGAGTCATTCTCCCTCCTCCTCCTCCTCCTCATGAATCATCGACTTGCGCTATTGCGCCGCAAGCATCTGCGGCTGAATGCCTGTTTCTTACATACTGTCGATAGTGGGGTGTGCTCCAAATAATGCTGTACACTGATCTAACAGAATAAAAATATATTTCAAAACTCCAAGACAAATTTTGAACCCTTTGCTTATATGAATTTTGTATTTGAGGGTCATCCTATTGCCTAATTTTTGCTGAAAAGCAACAGAAACGTCGAAACCAACCTAAAGATAATAAACGGATGACTGAGTGAATACTCCGTTGCTTAATTGGTTAACTGTGGCAAAAAACATGTCATCCGAGAAATCTTTTGCCAACATTTTTCTTAAAACATCTATTTTTCGGAATATACTATTAGATTGCGATGGATATGGATATAGCTTAGATTGTGATGGATATGGATATAGCTTAGATTGTGATGGATATGGATTCAGCATCGAATTCAAGAAGGGATAGGTTATACACCAAGGATTTACACTACCGTTTTTGGAGATGTCACGATTCCGTTTTTCAGAAAATTCTTCTGAACACATTTAAAAGCATTGAATAACTTTATTTTATATTAGAGAAGAAGGTAGTAATACGATATGTGTTAGGAATATGAGACACCAAGCTTTCGGTGTCAACTCGGCACAGTGAAACCTGCTAAAGTAGTTCACCTGTCTAAGTTGAACCATTTGACAAGTAACCAATATAGCCTATATAATAATAGTGAACAACACTTTTCTAACTTGGTCACCTGTCCATCTTGTATGTTGACCACCTAATCAGTGGAGAATTATTAGAGTACACTACAAACCCCTTTATAATATGATCACTTGTTCAGGACTCTGGTATGTCATTCTCCTTATTTTATTTGTATTTTATATTTTTGGTGAGGAGGAGGATTTTATCATACTACATATAATTTATAATAAATTAATTAATAATGTAGTTCATAATAATTATTATTTACAATATATTATTATAGATACATATGTATGGTTATTAAATAGTATTTTTGACGATGAGAGGATTTATACCTTTGTAAGTTGCTCACCTGTCTAAGTTGACAAAAAGATAGTAATACCATACAGGTTTCACTGTACTACATAATTTTCAAATATCAAGTAAACTATTTGCCTCACTGCTGATAGACATGGTAATGTTATATTTGGTGGACATTCTTTTTGCAGAGCTGACACGTGATAGACGTCTGTTATTTTCCCACCAGGCTAAAGTTTTTGTGGGAAAGTTCTGATTTGCCAATTTCACCACTTCATTGTTATAGTACTCAACAAGTAAGCAAGGTAAATTACACTTTCTTATTGCCAGTTTTATAATATAATAATAAATTACACAAATGTTATGTATTTCCATGTGAAGTACTGACTTAACGTAGGCGTGTTGGTAATAATATGAGACACTTGGAGTTTATAAAAAGGCTCCTTGAACTACTGCAGCATAAATAAAGAAAAAATAAGTGACTTTTAACCGATTTCGAAGTTAAAAATAGCCTTCTTCTTCGGACAACCAAGAAGCTCGACTTCACTCACCGAAGTAAGTTATGTAATATATGGTCTCATAGTGAATGGTACGCAGGCACACAAAATATTACCTACATATGTGATTCTGTTGACCCAAATGGGCTATTATTGTTATTTCATGCAACTAAACATAGAAACTAAACTTTTAGCATAATACCCTGGTTTGTTTTAGATATCACAATACTGTCTCATATTATTACCATATTTTTCAAATTTCGGAATTTAAAATAATAGGTTAACATACTGATTTCTTATGCTCTTTTATATCATTTACCTTTAGTAGATTGCGCATAAAATCCCCTAATTGCAGACGTTTGATTTTCTTGATTACATCTATTATAGAGTTTTTTATGACCAAAAAACGTGATTAGTATCTCTGGGCGTCAACTTGAAGAAAATATTGGGGGGGCTCAGGTAAGCCCCAGGTAAAGTCCCAGGTAAGGAATTCGTAATCTTGGATTACTTTATTAAATTAATAATGTAACTTACTTTTACTTAAAATGTAATATTTAGAAATATATGGTTAACTTATTCTATAATGTATGAGACAATAGAAATATATGAATATATTTTAAAATGAAAATTTAATTTCGTGCAAAAAGCAAGCCCTCATTTTCAAATTTAAATTCAAACATTTTTAGAGAAAATAAGAGAAAATTATATTTTAAAAGACATATGAAGCAATGTAGTCTTCTCAATGTTTCAGAGAATGAAATCATGTTTTTTTCTAGCCAAACTTCTAATAAAGGCGAGTGTAATAAAGGAGAAGGTTGAAAGCTGCGACTGAAAATAGCGATGAGCTGCAACTAAAATTGCGCCGATATTTAAGAGAGAATTTAAGAGGAATTTACATGTCTTAATTGTGAGTACTAAACAGTGAGTATCTCAAAATAGTATTTATGGGACCAGTAGGATTTGCCTCATTTATAGTATCTGTGTACAATTGAGTATTGCTTTCAGGAGTGGAGGGGGTATGGCTTTGCACTTCAACAAAGCTGGGAAGGAGAACAAGAATCTTTATTTAAAGAGCTTTATCATCTCGGGGGGGGGGGGGGGGATTAAATTTCCAGAAGTTCAGTTCACTGTACAGAAGTCATGCACGAAATGGATCTCGTCTTTTTGACTTTGGGTTTGTTGATTCTCTTGCACTGACGAAGAGGATCCAGAATATCCTCGAAATAATTGTATGCTGCATTTTGCCTTATTTGTGTTTAAATACGCTGATTAAGTTTTTCTTGTCTTTTGCACAAAGTATTTTCACTTATTAATTTACTTCTATTTCGACTAGCGAAGACAAAACTTGTATCAAACGATCAATCGCCCCAATACTAGGATGAAGGACTTAAAAAGTACTAACTGGATGAAGGAACTTAAGAGAGTTAATTTTAAATCATTTGGTAATAATAGTATTTCATAGAAAACGACAAAATACCAAAATATATGTAAAAAAAAAAAAAAAAAACTTACCTCGTATAGGTCCTTCTTGCAGAAATCCTTCATGGCACTTTCATAGTCTTCTAAAGTAGCATTCGTGATATTTAGAAAGTTTGTAGTATAGAAGAAAGTTGCAAAAGCCTGTAAAATTCGATTGAATCAAAAATGTGGAGATGCTTCTGGGATAGTAATACAATTTACCAGCTATAAGAATTCAATGATGCACCGAAGCCGTTTTACTCAATGTTATCATCACTTTAGTGATAAATAGAATTTCGTTAACAAAAAGATAATTTCTTTTGACTCTAGTAGTTTTGTATTATCGGATAGGATACCCCACCTAAATGTGTTTCACTCTATTCTGGCAAGTTGGCTTCAGAAGTGTGGTTTCCAAACTGTGGTCCGCAAATATGTAGTCTAGGGTGGTTCAAAAATAAAAAATCTAATGAATGATCAATGTACCCCTCTCTTTTTTTCTGAAATTAGACTTCCTAAGGCACTTCAGTGCAAGTTCGTTTAATGGAAATCCGGGCATAACGAAAAGTGAAACGAAAGTAAAAGTCCTCTAATAGTGATACGACAAAATTGAGACGGGTAGAGTAAGAACGGCATGATACTTTTTCTGTTGTGAGTTTTTTGCAGACTATTTTTTTTTTAAAGCAGACTCTATTTTTCCGAATTATACCAAAATCTAATCAAAACCAGAGTCATTTGCAAGTGTACTTAGTTACCAACTTTTAAGAAATTTCATCGAATGGTTTTTTAAATACAGCAAAAAACATCGGAGCTCCTACAAATCTCCAAAAGCTTAATATATCAGTAATTGTACATCCTAAAGTAATGTTGTCGATCTTATTCGTTTTGACGTTAAAATTACGTATAAAGCAAGCATTTAATAAATACATTTTAGCATATTTAATCTTATATTTCAGATTTTGCCGATTTTTGTTGGATATTTAAAAAAAAAGCGGGTTCAATTTTTTAACTCTTTTTAACATAGTTGTAAAGTGTTTATGACTTTGTTCATTCATTCTGTCTATCTGTCTGTCCGTTCTCACGATAACTGTCGTAAAAATGACTTTATCAAAATGAAATTTCAGTTGTTGAGACGGTCTGTGGGACATATGGGAATGAAAATGAATAATATTTCCCAATTAGTTTCGTATTTAACCCGAGTTGAAAAGATAAAATGCATTGAACCATATGGGACTTAATTTTTCAAGCAGCTTTTAAGCGGAGTTAAAATTCCCAAATTGCTTCGAAAACTTTAAGAAATATTCAAGTTATCACGTAAAATGTGTAAAAAAAATTCTTCAATATATGTTAGGTAATTTTTTAAATAAAAAGTGAAATAATAATTACACCCATATTATATGAAGAGATCACTGACTCATTTCAAAATAAAATATAGCATGCATTTTTTTCCCTAGTGTAAAAATCGTGATGTTCAAAGATTGCTTAAATTTATATTTAGTGTTGTATCGTTCATAGAACCACTTTATTTTTTAATAGTATCAGTGTATCTAAATTCTGTGCCAACGTAATTACAATATTTTTTATTTTAAATTATCACTAAACTTTTATTATTCCTACAACGAAGCCTAATTTCTATAGCATGCAAAATGTAAACAAATCAAGCGATAAGATGAGTTGTATAAGAATTGCTGCATTTTTTCATGCAAAATTATTTAGCTCTGGAGTCTGTAATATAAGTGATATGAATGAAATATTAATTGATTTACATAGAGAAGCAGACGATTTATAGTATTGACTTTTTTGATGAAGTTTTAAGTTTTCAAGTATAATTATTGTGGTACTGTGACAATTAAAAAAATATCAGTGCTGAATATATCACATTTTAGAGATTCTTAAATAAAATTGTATTTCAGTTGAAAAATGTTTCATAATCAATGATCTATGCATGATTGATCTTTCTTGTTTTAATCGTACTAAAATCTAGACAGTCAGAGCAATTTTCAAATGACTTCCCTACCAACTTTTGTGATGGTTCGTCTAATAGTTTTTTAGTTAGAGTGTATGCATACATTGCACAGGCACACAAAGAAACAGACAGACACATACACACAGACGTCACGCTAGGAATAGGTTTCCCGTGTTCTAGCGCGCCTGAAACGTGTCTATATTCGTCGAAAATTCGAGTTCCGATTTTCGACATGATTCCAATACTTACTATGTATCATAGGAAAAAGAAAAACATATTAATATATATGATGTAATAAATTAAGGAAAATTAAATGTTTGGAATTTGCATATAAAACTTACCAAATACTTTTGAGTTTGTGGAATATCCGTCAAAGTCTCAAAACACTCCTTAAATTCCAAAGTTTTGCATAGGCCTTCATCTAAGAGACGAGCTACATTCTTCTGACAAGCTGAAGGATCACTTGTTCCAACGTAAGTAAAGACCTGAAAGAGTTCATAGAAACATATTATTGAGGGAATTTGAAAGGAATCGTGAAGCGGCATTTTGGTATCGTTTTATACAAATCAAAGGTGTTCTTAGAAAACCGATTGTAAACAGCCTTCCTGGAAAAGGGGGTTCTTTCTCCTTTCTACAGAAATCTTTAACTAATTTCTACAGACGTCTTTATATAATTTCTAGAGAAGTTTCTATATAATTTCAAAGAAGTTGTAAAGAACCTTGCTGTCCCAACCGGGAATCGAATCACGGATCTTTGTACTGGCCAACCGACGCTCTACCACTGAGCTATTGGGATTGAATTGCAAGCTCTTATCGTCGAAATAGGCAAAGTATCTAATTTTTACAAAAATCTACAAAAGTATATAATTTCTACAAAAAAGTATCTATATATGACTCTTAGAATTTCTATCGAATTTTTATAGAGACTTCTATAGAAATCTTTATAAAATTTCCATAGAAATATGGGCCATAATTCTACAGATTTCTGAAACGTTTTTTATATACATATTATGTTATAGAATTCTATAGAACATTTTTATAAGAATATATAAGTATATTTCTACAGAATCATTTGGAATGTTCTATAGAAACAGTGCATTGACTAGAGGATTTCCATAAAACACCCATTTTTAGTGAACATAGTTAATTTGATTAAAAAGTAAAAATATACAATTTATCCTAAAAATAATCTTATGTATTTTTTTACAGAGTTCCTAGGAAAGTTCTTAACTTTGGTCCTTAACAGAGTTCCTAGGAAAGTCCTTACTTTGTAAGGAAAGGTTCACGTTAGGTCTATCTATAGTAAAGTGACCATTGAATAAAAATGATTGCAGTCTCCTTAGTAAAGAATTTTAAAAGTTTAGATGATGAACTCGGCAACGAAGCGAGATGGATGAAAAAACCCAATTAGAGCATTGTCTAGGAAACGACAATAAAATTTTTGAGTAGAAATCAACGATACAACTTTTACAGAAGGTATTTATTTCACACAATAAAGTTATTGGCGAATGGCTCTCCTATTCAGGAATTCTAAAATAAGCAACTCTTAAGTGCACAGGAATCTTACGCACATCCTGTTCAAAATGTCCTTCGTCAGCAACAATACACATTTGAATCCAAAAAAGATTATTAAAGCTTATTTTGACAATCATTGCGGGTGTCATTTTATCCCTAATGATATACTTTTTTAGAGGTATTTATTACCTTCCGTGTATGCATTTTGTTAGTACCTGATGTCGATTCTTATTAATTAGATCTACAACTTTGTAAATGATATTTTGCTTTTACCTGGCTTTGTTACCGAGCTCGCTATCCTAATTTTTTCAAAATCATCCTCTAGGAGCGTTTCAATCTCTTTATTCGATCCAACATGGTCATATTGCTAAAGATAGATCTAACGTATACAGTCATGGACCTCCACCTTAAAGTTACGGGGATGCTTTGGGACTTTCCTTAAAACCTTGTTAATTCTAGCTTACAAAAATCCAACATGTACAGCCGTCAAAACAATAAACGAAACACTCGACCGCAATTGCACAATTTATATCACAATACAAAATGGAAGATATCATTCGATAGGGATTAATGTCTTCTACAAATATCCATATTTAAAATTTGTATAAGGGGCCCATCTTCATAGTTATTTTGGCACTAACTTTGAAATATTTAAGGACAACCCCATTGATCATTATATATTCGTATTTACCAAACATTTTCACGCAGATTAAAATAAAAAATAATGAGAAAAGGTCCAAAATGGAACAAGATAATCCCTAAAAGCCATTAAAGTTGCTTGTAAAACTTGAACTTTACAGCAGAAAGGGCGCACTCCGATCTGATAGACTGATTCCGTCAGCATGTAATGTTCTCTCGCATTCACCTATACGTTTTGTTTTAGTGTTACACATAGATAGTCGTTCCGGCCATCCACTAAATTGCTCTATGTCCTAGGATGAGTCGGATGGTCTGGGCTTTCGACATAGATAGTCGTTGTTTTTGAAACATCGATGAGTTAGGTGCGGTGTACCTAACTCATTAGGGGCCATTTTCGCCGCTATTCGATGGTCACTTTACTTGTTTAAAGTATCTTGGCGGTGTACAATGTTATTAATCATAGATGGTTTTCAAAAAACGTCCGAGGTTTTCTTCCAATAACTCTGAAAATGGCTCCCATAAGAGTAATAATAATCGAATTTTGACTAAAATTTGATAGCACACTCAATATTGCACGGATAAAATAGAAATTTTGCATACCGGTGTTTCAGAAGCAGCTGCATTAAATGTTGTCAAAATTAATAGCTCTTTCTATTCATAATTTTTGGGAATATCAGTTTAATAATTAATAATAAATATTTCACATATGTTTGAATATTAAAATTTATATAAATTTTATTTGAGTTTTTCAGTATGCAAAAACAATTTTTTTGAAAATTGGTTTATCACGAATGTAATCCCAAAAACTGGAGAGCCCATTTAACTTTAGGATCAGCAAATTTCAAATACTTGCAAATAGATGAAAAATCCTTTAACACTAGAGCGATGGATATTTTGAACTACCTAGAATGATGGACAGCGGTCAATTTGACTGCCATAGAGAAATCGTTAATTGCCATGGAAAAAGAGATTGTTGATTTGTTCTCTTATTATAAAACCTAGAATAATTTTCTTCTGTGTTTTCAATAACTTTAAGAAAATAAGAAAAGTCATAAAATTTCAATGGACTGGGATTAGCCGTTTCGGAGGAATTGTTTCTCAAAGTAGTTATACGGTCAAAATGACCGCTTTTGCCGTTCTAGTGTTAAAAATGGTAAACTTTTCTTTTAAATCCGCTTGAAATTTTCTATAGAATCTGAATATGTAACAATCAATGGAGGTTGCCCTTCAAATCTTGGAGTTAGTACTAAAGTAAAATGAAGACAGACCCTTAAGCAAATTTTAAATATTGATATTTGTAGAAGACAGTAATCCCTATCGAATGATGTCTTCCGTTTTATTCTGCGATGTAAATTATGCAACTGCGGTCGGGCGTTTCGTTTTCTTTTACTGCTGCACATGCTAACAGAACATCTCTATATAGGAGGCAGTTCCAATTTTAGGATCACGAACCTATCGTAGATAACAACAGCGGTTAAGGGGCTAGGATTTCGGTTTACCCAATTCCTTTGGGACAGGTCTCGAAAAACCTTTTCAGACCCTCCAGAATTCTCTCTGGTGATCCAGAAGGCTGAATTGTTGCATACTTATAAAATCGATCATCGGATAGAACATTACATAGTTGGATCTTTGATCCCCCTCCCCTGAGATTGCTTTTTAACACTTTACAACATAGTTGAAAAGTTTTTATGACTTTGTTCATTCTGTCTGTCTGTATGTATGTCCGTTAGCACGATAACTGCCGTAAAAATGACTTTTAGTATGAAATGAAATTCAAAATGAAATTTTAGTATGTTTTACAGACTGTCTGTGGGACCTATGGGAATATAAATAAATAATATCACCCAATTAGGTTTTTATTGAACCCGGGTTGAAAAAATGAAATACATTGAACCCTATGGGACCAAATTTTTCAAACATTTTTTAAGCAAATTTAAAATTCGCAAATTGCTTCGAAATTTTTAGGAAATATTCACATTATCCCATAAAATATATATAAAAAAAATTCAGTAAAATATGTTAGGTAGTTTTTTAATTAAAAATTATTTAATATAATTAAAAAAAAACAAATTCAATTAAATTCTGATTTTTGGGATATCCTCCAGAAAGAAAAAAGAGATATATTATATTTTAAATATCTTTCCAAGAGTTTAATCATTTTGTATATGGGAGAGGTTTCACATTTTAAAATAAATTTGGTAGATAACAATTTTTCAATTTTTTTTTTTTTTTAATTTTATATAACTCTTCATAATATACTTATTTGATGGCATTTTTAATACACTTTCCTACGTCCTAGAGAGTTAAAATTTGGTACACAGCTTAAATTTGTTGAACATTTTATTCTGCAAAAATTTGGTGGATCTTTAAATACAGATCATATATTTTTTTCGAAATGGCCTGCAAATAATCCCCGTTCACTTCTATAAATCATTGTTGTAATATTGTTAAAAATTCTGATGTGGGCAGCACATGTCTTTCCCTGCAGACTCATATTCACGTTCTCTTTATTTCTTCAATAATAATTTGAGTTTATCTACACAAAATAACAGCCATAAGTATTTTAAATGATATTGAATTTGCACGTTAAACTTAAATTTGGTTTTCATTTGATAGCTGGACTTATTGTCAAAGGTGGGGTAGCGAAAACGCGAAAAAACAAGAATATCTCAAGAACGGCTAGTCCTAGAGTAATGGGGTTAGTCTTATTCTTTTGGTTGCCAAAAATCACGTATAAAATAGGAACTTAATTGATATAATTGAGCACACGTAGTCTTTTATTTTTATATTTAACAAAATTTGGTATATAAATCACTTGTAGGTTATTGAAATATTATACACCAAATTTTGTTAAATTTGTTTCATTAGTATTTAGTTAGAGTGGATAAAGGCAATTTCTGCCGGCCATTTCGCAAAGAAGGCAGATTCTTTTATTACGAATCGTACTATAATCTAATGAACATCAGGATTTCCCACAAAAAACATACCTACCAAATTTTATGAAATTCGGTCCATTAGTTTTTCAATTAGAGTGGATGTAATATCCTCACAGACACACAGAAACATACACAGATACACCCTTACACACACAGATGTCTTCCTGAAAATAGTTTTTTCGTGCTCTAGAAGTCCCAAAACGTGTAGATCCTTCGAAAATTCGAGTTCCGATCTTCAGCACGATTCCAATACTTTGAATACATACACACACACACACATATATTATCTGTGTATCTGTGTATTATCTGTGCATCTAAATTCCGTGCCTATGCAATTACAATAGTTGTGATTTTGAATGATCCCTAAGCTTTTATTATTTATTCAACGAAGTCTAATTTTAACTTATGCAGAATGCAAATATCTCAAGCGTTTGTAGGGTGAGTTACATAAGAATTGCTGAATTTTTTTTCACACAAAATTATTTAGATCTGGAGTCTGGAATACAAGTTATATGAATGAAATATTCATTGATTTTGCATAGAGAATCAGATGATTCGATACAGTTTTAAATATTTAAGTATAATAAATTACTGTAGTACTGTGATAATGTAAAAGATATCACCACTGAATGTATCACATTTTAAAAATTTTTAAATGAAATTGCATTTCAGTTGGAAAGTGTTTCATAATCAATGCTTATGCATGATTGATTTTTCTTGTTTTAAATGTCTTCCGGACTTCCAAGCAACTCTCCAGGGGTTTAGAAGGTTGAATCTTTCCACGCTTATGGTATCGACATCTAGAGGAAATTTTCAAGCGGAAGGAAGAAAGGACAATAATCGTTAGCAAGGGATGTTGATTGAGAAACAATAGATAAACTTTCAAGGAAGTCAAATTCAAAAATAGAAGTAGAAGTAAAATTGATCTTGACTTCCGGAAAATTAAAAAGATGATTACTGTCTCAAGAATATTCACAATTTTGGGTTTGAAGAAAAATACAGTTTCTTGCTTTTAAAACCGGTTGACTAGTTTATATTTGTGTTTGTATTGTACTTACGAAGTTTTAAATTTTATTGTGCTGTTAATTTAGTTGAATTTTGAGCATTTTATGTATTTTTAATGAGTCTATCCGATTAATGCATTCACTTTCATTTGCCCCATTTGAAAGGAAATATGCTTATCACATCGTAAAAATTTCTTTGAAATTTTCTTGTACCAATTTATTTTATCTGTTGAAAAATTACTATGTCAAAATAGAAAATAATGGAAATAAATGTCTATTTACCTTGCCTATATATTTAGATGAGTTGTGTTGATACCGAGCACATATTGGTTGGAAGATTTGAGCATATGTTATGTTCATGGAATAGTGTTTTGGTGCACATGGATCTTGAATAACATTGGTTCCAGTTGTTCCCTAAAATTATAAAATTATTACAATAAATAAAAGCTTACATTTAGAAAAAAACACTCATGTCCAAAAGTTAAGCAACAAATGGAAAAATTTTCATATTCGGTGAAAGAAACAACATACAGCCATAATATTGGCATACATGACAAACGCACACACGCGGAAATTAGCCCGTAGAAAACATTTGCATACCAACATTTTTTGAAAAGAAAACATATTAAGTCTAAAAATGGCATATTTTGTGCAGAGCCTGTATCTCCGCGTTACGGATTTCAGAAGGAAAGTCGAAATAACCAAATTTTGAAAAATGAATAGAAGACATTACTTAAGTGACGCCAAGCGATGGGAGATAATAAGGCGTCTTGCCAGCAACAGTCGGAAGGAAACCGAGCCCGAAATGTCAATCGTTCCATTATTTGCCGCCTGTGAAACCGGTATAAAAGTGAAGGAACAGTTTCGCGAATACCAGTAAGTAGATATCCAAGGGTCACAACCCCTCAGGATGACCGTTTTCTGTGTTTGCAAGCACGACGCCAGAGGTTCACTTCACATCAGCTTGCTTCCGACCTTGCATCTTTGGCAGGAAGAGCGGTATCTTGGCAAACTGTTTCACAGATAGCTACGTGCAGGTAAGCTGTATGCAAGACGACCAGTGGTTTGCGTCCCACTGACGTCACCGCACAGAGGGGCCAGCTTAAACTGGGCTCGAGATCTCTTCAACTGAATTTCACAATAATGGGGTACTGTGCTTTTCACGGTTGAGTCACGGTTTGGTGTACAGAGTGACATCGACGATTATTGGTCTGGAGAACGTCTGGAACTCGCTATCACACCAGCAACATCCGCGAAATGCACGCATACAGAGACGGGGGTTTGATACTATAGGCAGGGGTTGCTGTCTGCGTCCGCATTGATCTCCATATTTCCCCTCGCGGTACCGTGACTGTGAGTGAGGTATAGAGATGACATCCCCAATATGTTCGCTCATTTCTTGCGGTTATTGGTTCTGATTCCATTATGGACAAAAACACATGAATTCATAGGGCTCTCATTGTCGGCCAGTAGTACTTAGAATCGGAAACACTGCTTTGTATGGAATGACAATCGAAATCACCTGACTTGAATCTCATTGAGCATGTATGGAATATGCTCGGGAGGCGTTTAAGTTCTCTTCACGACCTTTCCCGGAACCTTTGTGAGTTAAGAATATGTCTGCTCTGTGAACGGGCACAGATACCCGAAACCGCCATAGATGATCTTATTTTTGGCATGAATCGACGCTGTCGGACATGTGTTTCCAGCAGAGGTCATCACATTCCGTATTGACAGATTTTCATCAATAAACTGTTTTTGCCGTCCAAAATCCTATGCTTTTCTTTATCTCAATTTTTAATTATTTATTGATAATTCTCTTTGCATTGACTCACGCTAGTGTTTTTCGTTATACCCCATGATCTGTGAAAATTTTAATGAATTCGAATAAATATTTTACTTTTTATCAGCTTTTTTCACTTTGTTGCTTAATTTTTGGACATGAGTGTATAAGGATGTTTAGGAACCAAAGGAATTGGCTAACAATGTTGCCAATTTCAGAATTTGATTTGAGTGGTTTCCTATGGTGAAGTTTTATTTATAGGCCAAATGGGTATCATGTTCTTTTTATACACACAAGACGTACGTTTATGGGGTGCTATAATTTAAAGTGGATTACGCACTAATACGTGCATGGTTGTATACGCACAGTCATCTCCAAACATATCCAGCATTCAGATTCTATATGCTTCTGAAGGACAGAGAGTAAATTATTTGACCCCAGGTCAAAAAGTGACAATGTGGGCCTTACAGCTCGTGGAAAGTCTCCCATTAGTAGAGTTTCTGTGTTTTCAAAGAATTCTGTTGTTAAGAATTCTTTTGACTCAGAAATCTTTGTGCTTCCTATAAGAAAACTAATTTTCCCGTGCTTATCCTTTCAGTAAAGAAATCTCAAAGGAATGTTTTTGCAGTGTAAAACAGGTCTAACGTAAGAAGCAATGAACAATACAGGGTGTTTTAAAAAAGTGAATAGCGGAAGCATTTTTTAACCTTTGGTTGTAGACGCATGGTTCCAACTACAAAAATGCTTTAAATAAGGTAGGAAATTATGAAATAGTAATTTAATCGACGTGCAATATTTTATAAAAAATTAAAAAGAATAACTCCTTCTATACAGCAATACAGCACTTATAGCGAAAGAAGTTAAATTACAAAGATGTTATCTATGCCGTACTTAGTAAAACTGACAAAAGTTTGGCTGTAATGCGATTAAATTTGAAGCAATTATCATCGATTAAAACTTTCATTGAGAAATGAAGGGAATCCACAAATTAATTTCGGTTTAAATAGTTACTGATATTAGTTTTTCAAATTTATTATATGCAAATATTTCAATATAGCTATTTCGTCACCGATTTACAGTTTACAATTCTACAGTTTGCATTTAAGCATTAAAGTAACTCTGCTCTTTGGCGCCCAAATGTCTATGTAGGAGGGTAAGGGGGTCACTTGACCTCCCTGGACGTTTAAAGTCGCAAAGACAAGCATCAAGCTAGTTGATATTGTATGTATTATTCTTAAAATTAAAACACACCTTACTCGAAGACACACACACTACACGCACACACACACTGCACGCGCGCGCACACACACACAGTAACATATAAAAGACATCACCTCAAAAACATTCGATTCGAGTTCAGGGATGCTTAAAATTTACTCTTCCGTTGAAAACACGAATTCGAGTTTTCGACAATACTTTACCTATAGAACGGAAGCGTACAAACTTTCTTTAATTGAAGTATATATTTCAATTTCTCAATTTGATTTCATTCTCAAGAGAAAAGTGCCTGGTGAAGGATTTGATTAAACCTGATGCATAGAATTGGCCCAAGAGATATACTAGATGCGAATCAAAATCCGTAACCACTAATATTTACTGCATTACATGGTGAATAGAATAGTTACAGGTTCTAGAAGTTAAATGGGGCAACCTTATGTATAAGAACGTTATTTCGTCATATCGCCATCAATCAGAAGGCTTTGAACTCATTTAAAATTCGAGTTTATATGCAAACATACTCAAAATCGAATACTCAACTATGATTGTTAAGTACTTACCGATAGCAAAAGCGATTGGTATCTGTTATGGGCTTCTCCTCTTCCGAAACATAAATTGCTGTGTGCAAATACATTGAATGTTTGTCCATACAACTTAATAGACAAAGTATCATCAGTTCTATTAGCAGTACGTTCTGGTATGGCATAAGAAATCTGTATCGAAGCTCCACCCATATCCAATGAGCCATAAGTTGTGGGCATCCAAGGATTCACTTTCTATAAGAGGGAAAAATGAAGAATAAATCCAGTTGTAATCATTTTCCAATTTTATAAGTTTTAGAGAATGAAAACGCAATGAAGTCTGTCCCAAAATAATTGTTTCATGAATAACAAAAGAAAATCCATACCAAAAGAAAGTATTTTATTTTATTTTATTCTAACGCATTAGAATAACTTATTTAGAGACAAAGTGGCGCAACGCTTAATAAAATGAATAAAAAAAAATTATTTACATTTTACTAAATGGAGAATGTTAAGTATAAAGTTTATCTATATAAATAAAAATGAAAATCTGTCTGTCTGTCTGTCTGTCTGTCTGTTTGTCACACCATCACGGGAGAACGGCTGAACCGAATTTGATGAAATTTTGTGGGTAGCCCAGAGATAGCCCCACTTAAAATTATATCCGTGTTTTGAGTTTCTACGACCAGTGGTTCTCGAGATATTAGTAAAAAACAAAATTATCGTTTTTCTCATCATCACGGAAAAACGGCTGAACCGAATTTAATGAAATTTGGTGAATAGCCTTGAAATATCCCCCCATAAATTTTGTCCAAGTTTCGAGTTTCTAAGACCTGGGGTTGTCGAGATATTAATGAAAAACGGAACTTTTTCCTAGGAGTTCTACTCCCTAACTCCGTGGTTTATCCAAACGAAAAGCTTGAAAATCGTTTGAAAGTGAATTAAAATTTAATCTCTGAGTTTGATGGGAGATTTTTTGCGTTAATTAGTCACTTTCTGAAAACATGAATTGTTTGAAACATGATTTAAAGGGGAAATCTATCTCCATGGTTCATGGTTTATTTAAAACAAGCTTTTACGGAACAATGAGAAGTATAGAGAAATCAAAATCGTTATTTAATTTCGCAGTTTATGTTATAAGACATGACATATTTAACATGTTATAAGATTCTATCTTATATCATGTTACTCAGAAACGCAATTAAATTAAATCTGTCTGTTAATTTTAATAATTATTTTTTCGATTTGAATAATAAATAAATGGATATAAAAATATATTTTAGAAAAGAACGATTTGATTTTTCTTATAGCATTTTTGACTGGATAATATCAATTACGGTCTTCAGGTTTAAAAATTATTATTATTTATATTTTCGGGGATTATTGATTCAAGGATTATTGATATTTTCAAGTTATTATGCAATTATTTTATTATGCCAAAATTGTTTGAACTCATATATTGTATGTTGTACGAATCTTCTACAAATACACGTGTATATCTTTTAATCTACGAGAATATAAGTAGTACAGGTATATTGACATATGTTTTGATATATATTGGCATATATTGGAATCAATTACGACCTTCTGGTATAAAGAGTACGGATATTATTGATGTTTTCAATTTATTACGTCATCTCTTTTATTTTGGCAAGTATTTTTGAGACGCATATTGTAATACGGGTAATCTTCTACTAACACATTGGCATATTTTCTGATCTGCGACAATATAATTAGTACGGGGTTGCATATATTCATTCAATTCCTGTTTTTTCTTCTGTAAATTTGCTTACAAAAGGGGGCAGGATGTTTTATTCTTCAGATCTGATCGTGAAGATAATTTTTCATAGTGAGAACATATATTCTTAAACTTCTCTTTAGGAGCAATAAATTTAATATTTTAACAGAATTTGCACATGATTGCGAACTTTAAGTTTCTTTAAATTATACACTCCGTACGAATAACGGGTGTGCTGTTAGTGGTTAATAAATTTTAACATTTTAGGAGGATATATCATGTTGCTCGGCATCGCAATTAAATTAAATGTGTTTGTTAATGTTTTTATTATTTTTTTTCGATTTAAATAATAAATAAATGGATAAATGGATATAAAAGTATATCTTATGAATGGACGGTTTGATTTTTCTTTTAATTATATTAATTGCTGACTGCGTACATCAATTTCATTTATTTTGGCAAAGAGTTTTCAAGCTTATATCGTATTTAGCTACTAAACTCATATATTGTGTTTAGCCAATAAATTCATATAGCCGATTGTTGAAACAGAAAAAGAGTAGAGCGGGTATATCTTCTAATACAATTGTAGTATTTCATTTAGTATATTGAAACGGGATAAGAAAGTTTCATTCAGATCTGCAAATTACGAATTTGGAGGGATATCGCTAATTTGACAACTTTTCTTAAACTTTGCCAAATTGACGGAAATGTCGCCAAATTGATATAAACGACACACAAACAGCTGCCATAAACCTTTGGGTTGGTCGTGTGGCTTGGGTCTTCTACATATCAATGAATTTTTTTTTTGTTTTGTTAGAAGAGAGTACTGAAATGATGTTTGGTTAGCATTTATCTGTCAGACCAACCATCCTACTTAGTAATACATTTAGCGAATTTTTAAAATGTCACCAAATTGATAAAAATGTTTTCAAATCTATAAAAATATCTTGAAATTGATAAAATTGCGCTACACAAATGATATTAATTGTTTTTTGTTAGGGGATAGTATTGTGATGATATTTCGTCAATTTGTCGCAAAGTGGAACTGTCAGTTCTACAGTCCCACTTGGCGATAAATTTGGCGATTTTTTAAAATGTCGCTAATTTGACGAAACTGTCGCCAAATGTTCCATAGAAATATAACTATTTAGACGATATTTTGTCTACCAATTTATTTGAAGCAAATGATATCATGTCGCTTAGCAACGGATTTAAATCCAATGTGTTTATGCGGCAGACGATTTTTATTAAATCCTTTCCGATTTGAATAATGAAGATATGTATATAAAATAAATTTCATTGCCATTTCATTTTGGACTGGATAATATCAATTATACTCTTCAGGTTTAAACATTATTATTATTGATATTTTCCGGAATTATTGATTCAGGGATTATTGATATTTTTAAGTTATTACGCCATTGTTTTATTGCGGCAAAAATTGCTGACTCACGCATATTGTACGTTGTACGAGTAATCTTCTAGGAATGCACGGGTATATCTTCTAACCTACGAGAATATAAGTAGTACAGGTATATTGGCATATATTTTGACATATATTGGCATATATATTGGAATCAAGTACAGTCTTCTGGTATGAAGATAAAGGGGATTAATTATATATTCAATTTATTACGTCGTCTGTTGTATTTTACCAAAAACCATTTGAGACTCATATTGCAAAACGGGTAATCTTCTACTAATAATCGGACATTATAAGTAGTACGTGTATATCTTCCCATATAATTTTAGTACTTTAATTTTGACATATATTGGAATAAATGACTGTCTTCAGATTTAAAGATTACGGGTTTATTGGTATTTTCAATTTATACATGTAATCTACTAATACAGGTTATATTGTCTAATATTCGCGTATATAATTAGTACGGGTCCCATACAATTTTAACGCTTTTATTTTGCATATATTGATTCAATTCCATATTTTTTTTTTTATATTTGCTTACATAAGGGGTCCAAGATGTTTTATTCTTCAGATATGTCCATGAAGATAATTTTATATAGCGAGAACAGAGATTCTTAAACTTCTTTTTAGGAGCATTATATTAAATATTTTAACAGAATATTTTGATTAAACATGTCATTTAGTATACTATAAGAATTTGGGCATGATTATGAATTTCAAGTTTCTTTATATTATATACTCCGTACGAAGAACGGGTATGCTGCTAGTCTAAGTATAAAGTTAATTCACAATTTTAACTTTCTCATAGATATAGTAGATATTTCTCTATAGTAAAAAAAGTAGCTGCCGCCGCCGCCGTTTGACAAATTTCTTGTTTCTCGAGATTCTCTGCTTTGCACCGCAAAAACTATTGCATATAAAAATATGAAATATGGTACACTTGTAGAAAAAGCTTTGGGGAATACGCTGAAATAAACCGTTTTTATATATATATATATATATTGTAGTTTAAGAAATATTTAATGTGAAAAATCAAAGACAAAATATTTGAGCTGCGAATTCGCGTCCTGGATAGACTAATAATAGCAAGACCACGAATTTTTGTAGACAGGTACCTACATGGGTGAATTTTTGCAGGAAGGATTCCCCATTTTTAATTTCGATGTAGTTTTTGAGATATTTTACTTTTTTATGCACTTCTGAAGAGAACATTTTTTTTTTTTTTTTGTATCGATACGTCTAGCGATTTCTCTGTCTCGTACCGTAAAAACTATAGCATACAAAAATATGAAATTTGTTACATTTATAGAGAAATAATAGGGTAATACGATGAAATAAACCGTTTATCAAATTAAATTTTAGTTTGGCATGAAATAGCTTGCGAAACGAGCTCTCATGATCAAGGAATTCAGTTTTTGAGAATTCCCTGGGCTAAGAAAAATCCTTGCTTTTCCCTCCTGCGGAAAATAAGCAGGGATAGAAAAAGATTTTTGAAAGTAGAATTTTTAGGAAAGAGAGATATGAAGAGAGTTCTGCGACCGAAGGGGGTTGCGTGAGCGGAGCAAACAAGGGGCAGAGCCCAGAGCCCCCTAGTATATATGCACTCATAGCCATAAAAATTTGCGCACCAAGAAGTAATTGTGGGATCGTAACGAATCTTGGTATGAAGGTACGTGTCAAGCAGATAGACATATGATTAGAAATACAGCGTGATTGCGCATTGAGTAATGCCACCAGAGGACGTTGAACTTCGCTCTCCCTGGCGTGTAAAAAAGGTACGCAGAGGCTTTTTGCCTGTACTTAATCTGTTGCAGAGGGACAATTTTTCATTAGGTATGCCGTTACGCCGCTATCGAAGACAATATGATCAGCTGTCAGCGTTCAAAAGGGGAAGAATCATCGGAAGATGGAAACCGGGTGGTCAGCTCGGCCAGTAGCTCGAACCAACTGCATCATTATCCGCCGTACGGATACAGGCAGCACCTTTACAACGGGCCCCTGTGTCTGTCCGTACCATCGCGAGGCGCCTGGATGAAGGAGATTTGGTATCTCGGCGCCCATTACGTGTGCAGCCAATGACACCCATCCCTTCGTTTGGAGTGGTGTTGCGCTCAACGGGATTGGATCGAAACCGAATGGAACCAGGATGATTATTTTCTGCGAATATGATTAATAGAATCACGTTTGACCCGAAATGGAGGATCTATTAGCCTTGCTCGAGAAATGCTTTTTCAAACTACTCACGTCCCACATTCAATCATTGACTGTTTACAAAGGGTTGACAATGGGGCAAGCAATAGTCACACCTTTCTGTAAGCTAGCTTCCGTGTTAGTTAATAAACTATGGAGGATTTTAGCAATTGGGTGGGTTTAATACAATGCTTCTTCTTATAGACCACGGAGGCTGGATGATTTCAGCTTCTAAAACATTAAAATATGCGTTTTAATGGGAAAAATACTTTGAAACTTGTCACTTTAAGCAAGTAAAAGGTAACACTTTTCTAAATAATACGTATATATTGGCAAAGTTGTTTAAAAAGTTATAATAAATAAAAGTGTGTTTAAATAATTCTTTAAATTGGATTCAAACAGGGGAGGCTCAGCTTTTTAGCCTCAATGGACGCTATACCACTGATTTACCTTTTATTACTGGAAAAGAAAAGTAAAATTGAAAGTGACACTGAGACTACATCCGTTATTTCATATTAAGATGGGTTTACATTGAAGTCTACAGACTGTGATCATAGTCAAAATCAAAAGATCATAATATGGATAAATAAAATAGTGGTTTAATTAGTTTTAGTTTAAAATACAAAGACAGTTATGAAAGATTTCCATTTCTTCAAAGAGTGTACTATATTTAAATTTTGAAGCTAAACATATTTCTTCACTTAGTACTTTAAAAAAACACGCAAAATTTTCAATTTTAAGATTTAGAACTTCTGGGAAATCAAAGTTCGTTCAAAGTAAAACTAAATTAATTAATTATTTATTTTTATAATTTATTTATTTATTTATTTATTTATTTTTGCTCAAAACGAGTGTTGATTTTGTCATTCCACTCATTACAATTTAAAAAGTCGATATTCGTCCCTCTTTTTATGAGTGACAGTCGCATTTATTCCGGAGAAGGAATGAATTTGACTTAAATGGATAAGTTAATAAATCTATAATACTTCTAAATTTAATATGTTTTGTCTTTTCAGACCCCCAGTGACTTAGAAGACTGAATATTTGCATCGTTATAATATCCACCATGGAATATATCTTAACGGAGTTGGAGTTTTAACTCTCTCCTACGCCGGAGAAAATGGGTTCATGAAAAGTTTTTCTAGATCCTTCAAAAAACCCCATTGCCCTTACAACACTGACTCCATTTGGGTGTGACTGTTCTATGGCTCAAGGGGCACCCATTTGGGGAACAGAGACACCCCCATTTGGGTGTCACTGCTCTAGGGTTTGGACCCAACATTGCCTCTAGTGACCCTATTTGGGGTCGCAAGTGTTTATTAAGAGGCACCGAAATTTTTTTAATGATCACAGAGATGCGAAGAAAACTGCGTTTATTTCTGTTTCAATATATAGATTTAAGCTGAAATTTCACATTAGAATTATCAAATTTTTATTAATAGTGCTTTCTTTTTTCAAAAATATTTTAAGATGAAACATTTTAACATTCTTAATTGCTGAAAGTAACTATAATTGACGAATGTGAAATAAACGCTTTTATAAAAATGTGTATTTTATGATTTTTAACAATTTGTTTAATTTACATGGCTGTTGAGGTCTCCTAAAGAAATAATACTTCAGTAGGGTCATACTAACTGAAAGGTTGCTCACCACTTCTCTAGACGGTTTATTGTTTGCACACTTATAGTATCAACCACAGGACAGAAATTAACGGATTCGGGATTTTGATTTCTCCGAGAAGCGGAGAAAATGTAGAGTTTACGAAAAGTTTCCCAGATCCTCCAGATGCCCTCTGGTGACCTTAAAGTCTAAGACATTACACACTTTTGCATCGACCATGAGGCAAAATCTATATGGGACTAATTTTGATTAAAACTGCAATTTTCGACATTAAGTGCCATACATGGTTAATCAAAATAGAACTTAATAAAGTCACAATTTAATTTTTAAGTGTTATTTTTTAAGCCACTATTAAGAATTCAGCAGTAACGAATATAGTCGCACAGAGTGCACCTAAGGAGGCGTGGCCTGTGACTATGCCAACTCGTGTAACCTAGGCTAAATTTTGAAGTAATATAGTACGACTACGTGATAAGACTGGATTTGTCAGTTCCCATATAGAGGTTCATAAAAACCGTAGTATATAGCAAGTTCTCTTGCTACTATTGCAGATATCGGCTAGTCCTCCCTGACGAGCGCATAATAAGCGTAAAACTAGTCCATTAATGCTGGCATCTGAAATGGAAGCGTCAGAATGTTCATAAAAGACGCATACAACGCCATGTTGTATTTAAATAGAAACTACGATAGATAATAACTTACAATAATTATTGTAATATGTATAACAACTGTGAACATTTTGTCAACGTAGTCAGTATACTTTCACATGTGCTCCCTCCTTTGGTTGCTCAGAGGATGTTTAGGCCATAATTTAGTTCAATGCACGTACACTGTAGAATATAAGGTGTTAAATCTTTATCTCGAAGACAATGTCTTCAATAAAACCAAAGAAGAATAAGTGACATGAAGTAATATCAAAAGAACAAAGTAGTCTATCATACCCCCCACGTCTGATCTAATGCCCCAAGAAATGTTCGGCTAAACGCTAAACAACAGCGAACATCCAAACCCTATGTGGGAGAACACCATCTTGCTGGAAAATGTCAGGAATATCCCGAGTTGTGGACTTACGAAGAATTGTAGCATGTTCAGTCCAGGTCAAAGTCAATTTTGACCATCGACAAAGTAGTCAAAAGTTCTAAAGGTCCATCTTCCCCACTCAATGTATATTTTTTTACCTATCACCGAATGCAAAAGCTTTAATAGTTGCTACATTGTAACAATTATTAATGCAGTTATTATCTATCGTCATGTAAATACGAATTGAAGTTGCATATAACTTTTATGAATTTTTTATGTATTTAGGAATATATTTAGACTTATTCAAAAGAGAAATAAAAGTCAAAAATTTACCTGAGGCAGCTCTAAAGTGTTTTGAAGAAAGTTTGCGGTTATCCAACCATAAATGCCTTCGTCTCTACCGGAAATGATTTCAATTGTTGTAACGTTCAGGTTAGTTTGAGGTAATTGGATTTTTAATTGTTCCAAAATTTCTTTAACTCTCTCTGCATCTGTTAAGCTGAAAAGAAACAATAATGTTTGATAAAGATGAGCATCACTTACGAAAAAGGCGTAATTAGTCCAATATCTAAATTTATTTGCCCTGCAAAAATATGCTAATTATAATTGGTTACTTCCTGAACTACATGTTTAGAAGTATATGTTTCGAAGTTAAAAAGATTTTTAAAATGCCACGGGGACTTAATTATTTTGACAGTAAGTATTTCATCGATTTTTACACTCAAGAATCATAATAGAAGGTATTTGATGCAGTAATGCTAAATTTACAATATCCTAGAGAAAAAATGGAGATACAGTAGATTATCCGAGCTAATGTAGTTTTGGACCAAGAGCAGGTACGATAGGGCCAAACTCAGTTAATACGGAAAAAAGCTTCGTATGCTGCACTGTAAAATGTATCGATGACATTTTCGGCAATGCTTCCCCCCTCACCTCTAGGATCTCCCCATTTCTACCATTAAGGAAATATGTACTGTAAGAAAAACAATATATACGATAAATATGTAATTACACTACCCGACATAGGAAATGCAACATCATGAAACTTGGCCGTATAATTATGTCAATTGCGAGACAAATCCAACTAGCTGACGTATGCAAATGAGCTGAAATGCAAGTAGGTCACGTAATTAGAGCGCGGATAAAATTAATGGAAACGGTAGACGAGTCAACAGGTGTTACTGTCTATTTCCTATGGAAACCCGTTTTCCGAACTTTTTTTTGTTTCAGAAGACGTGTTGTTGAAAAGATGCTTAGCCGACGATGAAGTCCGTTTCAGCATTTGGACGATTGTGCGAGGGATTCATTTTAAGCCTAAGTACGGCTGGGTGGTCATACCTGAGTATCACCGCTGAAACACGCGTAGATGCGTCCATTGTGCAAATAATTAGGAGAAAATGGATTGAAGAAGGGCATGGGAATTGTCGCAATGGTATAGGTCCATCCAGACGTACGCCAGCATACGTTGATTGACGCCTTCGAAGACATGCAGTTGCGGCCCCACAAACGACGACTGTCGACATTTTCCAGAATTTGCAGGGTATGTTAAATGTTCCAATATCAGCGAGAACAGATTCTTCACGATTGGCCGAAATCGACTTGCTTTTAAGCCGTCCTTTACGAAGACTGCCATTGACGACAAGACACCGAAGTGAGATATTACAAGTCGGACTCTGGCCTCTTGGACGACTGAATGGGTCAGAGTAGTGTTCAGCGAAGAGTCTCGGTTTTGTTTGTCGAATGATAGTCGCCGTGTGAGAGTCTGGAGGCGATGTGAAATTAGATCCAAGCCTGCTGCGACTGTTGAACATCATACTACTCAACAACGCGACATCATGGTTTAGGGTGCCATCGGCTTCGATAGCCGGTCACCTCTGGTTCGTATCAGAGATACAAGGACGACACGGCGATATGTGGATAAGGTACTGTGGCCGGTTGCACTGCCCTACTTTCAATGGTTGCATAATGCTGTTTTCCAGCAAGATAACGCACGACTGCGCACGGTAAGCATTAGCAGATAAGCCTTGCAAGGTATCCAGGTACTTCCTCGCGCACCGCTGTCTTCAGATCTCTCACCCATCGAGTATGTATTAAACGTGATTAACCGTCGTTTGACTTCCCTGCCCATCTCAAACAAAGGTCGACCTGTGGAAGATGGTTGAAGGCATATAGCCATCCATCCCTCAGGATGCTATCTGCACGCTCATTGCATCTGTTCCTCGAAAGTTTACTGCTTGTATCGCCGCAAGAGGTGAACCTACTGCCTACTAATTACCCTGTCTATACCATTACTGTATTGTATTATCCTTCTGAAATTAACATCAGTTATTTATATATGTCATTTTCGTCTGTGTATCCTTTAAAATCACACTCTATTCGCTCTTTCATGGTGTTGCATTTTCTGTGTCGGATAATGTTTGTGTTTATTTGATTAATACTACATACTGCACAAATTCAATGCACTTTTATCCTGCTGTTTGATACATTGCAGTATGGTCTTAATCGTATTTAGGTATTCCGTATACGAAATTCTTGAACCATCTCCTGTACACATACCATCCTCCTCTCCACTCTCGTTCTTTTACTCACTACGAAATTTACAATTATATCACAGGTCATCACCTGCTGTTCATCCTTATTCATTCAAGCTTAAATGTTTGCTCTCGTAATAGGTTCTAAAACTGGAAGTTTTTTACTAGTTCTATGAGTGAAAGATTCATCTTTATCATTTTCTTTTTTGATTTCAGTGAAAAAGATTTTCAGGACAACATGAGAGTTGATGTTTTAACTTTATTAAAAAAAGTGATGAGTTACTAAAACACAGAGCTAAATCAGATAAAACGGAACCTCTGATAGATAACCAGAGCTCAGATAATCGGGACTCTAATGTAGTTGATATCATTTTTCTGGCCTAAACTATAAACTTTCATAATAGCAGATAATAGTTAATATAATTATAAATGGAACGGGAATTTTATGATCACGGGATGATTTAGAAAAAAGAAGATGCTCAGGATAAGTTAGTTTTTGAGAAGTTTCCTTTCTAATAGCGTGTCTCGGCATTCATCATTTTCACAGCGGAGGAACTTGTTTCGAAACTTATTAGAGACTCGCCAATTTAATTTGTTGATTAATCTCTGCAAGAATTCACTTTCATATTATCCAAAAAGTAGTTTCAATACGTTATCCATTAACACGAAAGCTTGCAAAACTTTCTTGAAGAAAGCAAGAAAGTTTTGCAAGTCTTTATCTTTCAAGCAGTAGTTTGATTTAATATAACTCTTAACATAACTATATTGAATCTAATCTTTATCGCTTGATACACGCTGTGTGACTAATATACAATAAAATATCACCATCATAATTTCCTTACATTTAAAGTTGAATTTATTTAGGCTTTAAACTTAACGAATAACAAAGGTCATGAAAAGATGCATACTTGCCAAAATGTGGGAAATGAGGATAGGGACATGATGGTAATGACTGTCACTAATAAAATAATTTAAACTATTCATAACGATGTTAGAAGAGGCGGCACTTTGTAAGTGGATTTGGAAATAATGCAAGCTGACATATTCACGAAGTTGGCACATTACCCATTTGGTACAAAGTTGGCACATTACATTGCTTGCCCCTATTATACACAGGGTAATAAAAAAGGCATTCCTAAATATTATTCGAGAACCATAAAACTCGGTATGCAGATACTTTCCAGCCAGGTATGTAATGGATAGCTGTTGTTACCATATCCCTCTGCAGATGTTTCTATCCCTTAATAAGTTTCGATATATCCAGCACAAGAACGTTTTACGAGAGTTGGCAAAGAAGCGTAAGTCGTTCTACTTGAAACGCAAGCTCAGTATTCAGAAAGATGGTTTTCTGAACTTACTCATTTCAGTAGCCCTCGGCGTGATCTCAACCCTTTTCAATAGAGCACATTAAAAAGTATGCCTTGGTTCCCGAAGAGTCCCTATCTAAACATGTCGCCACAGAGAAGCATAGGATAGTTTCCGATAAGGAAATGACTCGCATTCTGAATAGTTAGTTCTCTGAGAGAAGATGATAAAGAAAATGTGGCGACTCAAATCCATTTGACTTTTACACATTTTTTCTAAAAATTATTTTTAAATTTTCAAACTTCATTTTTATTGTATACTAATATGTTTTCAGATTTGCATAATGTATAAATCGTGCCGGTCGTCAATAAAAATTATTTGCTTGACAACGTCAGGTACGTGAAGGAATTTAACCGCAGATTGTGCTCCCGCCGGTTTGCTTTTCCAAAGATGCACACATGCGACTAGCTAGTTGGCGAATACTCCTTGTCGTATATCACATTATTATGGAGTCAGAGGCTTAAATTTATTTTTTATAAATTTATTGCACGATTTTTAATCGTGTAGTGTTTTGTACATAATAATGTTAAGTTTCCAACAATGTATCTGGTCTTATATAAAAGCACACTTTTGATAACGGAACTTCGTCCAGCAACCTTCATAAACAGACCAGGGTGTCTAATTCAAGATTGTGGTGAGGCAACGAGTTATAGTGGAGTCACGCTCGCCACAGAAAACTCTATTACGAAGTTTTACATTTAAAAAAAAAATGGATTCATTTAATGCACATATACAAGTGGTGCCTGATTAACACATATGCCTCCAGGGCCGCGGCCCTGGGCCACAATATTTTAGGGGGCCCTAAATTTTGTATGTGATAAATTTTAAGCAGAAATAATTTTTACTTTTTAAGAAAAAATAATATTCATGAAGTAAATCTTCCTAAAATTGCAGCATAAAACTAACATTACGAAAAGTATTCATTGAAAAGAATTTTTTTTCTAAAATTTCACAATGTAGGCATTTTGCCTCCTTACGAATATGTTAATATTTTTAAATATTATATATTCTTTCAATTCTTAATATATTGCTTTGAAGTAAAAGTATGGAAGTCTACATGTACAAAAGAGCCTTTGGCGCTGAGATCTCGGATCCCCAAACTCGGTATATGATGGTGTTTTGTGTGCCATGAGTGTAGAGGACCTCCAGAATTCCACCAGGTCCTTTGCTCCTCTTTGTCTTAATCGGGACCTGCATACGAGTTTCTCATAAGGAATCGATAGAGAACATGGAGATGGATATCTCTGAACATATTCCACCGAAAACGGAAGAGAAGGAGCTCCGAAGACATTATTTTAAATAGTGTTCCTCAAAACATGAGAACCCATACCAACAATTTATTTTGCATTATAAAAGGGCATCTCGAAATTCTTTCTTGGAATAACAGGGACAAATTTTGCATCATCACCAATGACAAATATTGGAGACTTATTTAACTTGATATTTGGACAAAAGAAAAACAAGAAAGATCAATCATGCATAAAGCATTGATTATGAAACACTTTCCAACTTCAATGCAATTTTATACAAACATCTCTAAAATGCGATACATTCCACGGTAATATTTTTAAAATTATCAAAATACTACATTAATGTATTATATTTGAAAACGTCATCGAAGAAAATGAACTTCATTCAAATGACGGCATTGAAATATAAATTGCCTGGTTTAAACATCTCTAAAATGCGATACATTCCTCGGCAATATTTTTTAAAATTATCATAACACTACAATAATTTATTATATTTGAAAACTTCATCGAAAATAAATGAACTTTATTCAAATGACGTCATCGAAATATAAATCGCCTCTATATAAAAGCAGCATTTCATTCATAAACATTTTTCCAATCGTTTCATTCATCGCAATACTATAATAATTTATTTTATTTAAAAATTTGAAAAATTGTTATCTACCATATTTATTTTAAAATGTGAAACCTTTCTCATATATAAAATAATTAAACTCCTGGAAAGATATTTATTATATAATATATCTCTTTTTTTCTTTCTGGAGGATATAACGAGAGTCAGAATTCAATTGAATTTGTTTTTCTCCCTATATTAAATAATTTTTATTTAAAAAACTACCTAACATATTTTACTCAATTTTTTTTTATATATTTCATGGGATAATTTGAATATTTCCTAAAATTTTCGAAGCAATTTGTGAATTTTAAATTCGCTTAAAAAATGTTTGAAACATTAGGTCCCATAGGGTTCAATGCATTTCATTTTTTCAACTCGGATTTAATGAAAAACTAATTAACTAATTAGGTGATATTATTCATTTATATTCCCATAGGTCCCACAGACCGTCTGAAAAACATACTGAAATTTCATTTTGATAAAGCCATTTTTACGGCAGTTATCGTGCTAACGGACAGACAGACAGACAGACAGAATGAACAAAGTCATAGACACTTTCAACTATGTTGTAAAGTGTTAAAAATGCGACAGGACAGTAAGTGTTTTTAACAGCGTTAGATGAATTAAATGTCCCTACTCACTATGTCAAAAATAAGAATTTATATAAACATATCCTTATATTCCTACTCCTCCGAAAGATATTTTAAATCTTAGGGGGTATCAGTACTCGCAATCAAAAAATTGTTTAATGTGGGCAGGGGGTAACAAGTGTCGCATTTAAAAAATGAATCACGTGGGGAAAGGGGTAACAAGACTCACATTTAGAAAATGATTCATGTGAGGAGGGAGGTAACAAGACCCTCATTCAAAAAATGCTTCTATCGAATTCTCAGCTCTCGCATTTACAAAAATGCTTGATGTACACTATCGAATTCTCACCTAACTTAGAAAAAAATATGGTGCTTGTATCATCTTTGAAAGTCCCCTCTTTTAAAATTAAAAATTTACCTAGTAGCCCTTTTCAACGATAAGTGATTCTATTAGATGATAGTTGAAGAGAATTACTAGACTAGACTAAGATTACTAATCCACTACATCACTTTTGCAGGCTACCAAGCCGCTCCTCATCTGTGAGACCATCTTCAAAAAATTATAAGCTTAAAAATTGCATCTTTGAAAAAAATCTAAAGATCCTTCTTTAAAAATGAGTTTAGTACCTCCTTCCACCGCTATGTAGAGCTGTTGTTACCATATCCCACTGCAGATGTTTCCATCCCATAATAAGTTTCGATATATCCTCTTTAACTCAAAACTCATTAGCTAAAAAAATTAATTGAAAACAATTCCTAAATGATGGCCCTAATCTTCAACGAAAACTATATCGTTGTCACCTCCAAAACGTTTCCACATACCTCCTTCCCTCAAAACTCATTGGCTCAAAAAGTTAAGTGAAAAAAATTTGAAATTTCCTCAAAATACTCCCATACAAGACCACAAAAACAATACCGTTACCACCTCCAATAAGTTTTTGAAAAATGAAAACTCCAAAACAATTTTCCATTTTGCAAAAATATCCCCGACTAAGATTATGAAATTACTTGATAGCCGCCGGAGCGAAATCTCCTCCGCATGCACCGCCTCTGCCGTAGAACCCCCACTTCTTATTTACTTGAGCAAAATATACGATATAACGGACTTCGAACGTAGAATGATCGGGGGTGCTTGAAACAGTGATGCGCGCATTAGGCCCGCCATAAACGTGCAGTTTGGCCCTCAGTTAGATCTGACAGGTCACACTGTGACAGTTAATGTCTATTTGTCCTGACCCCTTCCCCCCTCTCTCCACCCACACAGATCGGACTGTTGGTTCATTATCTTATGTTTTCTGTGGAATCTTGTGAGTAGACAGATTATGTAGAGCAACCTTTGCAAACCTGTGGACTGATGACTTGGTCAGAAGACTACGCTATGCATGTCAGTTCGGCACATACCGCCGGAACATGCGGCCGTTAGAACTACAGGAATTCCCGCAGTCCAACGGTCCAACTACTTTGGAGCAAGACGCCCTGCCTGCGCACATCAGTTCGGCCTCTCAAACTTGAACTGTTCAGGCTGATCGAAAGGCCAAATTGTACGTATATGGTCCGAATTAGATAAACGACTGAAGCTACGAATGATATAAGGATAATAAAGGATAAAATTTACTTACTTAAGCAACCTCATTCCAGCAGTGGCAGCGAAAAAGAGGGGCGTTTTCGGTATAGAATCCTTGGCGATAACAGAGGTGACATTTATGGCGCAGTCAATGACGGGTTCCAGGTGCATAGGATTCATATTGGCAATTCCACCTAGTAAATATTGAGATCATATATATTTTCATAAACAAACAATCCTCAATCATTAGTGGAAATAGCAACCAAAATATGATTGAGTTCTGAGAAACAGCAATAACCTCATAAATATCCATGGGTTAAAATATTGGGAAACCAAGATTTATCTGGTAAACAATGGAACTGTTATGAAGTAACAGCTGCATTGTTGACAGTGGTTTTCTTTGTTAAAAACCGGAAAAAGAGGTTTTTACAAATGTTTAAAAACTATTACATTTTCCGAATTTTAGATACAACGTTATAAAATCTTCGGATCGATAGCTACATTTTACAAAAAAACCATGAGCTTCTGTGCCAAATAGGGCTTCAAAGTAAGCGGAACATAGAAACATATACGATCACATTTAAGGGTTATGACTAAGGCGCGGATTTTGATGACCTAAAAATTCACTAAAAATGCCCTTAAAATAGTGAAAAAATGCTCTTAAAGTTTTACATTATTATGAACTTTAAAAAAAGAACGACATGAAAAATAAATTTAGTTAATTCATGATACAAATTTCGAAAGTTTTGAGTAAATACAAATAATCTAAATTGTTTTAATAAAAAAATTATATGTATAAATACCTGACTTAAAACTTTTATTATCCTGAACTGCGACAATTTAATTTCCCATGATAACATGAATTATTAGGTGTTCCTAATGTTCTCAAATGGGAAAGATCTTCTATTGCCGGAATAAGTTTTTATACCGTGAAAAGCTTCTTTCAACATCTACGGATGTGATAGGTGCATTTTTGAAAAAAAAAAACGGATTCGCTTACGTCCAATTCTTCCTCGATATCAAAAGTTTCATCTTCACCAGTTAGAATGAGAGACATTTTCTTCAAAGTTTTGAAGCCCTGGTTTTTACCCAAAACATCGTTTAATTTGGCAATTATACAATGCCCAACCTTACCTTTAGCCTTCTGAATGACTTCACTAACGTTGTCAATATAACCTATTGCGTCAACCAGTTCCACGTGTTGTTTTTCTAGGCAATGATTTATGACCAGAGCCCCTTACGACGGGGGAGACTATCTTTATTGTAAAATACCTGTTTGCACCACAAAACGGGAGGAAGTGTTGTGGCCCCGGGGGTTTGTTTGTAAAGATGCTAAGACGGGAATTAGCAAAAATACCCATCGCAACAGAAAGTATAGAGAACTAAAAATGAAAAAAAAAAATCCCTAAATATAGGAAATCTTATAAAAATGCTAAATATTGCCTCAAAAATGCTAAAAAAATACCCTGAAAATGCTCAAAAATGCCTATAAAAGGGAAAAATTCAAAAAAATGCAAAAAAAAAATGCTGATTTCATCAAAACCCGCGCCTTAGTTATGATACACTAGCGTTGTCTCCGGCCATCCATCTTGTTACGTTATGTCTTCGGATGAGTCGGTTGGCCTGGACTTTCGACACTAGCGTTGTCTAACGTTCGTTTTGGGGACGCTGCGTGCTGGGAGTAAAAGAATGCCTGGAGCTTTTCACACGAGAACGAGACAACGCTCTTAAAGAGCGAAATTCCCTCGTGATGGGAGAAAGGAGAATCTTCTCCTAAGAATTTCGACAGCTTAGACATGCCCGACTCTAAAAAGGCAGTTAAATGATAGAAGTTGAGCGCGCATTCTCTTTCAGTTCAATTCCCAATATAATATCACCTGACGAGATTGACATTTGGATCTATTATCTCTCTCCCGAAAACTACCCCAGGATTTGAGAGAGCCTGGCATCAGCCGGATCAAGAACCTGTCAGCATCTACCTTCGTTTATTTACATAAACAAACAAACAAAAAAAACATTTTATACAATTATTTTGAAAAATAAAACATATTTTGGACTAACACTATCTACCTTGTTTCTCCTGACACTTTCCTACTCTAACCATGTCTCTTGTGACGTTTTCATGCTCTACCAGAACACAGAATGCGAAATCCGCTAGTGGTATTTCATTTGCAATGCTTAACTTTGACGAATATTTTAAACAGTTACACTCTAATAAAGACTAATTGGAAATAAAGCTCGGAATCAGTTTTACCTTTGGCGTTGCAATTGTCCGCTTGAGTCACACGGCCAGTTCCTTGGTGCTTTGCGCTCCTCCATTTGTAAACAATGGTGTTGGTTTTTGAAGATCCTGCATCCATAACGACGCCATACTAGGGGGGAAAAGGAAATATCAAAACTGAACTTTCTCGCACGGTGAAATCAAATCCTCCATTCTTCAGCCTGGAATTAAAAATGCGAAACTCATTATGTAAGGTCACCACACGTAACATCGAAGAAATATATCGATGCTTAGTATCGATATACCGGTTTCCTAGGATAGTCCGTAAAGCACCCCAATAACTTTGTAAAGGAAGATCCATGACTGTACAATTTAGATTTATCTGCCATATAAAATGCCGTCAATCTACCCTCACATTAAAAGCCCCCCCCCCTTATTTTTTGCCTCAATTTGCATTTCAGAAAAAATTCCGTTCCCCCCACCTCCAAACATTGAAAAAATGTATTTCGTCGTCTAATAAAATAAAATTACTGATAAAAGCATCGTTATTTTATCTTATAACCATGTACATAACGAAATCATAAATTAATTTAAGATTTAAATCCTCCCCTACATACTCCGCGATATTTAGTTGCATTTAAGAGGGCGGATCTTTTAGCATCATATTTTTACAATTTCTCTTTGCATTTGAGTGAGCGGATCGCCTGAATTTTACGTTATAGTAAAGTTTTCATTCCCGATCACATAAAAGTAATTGCAGCGCCCCTAGCGAAGAATTTAAAGAATTAGTTTAAAGAACTGGGTTACAAGGCGAGATAAACGAAAAAGAACAATTACAAAGTTGTATAACATTATCTAATGAATATGAATCGGCAGTAAAACCTCTACACAGAAGGCATTTATTTGAAACAATATCGTTATAGACGATTTGCTGTCATATTCAGAAATGCTAAAATAAAACAAACAACATTCACATGCATAGGAATCTAATATATAGCCTGTTCAAAATGCCCACCGTTATCAACAATGTACATTTGAATTGGAGAAAGAACATTACCGCTCACTTTAACAGACAGTGCAGGTGTCGTCGTTTCACAGATGTTAATGATGCAACTTTTTGACATTTAATGCATTTCATATATGCGTTTCTGATATAGGTTTATTCTAATTAGATAATCCACTACGACTTTGTAATTGACATTTTCCTTCTATTTGGCTTTATTGTCGAGTCTGTTACTCTAACTTTTTAAATTCTCTACTAGGGGCGCTGCAAACACTTTTTTCGATCGAGCATGGTCATTTTATTATAGACAGAAACCTTACGTCTACACCCATTTCTTTACAAAGTTATTGGAGGTATTTAGTTGATATTTGCCTTCAAGCCGCTTGTTTCATTTTTTCCATGGAAAATAGTTTCTAACCTCAAGTTCGTTTATTTATTTTTTTTCCCCGCTGTATTTTAACAAACATATATTAAAAAGATTTCAAAATATCGGTATCATAAAATTTGTGTTTAGAACATTGATAAATGCATATTTTGTTAAAGATGATTACACATGTGCTGTATGTGAGACAGAAAAGTTGTTATTTTGACTATCACCTCTTTATAATTTCAAAAATAATGTAGGAATCATAAAGGACAGTTTATTCATTACATAAAAAGAACTTTAAAAATAAATTTAATGATAATATCAGCAAACACTATGTCTGCATAGTTATTTTTTCACACAGTTAGTTCTCTATCCAAGTTAGCTCCGTCGACCCCCCCCCCCCCCCGCCGCCCCCGCCTTCTTTTTAAGTCACTAGAACTTGTTTAATCTAATATAAAATTACTATCACAATGTGTTGCTTTCACCTCGAAAGTAAGTGATGAATCGCTTTCAAATTTTATATAGAATAAATTGCAATATATCTTTTTTCTATACATTGCCGGCCTTGGTAAATACAGAAATTCAAATTTTAAACTTGCTTATTAAAATGGTGTCGTGACACACGGAATATTGAACCTGAGATTAAAAGAACTTGAGAAATTGATAAAGTAATGCATAGTAAATTGATATAGAGCATGAAAATTTTTCAAAAATTTAACTTGCATTTATAAATATAGTGAATTGATAAATTGGATTGCACTAAAAGAAATATTAATTGGTGTTGATTTTTGGAACAGTACTGAAAATGTGGTAGAGTTGAATTAAACTTAGAATTTGAATTACTGATACTTTAAAAGTAAAAAAAAAGGAAAAGAGAAAAGAAATTTTAAATTATACATGGAAAGTAAAGTAAATAAGGGTAATTTGCACCCATGATTATATTTGGTGCTGGTTGAATATATTTGAAGGTAAATCAATGTATTTTATGCAATAGTAAAAGTAATTTATGCACCCATGATAATATTTGGTGCTATTTTGAAATGCATTTGAAATCAATGTGAACCCTTGATAACAGTTGGTGTCACTTGAGATAGATATTAAAAACTAGAGTTTATCTAAGATGTTTAAGTAAAAAAAAAAAATAAAAGAAATTGAATAGAGATATGAAAATGAAATAATTTAAAGAAGGTATTGAAAGTAAAACTAATAAGAGTAAAATGCATTCTCGATTAATTTGTGATGCACTGTTTTTAAGTAAATAGAAGCTAAGTGTTAACAAAATTTTTGCAAAATATCAAAAAATTGTTTTCAAAAATTCAGAAACAATAAAACCGAATCAGGATTAAAAAGAATTTTGCAATAAGTTAATAAAAACTTAGGGAATTTTACTAAAAATGGGTATCTGAATGGTATGGAGAAAATATTGAAACTCAAAAATTAAAATATTGATAAAATAAAATTGAAGGTGACATAGAATTTAATTGAGTTGGAATAAGGTGTCAGTAATACATAAAACTTGAGTAATTAAGTGATGAAATATGTTGCGTTAGAAAATCTGAAATTTGGATTTTACCTAGAATCCACGCTAAAATTTTTAAAGGTACAAGGTACTAGAAATTGAAAAGATCAATGAGTTACAGTTAAACATCACTGACAATTCCAGTAAATTAATGGAATTTACTTGATATTTCATGGTTAAAGATGGAATGGGATTATTAAATACTGTCGTAAATTGGTTTCAAGGAAAATTTGAAATTTAAAAGCTACTGAAATTTTTTTAGAACTTAATAAAAGATGAAATATGTTGTGTTAGAGAATCTGAAATTTGGATTTTACCTAGAATCCACGCTAAAATTTTTAAAGGTACAAGGTACTAGAAATTGAAAAGACCAATGAGTTACAGTTAAACATCACTGACAATTCCAGTAAATTAATGGAATTTACTTGATATTTCATGGTTAAAGATGGAATGGGATTATTAAATACTGTCGTAAATTGGTTTCAAGGAAAATTTGAAATTTAAAAGCTACTGAAATTTTTTTAGAACTTAATAAAAGATGAAATATGTTGCGTTAGAAAATCTGAAATTTGGATTTTACCTAGAATCCACGCTAAAATTTTTAAAGGTACAAGGTACTAGAAATTGAAAAGATCAATGAGTTACAGTTAAACATCACTGACAATTCCAGTAAATTAATGGGATTTACTTGATATTTCCTGGTTAAAGATGGAATGGGATTATTAAATACTGTCGTAAATTGGTTTCAAGGAAAATTTGAAATTTAAAAGCTACTGAAATTTTTTTAGAACTTAATAAAAGATGAAATATGTTGTGTTAGAAAATCTGAAATTTGGATTTTACCTAGAATCCACGCTAAAATTTTTAAAGGTACAAGGTACTAGAAATTGAAAAGACCAATGAGTTACAGTTAAACATCACTGACAATTCCAGTAAATTAATGGAATTTACTTGATATTTCATGGTTAAAGATGGAATGGGATTATTAAATACTGTCGTAAATTGGTTTCAAGGAAAATTTGAAATTTAAAAGCTACTGAAATTTTTTTAGAACTTAATAAGCTGAGGTATAGATAAGGTGTTAGTAAAATAAGCAATTTGATTGAAAATATACATTGAATAAATTAAAAGTACATGATGGCAAACAATATGAATGAGAGAGAGAATTCTACAACAAATTCGGAAACAGACAAATTAAGAAAAATAGTGAAGAGATTGGTTACATCCATGAATGAGCAATCTAACTTGGCAAACATGCCCGCTCTACAACTAATTCCAAAATTTGAAGGAAGTGAAAATGAAAATGTAATTGTATTCCTAAATCAATTTGAGGAAATAGCAACTTTATCAAAATGGGATGAAGCCCAAAAACAAATTTTAATTAAGACCTTATTAAAAGGCAAAGCTTTAAAATATATCACTGAGCATGAAAATTATAACTTGTGGAATTACAATAAAATTTGTGAAAAATTAAAAAGCAAATACACTAAGAAAGTGAACTTTGCTGAATTACAGCAGAAATTTAATGCCATCAATCAAGGCACTTCTCAAACTATTTCGGATATAGAAGAAGCTGTTGAAAATAACACTAACAGATATACCATGACTCTTGATCAAAATAATGAGGAAACTAAGCAATTTATTGACGATCTAAAGCTCAACAAATTTTTAGAGGCTATCAGGCCAGATTTGAGGGTGGAAGCAAAAAAGCAAGGCCCGAAAACATTTAAACAGGCTGTACAAATAGTCAAACAAATTGAAAATGCAATAAGCGAAGAAGTAAACAGTAATATGTACAATAATAACAACATGAATAGCATGCAAGATTGCCACAATGATAATGATTTTATACTACAAAATATTTTAGAACAAGTTAATGCCATGAACATGAGAAATTTAAATAATACCAATGAAACTAGATTGCCAAATAATGAAAATTCAGTGGGAAATAAACCCTGTTGCTCTATGTGCGGTGAAGCACATGCAACAATTTCATGCAAATTTTATGTGGAATTCATGAAGGCAACTAGCAATGGCAGTAATGCTATACAGGCGAATGAAAATATGCAAAGTGGAAATACAAATAACAGTAATAATGTAAATGAATATGATAAGCAATATGCAAATAATAGTTATAATGGCAATAATGATCAAAATTTTAACTGTGTAAATAATGGAAGATATGCACAGAATTTAAGATTCAAAAATAGAAGCAGTTATGCAAATAGCAACAACAGGAATTTTAGCATTCAGGCATTTAATGGAAATCATCCATACAGAAAGTACGACAATAATAGACAAAATGGCTATAATAATAGCAATTTCAGCAGACCACAGTACAGGCAATTATATAGAAATAAGCAATTTTTTCCTAGTAACAGTACTAGAAATCATGAACGTCAGAGATATTCGAACAGTTATAGCAGAGGTAGTAGAGGCAATAACAATGATAGTAATGATAGAAATCCACAAATGAGATGGCATCAAAATGCATTTAATAAAGGCAAATTTAACCCAAATTCGGGAAACGAATAATGGAAAACTTAAGGAATGGTCCAGTTAGGTCTTCCCACATTCTCAAAAGGACCAAAGTCATTAATAGAAAAGTAAGTTATGCATCAAAAGCGGATTGTAAAACCAAACATGTCAATTTGAATTTAAGAGCTAAATCAAAAGTGAATATGGTAAACAAAATAATCCAAACTGATGTAGTGAAATCCAAGAATATGGAATCACAAACAAATAATTTATTTTCTAAGCAAGTAAAGAATTTGAAAAAATATGAGAACAAATATGTGGAAATTATCGCCTCATGCCAATAAAAAGAAAATGATAATAACAATGAAAATCTACCAATGTTATATGTAGAATTTAAGGACAGTAATGCTATAGCAATGATTGATTCGGGATCTACTATAAGCTTATTGAGTAATAACCTTTTCAACAAGATAAAAGAAACTAAAATTAAAATATATTATCTTTCCAAATGTGTTTCATATACATGCGATAAATGGCACTAGGATTCCATTTAAGCACGCCATTGAAATAGGATTCAAAATCAAAAATACATTTTTCAAGAACACATTTTTTGTAACGAATGAAACATGGAATACTACATATAATGTAATTTTGGGCTACGACTTTTTGAAAATTAACAAAATAGTCATGGATTTGAATGATAACAAGCTGATCATGGGAAATAATGAATTCGAAATGGGCATTGCACATGAGATCAATGATGATGAAGATTAGTCAGTAAATTTTGATAACAATGATTACAATAAATTGCAGAATAACAGATATGAGAAAATTGAAAATAATAATGGTGAAAATTTTGAGAATGATAATTATAAAAATTTTGAAGTCAATAATCATGAATTAGGCAAAGAAGACAGGAATGATCAATATGTAAATAAAAATAAAATTGTAAGGAAAAGTAAAAGGTACAATAATAGAATGAATCATAAGTATGTAAATAATGGTATAATGAAGAAAAATTGTAAAGAGGCTTATTTAACAACAATTAGAACAATGTTAATAAAACCAAAAGCTACTGAGATCACTGTAGCAAGGTGCGATGAAGATATTATGCCTGAAACAGAATTCTTAATGGAACCTATTAAGAACAAGGTTGACATTGAAATTGAGAGTGGAATAATTAAAAGCAATGAAGATGGAAAATTCTCAATACTGGTTACCAATAATTCAGATAAAGCAAGAAAGATACATAAAAGATTTAAATTAGCTCACATTTCTGAGAATTTCATAATTTGTAAAAACAAAAAGAAAATTGAACAAGTAAATGTATTAACTCAACAAGAGATTTTAAGATTAAGAAAAGAACAATTGAATATAGAGGATTTTGAACTTGAACATCTACCCGATTTTCAAAAGTCGAAAGTAGAGAAGTTACTACTCGACAATTTTGCAGTGTTCTCAAAAGATTATGAAACACTCGGTGTAACCGACAAGGTGGTACCAGAATTTAATCTGATCAATGAATACCCCATACAATGTAAACCTTACAAAGTGCCACATTTACTTAAATCAGTTGCACATCAGGAGATACAAAAATTATTGGAAGCTGGAATTATTGAGAAAACTAATTCGAATTTTGCGTTTCCTGCTTTATTTTTCCGCAAGAAGAATTCTTCGAAATCAGACAAACCTGAACAGCAAAAGCTGCGAATGGCCATTGATTATAGGCTGTTAAATTCATATCTTGTTAAATTTAAGTTCTCAGTAGACCAAATTCATGATATTTTACAGGAGGTATCAGGCAGAAAACTTTACTGTGTACTGGACTTGAAGGCGGCATTTTTCCAGATAAAACTAAGAGATATTGACAAAAGTAAGCTTGGATTCATAACCCAATTCGGCTCATTCCAATCTACTAGATTACCTTTTGGTACAGCAAATAGTACCAGCTACTTTGCAAAATTAATTGATAAATGTCTTGGAGACATAAGAGAAAAAGGAGCCAGATACTTTTTAGATGATATCATCATAGCAGGCGATTCTTTCAGTGAAGTTCTAAGCACATTACAACTGGTATTCGATAGACTAAGAAATTTTAATTTAACTCTAGATGCTAAAAAAGTTCAATTATTTAAGAAAGAAATAGAATATTTAGGTTTTAAAATTAATGAAAATGGATATTCTCCATCGGATAAGAACATACAAAAAATTAAAGAATTTCCTGTACCAAGAAATGCTAAACAAGTCAAAACTTTACTGAGTATGACCAACTATTTTAGGACATTAATACAAGATTATGCTAGCATTGTACAACCATTAATTACATTAACCAAGAAGTCGAACAAATTTAACTGGAATGATGAATGTCAACAAGCACTGGAAAAACTACAAAGTATTATACTGAATGAACCAATTGTTAGAAATGCTGATTTCAACAAACCATTTTGCCTTATATGTGATGCTTCAAATATGGCTATTTCGGGTATTCTTTTTCAACATACAATGGCAACATGCATCCAGTAAAATTTTATTCAAGAAAACTTAATCAGAATCACGCTACCCCAGTATTAAGAGGGAACTTTTGGCAATTTACGAAGGCGTGAAGCATTTTCAAGATTATCTGATAGGTGCTGAATTTGAGATTAAAAGTGATGCCAAAGCACTGTCCTACCATCTATCTTTAGAAAAGGCAAGTGATATTGAGAGCAGATGGCTATTGTTTTTACAGTCATTCAAATTTAAAATTACATATATTGAAGGACAACAAAATCCAAGTGATTACATGAGTAGAGAGATTTTCCCTAACAACAAAATAAAAGAACTGGTGAATAATTTATTTGAAACAGAAACTAGATTAAGTAATGAGAATATTCTAAAAGAACAATTAGCTGATGAAAAATTAAGGAAAATTAGAAATCTTATAAAAGAAAATAGAAAGAATGAAAAACTAAAATGTTACAAAATTGATAAAGATGATAATTTGTTAAAAATAAAATTGAAAACTAAGAAATATAGTAAAGATAAGGAATTGATGAGAACAGTAATTCCCAAAAAGCTACAAAGAATAGCAATTCAAGCTGCACATGTAGCACACTTCGGTAAAGACACATAATAAGATAAAAAGATTATACTTTTGGAATGGTATGTTTGCAGATGTAAAGAATTTTTGCTTAAACTGTGAAAGGTGGTATTTAAAAACAAAGGTGGTAGGTAAAATTTAAAAACAAAGTTATTAAGAAGCAACACATTCAATTACAGCCAAAGAAATTTAAAGTTGGTGAAACTATAGCGATTGACATTGTTGGTAAATTAGTGAGATCTACAGGATAGCACAGTTATATCATAACAATCATAGATCATGTGAGTAGATATCTGTAGGCAATACCTGTTAGAAATATCTCAGCAGAATGTATAGTAAATGTTTTATCTGACTATTACAGCAGATACGGATTTTCAAAAGTCATTTATACAGACAATGGTTCGCAATTTACATCTAGTATTTTAACAGAATTCTTAAGAAAACTGAAGATCAATCACCACAAAACAAGCCTGTATAGACCACAAGGAAATGGATTATTAGAGAGAGTCCATTCTATTCTGAAAGCATCGTTAGCCTGTCTAGCCAATGAATCATTCGACTGGCACAAGAAACTTTTAATATTCAAAAATGAATACAACTCAAAACACATAGTTACTGGATTTACTCCTGCACAAATTTTCTTCAATAGAGAACTCAGAACAACATTCGACCCGAATAAGGATGTACAACTCACCAGTTTGTCATTTCAACAAATGGTAGAGAAAACTGAAAAAGCACACAGGGAGATTCTAAAACAGGTTTATGCAAATCAACCCAAATCTAATAAGGATAAAGAGAAATATTTTACTCAACCGAGAAATCATGAATTCAAAGTAGGAGATAAGGTATATCTTAAGAATTTTATACCTGCAGCTTCTTTAAAGCCAAAATATTCTGGTCCTTATGAAATCATAAGAATATTTAGATACAACAATGCATTAATTCAAAATCAAGAAGGAGAAAACGTAAAAGTACACTTCGACAAATTATTCATAGTTCCTGAGTTAAGAACTCACTTGCAACAGTAATGGAATTAACAAGGCAAAGTGCAAATGAGGCAAATTATTTGTTTTTCTTATCAAAATCTGCAGTAATGAGAGAAAACAAGATGTATGTATTAACGCTGGCGTAAATAAAACATCAATTCAAATTTGAATTTTAGAATTTGCTAAAACACATAATATTGTCTAAACAAAATTTCTAACTCAGCGGTGAACTTGAATCTAAACTTGAGTAATTTAGCAGCTATAAAATATAATAATTTGTTAAATAATGAGTTAATAATAGTAAAAAAAAAAAAAATTTAAATTTTCCTTAATGCATTTAAAATTTAAAGTGAAGGATTGTAGGAGTACTGGTTTTGCTATTGTGTATGGTGATTAGGGACTGTATATTTTTAAAATTTGGATCATGGTTAAGGGTAACATGGTGAATGTTTGTTTACATTTTGAATAAACTTAAAATGCTACTGGAATATTCAGGAAAGCTAACTAATTAAAGTAAATTTTGTTAAAAACAAACTTGGAATAATAATAATAAAAAAAAAAGGTAATTGATAAAATAATCTGATTGACATAAAATGGTGAAAATTGTGAATAGAGGATATAATGGCAATTATTTAAGGAAATTAAATATAATGAAATGTGAAGATAATTTACAATATAAGAATGAAATAAATTCAAACGTGCAACATAATGGTAAAATGAATTTTATTGAAAATTGCATATAGAAAGAATATTGAAATTAATTGACAAATAATTGATATGGTACAAGAATTAAAGACAATTAAGAACAGAATGTAAATTTAAAAAGGTAATCAAGTGTGTATATTGTTATAAAGTGTATGTATAATATGTGTAAATAGACAATTGTGATAAGCAAAGAAATGTTGGTAATATTTGGTAATATTTTGTGATAAGGTAAAAGAGAATAATATGTAAGGAAGTAATTCTGTAAATAATAAGTGATGAATTGTTTTAAAGTGAAGTGATGATAAGATTAGGAAATAGGAATTTGACAAAAACTGAAAGGAATTGAGGATAATGGTAAAATCGAAGAAAATTGAGGAATAATTGAAAATTTAACTGAAGAGTAAAATAGATAATTGGAGGATAAATAAAAAGAAAAATGAGTAATTGAGATAATAACTTGGTTAACATGTAAAAATTGGATAAAAGTCAATTATTACAATTATGCAAATATGAATAACAAAAAAAAATTTTAAGAATGAACTTGAATTAGGTTATTACATAACATAAATCACTGTAAGAAGAAATTACATTGCAAACCAGAATTAGAAGCTCAAAAGTAACTCATAGTAATAAACGTTTGAATCTCAATATTGAAGGAGTGGGTAATCTCATATGCGTATGGAACCTTAAACTAAATATTGGAGATACGTTAGGTAATAATAATGAATAAAAAAATGGGGTTGATAAAAGAAAATTGAAATTGAAAATTTTTGCGAAAATTGAAATTTAAATATTTTTTTTTGAAAAATGAGAAAACTTTGAAAAGAAAGTAATGAGAAATAAAATGTTAGAATGAAGATGAATAGACTTATTAAGGATGAATTACATAAAAAAAATGAAATGAGTGGGAGCTTGTGAAAATTTTTTTGAAAAGAACAAAATTGAAAATTAAAGAAATTTTGTAAAATAGGAATGGTGTGTGAAAATTGAATATTGGTGTTGGAATTGAATAGTAAATATAATGTGAAATGTAATGATTGAATATTATGAAATGAATAATTGAATGATATGTAATATAATGAGAAAAGGTGAAATTATGTTAAAAAAAATATTGTGTAAAAATTGAAATTTTGAAACGTTAGTGAAAATTGAATTGTACATTGAATATTGAATTGTGTTATGACTATATGATGATGACAAAAAAAATTAATGTATACATTTATATTTATGAGTAGATGCAAAAATATGAACTTTTCGCTACTTGGTTTATGAGTCAAGCATGATCCAGAGTATACTTTGAAATGTACACCATCTAAGGGTGAGTTTCTTTTTCTTTTCTTTTCCTTGATCAGGGGGATTATGTCATAGTGTATAGCACACACTAGACATATTTGGTGAATTTTGAATTCATATTGCAATTTAGGAATTAATATATAGTATAAAAGGCAGACAGAAAACGCAGAATTCAACAACTGGCCCAAGGGCAATTCAAAGTCGTTTGCATCAGCCTCAAAAGTAGATTCTCACGGAAAAAGAAGACCTCCGTGAAATAATCCTTTAAATGATGGAAAGGAAGTACAAAACACCAATGTACAGTGATAAAAGCTGGACTTGAACAGTGTCAATTTCGAAATAAATTCGATCCCCAGAGAGTGGGAAATACGAGAGGCAAATGCCAAAAATGATATTTTAGATGACATGGGAGGATGAAAGTGATGTTGGTGTGTTTCCTAGACAATATTCACCGGCCAGACGAAAGAGGGAAAAAAGGGGCAGAGTGGCGCCGGAAAAGAAAGGATTTTGTTTACGACTGTTGCGATCCACTGGAAGGTCAAGGGATGTAGAGCAGGAGAACGGAATAGCGGAGTGATACATGAACGGCCAGTAAGAGCCTGAGAACACATTTATTGGTCCGCCCAGATTGCCTATATAGACTGTGGCCGAGATATATATCAATATATATGCATATCTATCTCTATTCATTCTTGTTTTTTCTTCGCTCGCTCTCTGCTTAAATCTTCATAATCAACTAGGTACGAATTAACTACAGGTACGGGGGAGGGGGGACTTCAGTCCTTACCCTTTCCGAGTTTGCAGAATTCACTTACATCGTAGATTTCCTGAGATGAAGGTCGCTCGAAGTAGCAGCTCAGCGATTAGTATGTTTTGACAAGCGATATAGCACGCAGCACCGAGATGAATAATTAGAACTGTATCGCAGTTTAAAATTTTAATATCCTCGTGCGAGATAATCATGGATCTGCACATTTATCGAGTGAAAAGAAATAACGGGCATACCTTACGTAATTGATGCAGAAGTATTTAATAGGTGATTTTTATGTGTGAACATATTTCATGAACTATAAGTGAACTTCGTGGTGTGTAAGATAAATCTTTTGACACGAACTTGCAAAGAAGATATGATAGATTGCTGCACATTACGCGCATATAAATCTCTATTTAATTCATTGCATTGATACAAAAGTGCCATCTTCAGACTTAGACTTGGATGTGATAAACATTGATTGGAACCATCATTTTGTGGAAGAAATTTAAAATCAACATCGAGAAAATGTGTGACGAAGAGGCTGATTCCTAAAACAAAAGAGACCGAACAGATGTCTGATATTAAAGGAAGGATTGATCTAAAGACTTTGTAGAATACAACAAATTCCTTACAGCCCAAATGGACATGCAATTAAACTCTAAATTAAACTCTGCAAAAGGTACACATCAAGTAAAGAATGTTGGTGAGTTGCCTTTATTTATCTATATTGAACTATGTGAGGAACTTTAAGATATCATTACAAATTTCTACCTTATAAATGATAGATCTGATCCAGGAATTAGGAGAAGGGAAACGCCCTAATTAAATATATAAAATGTATTAAGTAAAAAATTATTGTTATGTGAAATGATCTATGTCGAAAGCCCAGGCCAGCCGACATAAGTTATATGGATGAGATGATAATTAACAAACTTATAATGAGATAATGAAGTGTAATAAGCTTATCATAATTGTATATTAATTGAGTAGTAATTGCAATGAATATATCATAATCAAGAAATAAGCCTTAATCATAAATAAATTGTGTTTGGAATGCAAAAAAATGTCTTTATTCTATAACGGCCTAAATTTTAATTGAATTGTCTTCTCACGAAGCCAGAAATTTATCTGGCATGCACTCTTCTGAGTGATTAAAATCTGCTACGGTGTGGTAATAGGTATAGATTAAAAGTAACTTTATCCAAAATTACGAGATTTAGTTTTAAACTAATCTCTGTCTTTTTAGGACTTATTTGGAAATAGTGATAATTAATCTAATTATATACTTATTGCCATACTAAGATATGGGGGCTTTACTCACTTACGAGGTCTCCCCATAGTAAGGAAAACAGAATAAACAAAAAAAGGAATCGAAAAAGGAAGGTCGTAAAAGAAAGACGAAATGATGTAAAAATTATGTACAAACAAAAATACATGCAGGCTTGAAAACAATAAAAGAAGTCATTATGACCTTGTCTCTTTCTGTCACACTTGGAGATAAATTTGGCGCAATATCGATAACTTTGCGACTTTTAGTAAGAATCGTCAAATGAATCAGAATTCAATATCTCTGAGAATTATGTTTAATTCTCTGAAAACCCCTGTCACTTTGTGGGAAATATAAATTAAATATTCATGTTTAAAATAAATCACTAAAATATTAAATCACTCAAACTACTGTAAAAGTAAAATATTCGTTAAAACATGACATGAAACAAATTAAAGGTATCAGCATATTTCACAGGGAACAAAAACAGTATTGTATTTTTATTAACAGATTCCTCCATTCAAGGCCGTCTAAACCCTTGCATGGGCCCCTATGTAAAAGTACATGCTACGGTACCCATAAAACTTTTATAGTAAAAAAAGTATATTCAACACAGAAGATGGACTTCCAACTACTTTGCCTATGGATGTTCAAAAACGGTCCTGTTTTGATATGAGCCTTCTAAATTTTGCGTATTAGCAAAATGAACTCCAGAAAATGCCCATGATCTAAATGTTCATTAAATAATTCCAGGCAACGCGATCTACTGGGAATGTACCGAAAATCTATTAAATAGAGAATACGTTTTAATGAATTTTATAAACTTTAGTTAATTTATTTTAACAACGGTTCATTCCCCCACTGGGTTCCGGTCTAAATTGGGTGGCACTTCCCGACCGTCCAAACAGTTACCTTACACCTTTCTGGTAGGTCGGACGGTCTGGGTTTCAACAACAACAACAACAACAACGGTTCATTGGTCCTCAGACAACAACGACCCACCGGGTCAGTGTTAGTGAGCCAGTGAGATTGTCCAACCCTGCTAGCTCAGTCTCCTTGAAGTATAACATTGTTTATTGGCTTAAAATATTCGAATCTATATATAGAGTGATATCTTTCTTATTATCTCAAAATTCTCTTACTAGCTCAGCCTTCTTGAGGTAAAACATTTTTCAATTGTAAAGCCTACTTAAAGTTTTATGAAACATTAATCCAATTCTTATTTATTCCTCACACGTCGAAAGAGAAATGTCGAAAATGTTGTAATCAAGCAGAAAAATAAAAAAAATAAAATATTTGCATTATGAATATTCAACTTACATCATCAAAATATTCGCCTCCTTTTAATCCATATACCATTGACATGGTAATAATTCCTATGAGGCCTATACCTAAAGCAGCAAATGCGATGACCATCGGCCATTGTTTAAACACAGAATAGGTGCCTATGAAAGAAAAGAGAGGCAAAATTAGATAAAAGTTATAAAAAGTAGAATACAAAAAATGAATTGCTCGTTTTCTTGTTTTGTACTGAGCTCATACTCACTGGATCAGACTGCAAATAACATTAAGACTACAACTTTCAATTAAACCGTATCTGACCAATCGTCCAATCGAAATAGAGGCCATAAAATGTAGACATACAGTGGGAGCTCTCGAAAACCAAACAAAGCTTTAACGATACACCCGTTTAGAACAAAATAAAATAACTTGATGCGCGGGCGCAATACGCCCTAAATAAGTATGTAAGATGCTTGCAATCAGAGTACACGGCCTTTATTAGCTCAATCTAAAAAGTATATTCTTTAAAGCTAATCTCTAGCACAATTAGAAGATGAGATATGATTAAATTAGTGAAAGAAGCACAGTAGATTGATAAGGTCCACTATGAATTCAACCGATAGTTTTATAAAGAATAGCTAGCATATGCATTGAAGAAAACTATGTTTAAAAAACATTTTAAAACAGAAACTTGAAAAAATTAGCTGAAGATACCTCATTATCCGATCACAATTCGCTAATAAAATATTTCTTTAAAAACGAATTCTATGCCGAGAGAAGGAAAAATGAACATTTTAAATGCTATTTTCAAATGTTGAAGTCCGATTTAAATGAATTTTTCACGGAACATGGCCCCACCATAGTAAACAGAAAATATAAACACTTCACGAATTTTCTACAGTATCACTGAAAACGCCACCTTTATATTAAATTAAAAAAATCTGATATGGACATCCCATTTTCCCCCGTATAATGCAATGGTATTACTTCTTTCACAGCGATATAAACAGAACTGACAATTTCGTCCTTCCATGTGGCTGGCATATGCCGGCCTTGTTGAAGGACTGAAATTGTCAGTTTCCATAGTGCAAGTTTCTTGCCGCCTTTGCAGATATCAGCTATTCCATGCTGACGAGTGCATAATAAGCGCGAAACCGGTCCATGAATGCTAGTATCTGCAATGGGAATATCTTTCATATTTTGGGGGACGCCCCGTATTAGCGAGATTTGCGTTTTATAGGAAATGTTGATAATCGCAGGGAATGAAGTTCTAAAATCTATAAGGAAAAGTTGAGGGATTTTTTTTTCGTCCATAATAAATGTATATGTAAACTTTATCGCTTCATTTTATTTAGACCTTTGCGAATGTAGAATCCTGTTTCCTGAAAAGCAAGGAACCGAAGCATTTTCGATTGATCGAGGTTCCATGGGAATTTTCGGACAACCAGGAGGGCGTAAATTATATCCTGAGGTTGGGTTGCTAGTTTTTAAAACAGTGTTCGAGCGTGAGGAAGATAATTTGGTTGGAACTGTGGACAGCAACACAGTAATACCGAAGTGTTCTTGGACATGTTCAAGCGGCTTCCCAGACTAAGATATCCGATATTGAGGTAGGGATTGCCTCAAACACTGATGAAGAAGACTTTTTGGATGCGGAAATAGTTGATGTGAATGAAAGAGATGCTGCTGTTGAAGAACAGCCCGGTGAGACAATAAAATACCAGCATTACGCATACTGGGGTTACAAATATCCTAAATGTAATACTTTGGTATATTGTAGTGGCGTAGTGTGTCTGTCCACAGAGGCTAAAAAGCTGAGCCCTACCTGCTCAAAATCCAATTTAAAGAAATATGTAATCACCCTGTTTAATATAAAATAATTTTTCGAACATATTTGTATATATATAAAAAATGTTATATTTTACTTGCTTAAAATGACACGTTTCAAAGTATTTTTTCCGGTAAAACCTCAACTGGAAGCTAATCGTATCCAGCTTTCACTGTATGTTACGAATAACATGGCATTAAAACCGCCCATCTCGTAAGCCCCTCCTTCGCGAAAGCGTCGCGCTAGAGGCTAGCTTAAAAAAAAGTGCTTCTATTGACCTCAAGACAATGATTGAATATTGAACGTGATGTTTTCTTAATGACGGAGATGATGGGAGTAAGAAAGAAAATTTCTCAGGAAAGGCTAATGGATCCGCCCTTTTGGGGCAAATGAGATTGTATTAATCAATCTTCGCAGAAAATAATAACTTTTAGTAATTCTAAATTCTAAAGAATAGGGGACATTTTCCACGAATAACTTGACAATTACCTAACTTTAAACAATGTCAGGACGAAGTAATGCACTAATGACCGCGATTAAAGTAGTTTGCGAAGTAGGCGCCTTATCTGGGCATCAATAGGGCGAAGCACCCGCTTGCGTATTTAGGAGTTTTAGAAAGAATAAATCTGATTTCGTGAATTAAATCACAGGTTACGTGAGAATATCAGACAAAAGCGATTAATATTTTTTCTAGCGGATTTTTAGCATATTGCAATTATAATATAAGATATTTTTAAGTTTTCACAGTATAGTATTTGTAAAGAATTGATATACAAATTTGTTTAACTGCATTGTTGAGTGCAATGATTTTCGACTAACTTTGCTGCGTTCAAGATTTATTCCTCACCAATTTTCAGTGCACTCTTTTGAATTGTTTAATTTTGCTAATTCCGTTTATATTTATAAAACTGATTTTTCTGTCACTTACTAATATTATTCTATTATATTTCTACTTCCTATTTAATATTATAGTTGTAAAAGTTCATTTAATTTAGAAATACGAAAATATTTAAAATGTTATATCTATTCTATTCAAAATGTTATATTTGTATGTATCCATCTTACAAGGGTAATATACTTTAAAATCTCGTACATTTAATGCACTCTGCATTTTTATGTTAAACTATTTTATTTTACTCACCAAGGAAATAAAACTTATTGAAAGAGTGAATTCCAAATGAATGCTACTTAGAATACTAAAACCTTTTCCAATTTAAAATGCAAATCGCTTAGCTTCCCCATCCAAACATGTCCTTTTAGGCTACTGGTAGTATTGGAGTGCAAGATGATGCAACAGTTTCTGAAGTGACATTTGTTTAAAAGGTGGCGTGGCAAGGTAGTTTAGAAGCGATGCCAAATTGAGCAGCAAAAGAATATCACTATATAATTTGGAAGTAAATAAAGATGTTGTGTATACTCAATGGTCAAAGTAAACAGCAATTGTCTACCTCTTTACTACATATTAGTATCTCTCTCACATATTTTATTAAAATCACGTATGTATCACATGTAATATATTTCGCATTAACGTTAATCAGTTATTGTCATCAATGCATAGCTGCGGGAAAAAAAACGTCCCACCCTCTGTTAATCGAGCATCGTTCATCGTAGAGAAAACTGAAAGATACCATTCGATTAGGAATAACATCCTCTACAAATTAATGTGCGTAAAATTTGCATAAAGAGCAACCTTCATATCTAAACGTGGACAAACTTTGAAATTTTCAATGGCAACACCGAATTTTGACGTGACCCACAAGTTCTAGACCCCCCCAAATTAGTCCAAATTCAAATGTTCGCGAGGTTTCTATCTTTATATCCGAAGATATTCAATATTCCGGAATGTGCAATTTTCTGGGATCAGCTCCATATTGAAAACCGCAATTTGAAGGGCAATGTTTCGTTGATTGACCACAGCACTGTTGCAATAAATGTGCCCTTGGTCGTCTCGTCAAGCTGCCGAGGCATCTTCGCGTCAAGTGCCGAAGCATACGCACAATATATAGTCGAACCATACGCATGTATAACAAACCCGACTTTCAAACATATATACCGCAGTAAAACTTTAAATAAGAATGTTGTTAGGTGTGATAACTCTGCTTTGTAATACAGTTAAATATGCAAAAATAAATTGAGAATAAAATTATAGAATCATTTTACCTTTGAATAAGAGGTTCTTAGGTTGTTGCAAGAACTATCATACTAAACCGCAATTATGAAAATTCGTCTTTGTAAAGCTACGTGTTATGGTGTATAGTATCACATAATTTTATAATTTGTTATTGTTTTTTATAAATATTTTTTATTATGAATTATCACATTTTGTGAGCGATTTCAACTCGCAGTAGCTCCAGAATTTTTAATCGACAGTAACATAAGTAGATCCCATTTATAACAATACAAGTTTTCACCCTTCAATACAGTAGCAGAAAGGTTACATCTATACAACACTGCTTATACAAAGTTTTCATTAAAACTGGGTAAAATAAATGCCCTTTTTCTTAAATAAAGATTAACTTACAATTAGTATAACTTTTTCAAGTTAGTCATTTTTTAAAACTAATATACGATCCCTAAAATCATCGTGATGTTGAATATTTAAACATTTCAAAAGAACTAGAAGGAGGAAACACCTGGAATTTTACATAAACATATAAAAAGTCTTTATAAGTCGATTTTTATCAAAACATGTCCAGGTTAGTATTCATATTTTTTCGATTATTGATTTCATAATTAATATTTCATACAAACAATTATTTCCACAAAAATAAAAATCACGTAAATGTGTTTGGGTTGTTTAGTAGTAACGTCATACAAATAATCAGCGTGAGCAGATAATTATTACAGAAACAGAAGATATGAATGGAGGTCTTGGAAACTAATTTAACATTAGGAGCTCAAAACTTTACACATAATTCGGAAACGCTTCATCCAAATAACGTGAAACTTCATATCCGAGGTTAATTTTTAGTGTTATATTCGAAATATTGCGTCAAACTTGGGTGTTGTCATTGAAAATTTCAAAGTTTGTGAGCGTTTAGATATGAAGACGGCCCCTTATGCAAATTTCACGCACATTAATTTGTAGAGGATCTTATTCCTAATCGAATGGTATCTTTCAATTTTCTCTACGATGCTCAATTAACAGAGGGTGGGGTGTTCTTTTTTTTCAGCAGCTGTCCATTCACCAATAATTTCAGTATTATATATTAAAAAAAAAAAATAAGTGTAGGTAAACTAATTAGGCATAAATTAAATTCATACGTAAAATAAAAATAAAATAATAAAATGACGTTTCAGTCAAGCTGATTTACAAATACCGTGCGAGTTTCTAAAGGTATGTTCCAATTCATATTAAACGTTGCAGATCAATCTATTTATACAAAGTATGGGTCGATATTGACTTTCAAGATGATTGATAAAAAAAAACATGTTGCAGAGAATGACGCTCAGTAATCTGTAAGAAAAAGCTGTGGAATTTGCTTCTGACAGATAATAAACGTAGGTGAAATATATCTCATTCTATTTTGACGGTGTAGAGACGATAAAAATATTATATAACAAGAAATTTATGAAAGAGTTTTCATGGGGTGGCACGTGCTGTGCACGCATTTCATTTTCGATCAAACTATTGTATTAATCATTTTTATATTCTTTCAAAAACGTATTTCGTACAGTCATATGAATTTGGGAAAAATCCGGAAGTGGCATAACCTTAGTAAACTCCCCAACTCCCTCTAGAATTTGATAGGGAATCCATATCAGCCAACATCTTAGTTTTCTTTGTAGCTAATCCTGATAAATAGCTGTTCAAGAGCAACTTTTGAATTGGAAGTGAAAATCTTTAGTAATACCCCTAACTCTTCCAGAATTTGATGCTAAATCCATATTAGTCATCATATAAGCTCTATCTATAGCCGATCCTGAGAAATTTTTGAATCTCCAGAATCGGAAGTAGACCTCTTACCCTCCTCCGGAGTTCTATGCTGCATTCAAATCAATCACTATTTAAGTTTTAACTATAGCTAATCCTGACACATAAATATTTCAAGCATTATTTTTTTAACCAGAAGTGGAGAAGGAATTGGAATTTGAAATCCGTATTAAACTATCTAACCTCCTTCAGAATTTAATGCTGAATCAGTCATCGCTTAAGCTCTAACTGCAACTAGTTTTGAGATGTTGATGTTTAAAGAAAATGAAGATTTTTGAACCGAAAATGGAAATCCATAGTGAATCTCCTACATCTTTCCAAATTCGACGCTGAATCTGTATCAGTCATCATCTAAGCTCTATTTATAACATACATTGGGAAATGAATACTTCAAAAATTTTTAGTTGAACAACAGTATGACAAAATTTTTGCTACCAATAAACCTGGTACGAAGTCGTCTCATTGTTTTGCTCACTTTCATAGATACCATTGGAACAAAATTCTATGTAATAGTACCAATAAAACGAATTCAGTAGACATATGGCATGATGGTCAAACTAAATACCCCCCGCCCCCCCCCCCCCAAAAAAAAAAAAAAAAAAAATTACCCTTATGCCTTTTCTGGGCTGTAACCGTTCATAAGTTGTTGGGAATGAAGCACAATAAAGCAATTGTTGATATTGGAACCAAATATTTGGTGATACGACTATCATATGTTCAGTTATCCCGATTCAAAACTCTTTCAGGATTGATACTCGAGTGCAATGGAAAATTATTTGTCGCAAAAATTTTGAAATAGTATTCTTTCTACCAAAATCTATTTTTGGAGCATCTATTTTTCAAAATCTACAATAGATAGAGCTTAAATGATGACTGTTATGAATTCAACATTAACTTTTGGAGGAAGTATGATGACTAAGGATTTCCAAAATTTTTAATTTTCCTTGAAACATCGTTTTTTCAAGATTCTCTATAAATAGAGATTATAGATGATAGCAGATATGGATTCGGCATTAAATTCTGGAAAATGTACTAGGAATTTCCACTTCCAATTCAGAAAAATTTCATGTAACATCCTATTTCTCAGGATTGGCTATAGATGGAGCTTAGATAATAACTAATATGGATTCGGCATTAAATTATGAAGTAGGTTGAGGGGTTAGGAGGATTCACTAATAATTTTCACTTCCGGTTTAGGAGATGACATTCCGATTCAAACATTAACTTTTTCCTTGAAGAGTATATTTTCCAGATCGGCTATACTATATAGCTTAGATGACAACTGATATGGATTCAACAACAAATATCGAAGAGGGTAGGGGAATTCGCCAGTGATGTATTCGTGCCACGGCGCACCAGGGCACCACCATAGTACTTTTTTATGTAACCAGGGTACGCCCTACCTCACAAAATAACAGTAAATATTTAGTTCTTAAATTTGCTTTATTTAACATTAATTTATTTTGTGTCTATCTAAACAAAACCTAACAAAAACACAATGTCTCCTTTGTTGCATAACACGAAGATAATATGTAACATATTTTATTGGAACGAAGCTATGCTACCGCACTGAATTTTTGCAAGACGGAGCCCTTTTTTTAATTTCGATGTAATTTAAGAGATATTTTACTTGTTATGCACTTCTGAAGTTAAAAATGTTCTTTCGTATAGGCACGTTCATCAATTTTCTTTGTCTCGTATCGTAAAATCTATAGCATATAAAAATATGAAATTTGGTACATTTATAGAGAAATAATAGGATAACACGATGGAATAAACCGTTTACCGATTAGAACTGTAGTTCGGCTTAAAATAGCAAGGGGTTGGCGAAGCATAACGAGCAGGGTACAGAGTATATGATGATAATAATAATAATAATAATAATAATAATAATAATAATAATAATAATGTATATTTTCCTTGTAACATTTATTCCTGAAGATTGGCTATAGACATAGCTTAGATTATATCTGATATATATTCATCATCAAATTTCGATGGGTTTGGGTGTTCACTAGGGATTTATATTTCCTATTCTGCAGACGTCCCTTCCGGTTTTTTAAAAAAATTGTATAACTGTACCAAATAAGAGTGCAAAAGAGTATGAAAAGTTCCGTCGAAAATAAGTGGTACTTTCAACGAAACTTGCCACGATATGAAAGCTCTTTCATAAATTTCTTGTTGAGTTTTAAAAAGTCAAAATTATTATCGCTACATTTAAAAGAAGAAAAAGATTACATTATAATTTTCACGATTAATTATTAATTTTGATACTTTAGTTTGATGTTATAATGTGGTTAATTTGAACGTTACGATTTTGAACGTTACGATTCATAAATAAATTTTCCGATTTAATCAATTATTTAGATTTAATAAATTTATATTTCATTCATATTTAGAAATTTTATAAGAAACTAAGAGAAAATATAAAATATACAAGAAAGATCAATCATGCTTAAAGCATTGATTATGAAACACTTTCCAACTTCAATGCAATTTTATTTAAACATGTCTAAAATGCAATACATTCCTCGGTAATATTTTAAAACTTCTCACAATACTACATTGATTTATTATATTTGAAAACTTAAACATTCATCGAAAAAAATGAACTTCATTCAAATGACGGCATTGAAATATAAATTGCCTGGTTTAAACATCTCTAAAATGTGATATATTACTCGGTAACAATTTTAGAATTATCATAATACCACGATAATTTATTATATTTAAAAACTTCATCGAAAACAACTGAAATTCATTCAAATGACGTCATAGAAAAAATAACACGCCTGGCTCTCTCTAAAAAAGCAGCATTTCATTCATAAATAATTTCCCATTCATGTCATTCATCACAATACTATAATAATTTATTTTATTTAAAAATTAAGACCATGGAGCTATAAGTAATTTAACTCTATGCTTAAAACTTCATCGCAAAAAATCGTCCTTCTCTCGGTAAAGTCAATGAATATTTCTTTCATATCAGCTATGCAGACTCCATGAGCTAAATTCTTTTGCATTAAAAAAATACAGCAATTCCTATACAACTCATCCTACATATTTTGCTGTTTACATTTCACATAAGTGAAAAATAGGCTTCGTTAGAGAAATAATCAAAGTTGGATGCGCATTTAAACTCAAATATATTGTCATTGCGTTGTTTCAGTATGTAGATGCACAGAATTTAAGCGAAAATAAAGAGGTTTTACGACGAATACAACACTCAATATGAATTAAAAAGAACTTTAAAAATGACGATTTTGAGACAAGATGGATGCCGTATTATATTTTGAAGTTGGTCACGTGATCGTTTCATATCATGGTCACGTGATCGCTTCATATAAGAGGTGTAATTATTATTTTAATTTTTATTTAAAAAACTACTGAATATATTTTGCTGAATTTTTTTTTTATATATTTTATGGAATAATTTGATCTACTATCTACTATATATGGAATAATTACCTAAAATTTTCGAAGCAATTTGTGAATTTTAAATCCGCTTAAAAAATGTTTGAAAAATTAGGTCCCATAGGGTTCAATGTATTTCATTTTTTCAACCCGGGTTCAATCCAAAACTAATTGGGTGATATTATTTATTTATATTCCCATAGGTCCTACAGACCGTCTGAACAACATACTAGAATTTCATTTTGATTAAGTCATTTTTACGGCAGTTATCGTGCTAACGGACAGACAGACAGACAGACAGACAGACAGAATGAATGAATGAACAAAGTCATAAACACTTTTCAACTTTGTTGTAAAGTGTTAAAAATACGGAAGACCATGCTTGTTCACTTTGCGATACATAGTTAGAAACGTAGTTAGAGCTTATATAGTTAGAAACTGTGAAATGTGACACTGCTATATAGAAATATGAGATCGCCATAAGTTCTTCAAGATGAAAAAATATAAAACATTTTTGTTCTAAAAGAGCTGCTGGTTTTAAAATTTGGAATATGTATAATAATAAATAAATAAATATATACATATATGTGTGTGTGTGTGTGTAATATGAAATTCCAATGATAGAATAGAGAGAAGTTGTAACTCATAAAACCCGAACTTAAAATATACCAACAACTTAAACAGAAGTATAAAATACAGAATTTTCAATCAAGAGGAGAATAAAATGTATATATCTAGTCATCAAGTTAAGTATAATCAACATATATCAATGGTGAAAATCCGAAAAATGAAAAACAAAAAATAACCGAGCATTAAAGCAATACACGTGGATAAACACTAGGCCTGAAAGTGTTCATTTTGAAAAAAATCGTTTTTCAGTCCAAGTATCTATTCAAAATGAACAAAAAAGCCTTTTTCTGTAGAAAGAGATAGATAATATATATATATATATATATATATATATATATATACCAATACCCAAGTGTCCGTCTGTCTGTCTGTCCGTCACGTCTTTCTCAGGCACTTTTCGAATAGATCGAGACCAATTTGGTACACGGGTCCACTGTTCGATCCCGGGAAAATCGAATTTTTCGAAAATGTTAATTAAAAGGGATGCTCCACACCAAAGCGTTCGAAATTCGAAATGATAGAAAAACATGCTTAGCTATGAGATAGAGACTTTAAATTTGGCGTAAAGGAAGATAGGTCGAAAGGAAGAAAGTGTACAATCTCAGTTTTCCCATATTTGCTACTTTAAGGGTGCCCCACGCCAAAATGTTCGATTTTCCGAACACGTGAGACATGCCTTCTTTTAAGTGAGATAGAGACTTGCAATTTGGTATACGCGGGTTAAATGTTTGGTGACCCCCCTCCCCACCCCTCACCCCGAGAAAAATCGAAATTTCTCAAAATGTTCATTAGAAGGGGTGCTCCACACCAAAACGTTTGAATTGCAAAATGATAGAAAAACATATTTAGCTATGAGATAGAGACTTTCCATTTGGTATAAGGGTAGTGTAGACAGTTTGAAAGGAAGAAAGTGTGCAAGTTCAGTTTTTCCGTATTTGCTATTTTAGGGATGCCGCAAGCCAAAACGTTTGAATTTCCAAATAAGAGAGAAATTCCTCTGCTTAAGTGAAATAGCTACTTGTAATTTAGTATATGGATCAATCGTTTGATAAAATCCTCGAGAAAAATCAAATATTACAAAAATATTCTCCTCAAAAGCATCCTCTCCTCTCTAGGAAAAGGGAGAAACTCCTTCGTTTAAGTGACATAGATACTTACAATTCAATATATAGGATACATTATATGGGATACGTTTGATAACATCCCGAGAAAAATCAGATATTTCAAAAATGTCCTTTTTCAAAAACATTTTCCCCTCTCTAGGGGGAAAAGCATAGTTCGCGGTAAGATAGAAACTTAAAATTGTGTGCAAGGGTAGATCGTTCAATGGGAAGAAGATGGACAGTTTTAGCTATTCAATATCTGTTACTTTAGGGGTACCGCACACCAAAATGTTCGATTTTCCAATAAATGTGAAACGCCTTCTTTTAAGTGTAAAAACTTGACATTTAATACACGGGTCATTCATTTTATTAAACCTCCAAGAAAAAGCGAAAATTTCAAAAATGTTCTGTAAAGGGGTGCTCAATACCAAAACGTTCGAAAGGTGAAATGACAGAAAAAGATACCTCGTGACAAGATAGAAACTTTAAATTTTATGTAATGGTTTATTGTTCGAAGGAAATAAAACCTACAATTTTAGTTTTTCATTATTTGCTACTTCAGAGGCGTCGCACAAAATGTTCAGTTTGCCGAATAAATGAGAAAAGTACTCTTTTAAATGAAATAGAGACTTAAAATTTGATACACGGGTTAATTATACGATTAACCCCCCTGGGAAAATAAAATATTTCAATAATGTTCAGAGGGGGTGCTGTACTTAAAAGGTTCGAAAGGTTAAATGATACTAAAACATACTTCGCAATGAAATAGATACTTTAAATTTAATGTAATAGTAGATTGTTCGAAAGAAATAAAGTGTACAATTTCCATTTTCCAATATTTACTGTTTTAGGGCTGCTGACCACTAAAATGTTCGATTTGCAGAATAAATGAGAAACACCTTTTGCGTGAGATAGAGATATAAAATTTAGCGGACGGGTTAACAATTCGATACAACACTAGAAATTTTTTTTTCTTTCTAAAATATGATTTTCAAAAGGAGAGGATGATCCACACCGAAACATTCTAAATATAGATTGTGTGGAAAAAGCACTTACACGTGAGATAGAAACTAGTATTTTGATAACAGTTTAGGTCATATGATGGAAAATGAAAATAAATTTACAGTGTTGCAATCAGAGTTGGGCAGTATCGAAAATACATGTATTTGAAATACATTTTCAAAATACATTTGTATTTTGTATTTTAAACTGAAAAAAACTGAAGTATTTTGGTTATGTATCGAAAATACATTTTAAGGTATTTTGTATTTTCAAAATACTCAAAATACATTTCTTCAGATGATGTTTAAGCTGCAAATGAACGATTTAAAAAAGAAACAAGAAAGATCAATCATGTTTAAACCATTGATTATGAAACACTTTCCAACTTCAATGCAATTTTATTTTAAAAAGTCGAAAATGCAATACATTCCTCGGTAATATTTTAAAACTTATCACAATACTACAATGATTTACTATATTTGAAAACTTAAATCTTCATTGAAAAAAATGAACTTCATTCAAATGACGGCATTGAAATATAAATTGCCTGGTTTAAATATCTCTAAAATGCAATACATTCCACGGTAATATTTTTAAAACTATCATAATACTACGATAATTTATTATATTTGAAAACTTCATCGAAAACAACTGAAATAAATTCAAATGACGTCATAGAAAAAATAACACGCCTGGATCTCTCTATAAAAGCAGGATTTCATTCATAACTTTCTCCATTTCATTCATCACAATACTATAATAATTTATTTTATTTAAAAATTAAGACCATGGAGCTACAATTCATAAACTTTATGCTTAAAACTTCATCGAAAAAAATCGTCCTTCTGTTTATAAAATCAATTAATATTTCATTCATATCTGCCATGCAGACTCCATGGACTGAATTATTTTGTGTTAAAGAAATACAGTAATTCTAATTCAACTCATTCTACATATTTTGCTATTTACATTTTACATAGGTGAAAAATAGGCTTAGTTGTAGAAATAATCAAATTTGAATGAGAATTTAAACTCAAATATATTGTCCTTGTGTTGTTTTAGTATGTAGATGTACAGAATTTAAGCAAAAATAAAGTAGTTTTAGGACGGATACAACACTCAATATGAATTAAAAAGAACTTTAAAGAATCACGATTTTGAAACAAGATGGATGCCATATATCATTTTGAAGTGGGTCATGTGATCGTTTCATATCATGGTCACGTGATCGTTTCATATAAGATGTGTAATTATTATTTTAATTTTTATTTAAAAAACTACTGAATATATTTCGCTGAATTTTTTTTTATATATTTTATGGAACAATTTGACTATTTCCTAAAATTTTCGAAGCAATTTGTGAATTTTAAATCCGCTTAAAAAATGTTTGAAGAATTAGGTCCCATAGGGCTCAATGTATTTCATTTTTTCAACCCGGGTTCAATCCAAAATTAATTAGGTGATATTATTCATTTATATTCCCATAGGTCCTACATACCGTCTGAACAACATACTAAAATTTCATTTTGATTAAGTCATTTTTACGGCAGTTATCGTGCTAATGGACAGACAGACAGACAAACAGAATGAACAAAGTCATAAACACTTTTCAACTTTGTTGTAAAGTGTTAAAAACACGGCTAATCTGTATTTTGTCTAGTCATTGAATTCGTTTCTAGGAGTAAATCTAAAGATCTTTTTTCAACCTGCTGATAATGATGCTAATTATTGGGAAGTTTATGGTCTCTGAAAAATATAATTCCTGTTATAAACTTTATGTTCATATAATGTTGTTGTTTGATAGATGTCTCTTTCCTGTCTATGTATGGAAAGGAAAGGGACAAGAGGAAAGCTTGAAGTTGCATGCTTTGTAAAAACAGAAATATAGACAATCCGAGTTCTACTGTGCATTCAATTTTTTTATTTTAATTCTTAAGTAAATTAAAGAGTAGCAATGCAATTAGTTATTACAAAGACACGAGAAAAGATGGAAGATACTTCTGTTCGTGATGGAAATGTATCAAGGAAATTAATGGATTATGATATGCACGGTGTGCATTATTAGATCGAAAATATTTTATATAGATATCTATTGATGGTAATAGAAAAGTTGAGGGAATGTTAATTATGCAAACCAAAATGTGCAGTTATAAATGGATCAAATTTTAAAGAGCATCTAAAGGTAGGATTTTAGTTTTATACAGTAGTACTTCAAAACGAATATTTCTGCTAGTCACTTAGCTTTTATTCAATTGTGGTTGCACAATATTATGTAATAAATTTTATTGGTAAAAAAAAATTGCGATATTATTTTCAGAAAAATGTTTCATTGAAATACGTATTTGGGATCTGCTATAGATAAAGCTCAAATGATAACTGATTCAGAGTTATTATTATATACTGGGGTTTACTAAGGATTTCCATTTCCGGGTTTTTTTTCACTTCCTGATAAAGAAAAATGTATTTTATTTGAAATATTTATATTTCAAAATTGGCTTTAGATAGAGCTTAGATGGTAACTGATATGAATTCAAAATCAAATTCTGGAGGAGGTAGAGTAGTTCACTAAGAATTTTCCCTCATATAGTTTCTTTTCCGGTTTCTGTTCAAAAAAATTCTTAAAACTCTATTTCTGAAGCTTGGCTATAGAACGAGCTGAGATGATGACCTATATGAATTCAGCATTAAATTCGGGAGAATGTTAATCGTGCAATGAAGATTTTGACTTCCACTTTTATTTTGTTTCACTTTTGGGGTTTTTTCACTCCCGATTCAAAACAATTTCTTGAAACGTTTATTTCTAAGGATTGGCTACAGATAGAGCATAGATAATGACTGATATGGATTCAACGTTCTGATATGATCACAATTATAGCATGTTACCCTACCCTTCATTTTAAAGGGCTTGAAAAAATTATTTTGATTAATACCAAGTTTGATAATGTATTCCTCCAGGGAAGGTAACTTGTCTTCCCCCTCTAGGGGGCTATAAATATCACGAACACAAAAATTGTATTGCGGCTAATTGCACTACAGTTATTGAAATTATTATAAAGTTTCATGATCAATAATGCAGCATAAGAAGAACCACAAATAACCGCTTTTATGCACGATTATATCAAATTTTGTCCTGTGCTGCCATGTTAAAAGATATATATAATTTCGAAATTTTCTCTCGAATTAAAAAAAATTCTATCAAGTTCCAGATTTTTTGTTAATAAATCCGAATATAAAGTTTCGTGAAAGAATATTAATATTTGTGGCAGTTATCGTGAACAAGACAGGCAAACAGACGGACATCACTGCAAAAAGAGTCTAAGTGTGTTCAGGAGGTTTTTAAACATATATTGGCATCAAAATTTCAAAATCGAAAATTTTCGTGAAAAAATACTTTCTCAATACTACGTATAAGAAAATAAAAATGAAAATCTTGTACTGCATTTATGCCTCTTGTTTACTATATTATTAAAAAAATTGCGTTAAATAACTTTATTACCCTTTTAAGTGGTTTTTTTTTTTTACTTTACCTATATACATAGTATAATGTATAGGAAAAGTATTATGACGAGATCGAAGATTCGAATTCGAGTTTTCGACGGAGTCTCTGGAAGCGACATCTCACGAACGAATAGAGCGTTTTGAACGAAATTTGGTACAAACAGTACAATTAATAAATACTGGAATTTATTGATTTTGAGAGCAATCCAATGTTTGAAAGACCTCCGAATTTTCGAATGAAATTTTAAGAAAATCATTTAAATATCTTTACTTTTAATAATGTTACGTAAATAATCATTTCTTATGTAATTTTTTATCACAAAACGAATGATATAAACTTTAGAACGCTAACATGAATCTTTCTTGAAATATTGCACATTTTTCAAATAAAGTTATAAAAAAATCAGATAAAATTAAAAAAAGTATTAACTATTGTAAAATTTGCTTGTTCACTTTTCATATGTAATATTAAGCGATAAATTTGTTAATATTATTCTCGTGGATCTAGTTCTTTCCATTAACGAGAGAAGATACTTTGGTAATAATTTTGTATTTTGACGCCTAATAATTCTCCAGAAGTCATTTATATATAAGAAAATCTCTTCTCTTCGTTTGTATGTAACGCCTGGTGATAAACATAACGAACTTAGTGATTAATTTAGCGAAATATCGCCAACTTTGTAATATTTCGCCCCAGATTGACGAAAATATAGTCAAAATTGCACAAATGACGTCAAATTGATGAATAAATTATTAATATATTTTATATATGGACTATATTGCTTATTGCGGATGTTATCAATATTGATAAATGTCAATTTTGAATTGCGTAAAATATAAGTTAATTGGGTACTTTAAAATAGTTTTACATGTTGTCATCTGAAAAAATGCCAAATGTACAATGGACAATTCCGGCCCCTTTTTTTAATTTTTTTATTCGATTCGAAATGTTTCAAAACGGACAAAAGTATAACAATTTTTATTCTCCGAGCTGTATTTCATGTTTTATTAGCAGTCAGTTCGCCTTTATGACTGTGGCGGGAAAACGGTCCATTTTGGCGCTCACGGGATGTGACGTCACAATGTTCATCCGCGGCTCCCGTCTTTGAGAATTGATGCATAAGTTTGGTTACATTCGGAAAGATCCGATAATTATAATTGTTTCTTCCGTCCCAAACTTTCGAATAGTTATAAGTATTGCATCGCTCCAATGTACCCGACTACTAGTTTTACATCATCAGATAAAATATTTATATCTGTGCCAAAAAATGTGTTTCGTGAAAAATTAGGTGAAGCGCAGGAAGCCAGATTGTAAACAAAATTCACCACTGTCATTAAGCATTGTTTGTTAAGTATGTTATGTTAATAAATCAGTGACTGTATAATCCAATTTTCAAAGCCATTTTATGAGAAGTTATTTCTTTATGATTTAATAAACTTTGAAAATCCACTACTGGTGTCCACTACTGGTTCGACACTCTATTTTTAGTTTTGCTATTACGAATGAATTTAAAGCCAGATTCAAAATGGATTATTGACTTTGTACCCGGTTTAGTGTGTGATGTTCGCAGTTAGTTTAGTCAATATAAAAAATTCCGTACATAAAATTTTTTTATATCTATATATAATGCAGTGAGCAGTTGCAATTTAGTATTTTCATTAAGTACATGTTCTTTTGAAAAGTTATAAAATAGATTTTATCTAAAAAAATAAATCACAAATTTGAAACATTGCACAGAAGGAATAGAAATTAAATTGAAAATAATATAAAATTCCTTCACCTATTCAGAATCATAAATGATTTACTGTTTATTATAGGTTTTGAAATATACAGGTGATATCATAAGAAGCAATTTAAAATTGCTTCTAATTTAAAAATAAATTATTAGATATAATATTTAGAATCCTCACAAATCATATAAATATAATAAAAAATATATGCATAAAAATATATATAGATATAAACGTAAATATAAAATATTATTTTTGATTCCTAGAAAAAATACACCGCTCAATCTAAACTTTCAATTTAAATTTACTGTATAACAAACTTAACTATAAAAGGCTTGTATTTTGGACATAAGAACACTTTCACGATTATTTAAAATATTTATTTAAAATATTTATTTTTTAAATTTTGAAATCTAAGACTGGAATGGTTGGGTAAACACACTCCCTCCAATAGACCCAATTCCCGAGATTCTCGAGATTCCCGAGATTCCCGAAATTCTCGAGATTCCCGAGATTCCCGAGATTCCCGAAATTCTACTACTTTAAAAACACACCTTTTTCATCACATTTTTGTAAAAACACACATTTTTGTTGTTGTTTTACGTTTTTGCAACATTTTGTGCGAAATGTTAATTTTGCCCATTGCCACATTTTTAGTAGCATTTTTGTAAAAACGCACATTTTTTTTTGTAAAAAAATTACAAAAGTGCGAAAACCCATGTTAATTCCCATAGAGAAATTGGAATTTTGAAAAAAATCGCAAAATGTTAATTTTGCCCATAACCACATTTTTTGTTACTTTTTACGTTTTTGAGACATTTTGTGCAAAATGTTAATTTTTCCCATTACCACATTTTTTGAAAAAAAATTACAAAAGTGTGAAAACCTATGTTAATTCCCATAGAGAAATTAACATTTTGAAAAAAAAAGTCGCAAAATGTTAATTTTGCCCATTACCACATTTTTGTTGCCTTTTTTACGCTTTTGGAACATTTTGTACAAAATGTTAATTTTTCCCATTACCACATTTTTTTAAAAAAAATTACAAGCGTGTAAAATTCAAGTAAGTTCAGATATATTATTTCCCGAAAAGAAATACAAGACATTCTTAAAACCTATGTTATTTCCCTTCATCATACAAGATTCTCGCAGTTAAATATTCGTAACCACCATATAGGATAAGCACTCTTTTCTTAGAAGGCGGAGGGATATTGTAAGGACGGTGACCTTGGCATGTAATAACAATGACCTTGATATACTTAATCACTTTATTTAATTATCCTCATTCATTTAAAAAAAAGAAAAAAATACGAATATTTCGTACTTAATCACTTTATTTTATTCATTTATAAAAAGAAAAAAAAATCCCAACTATCAGAAAAATCTCAAGTTTTAATTCTCCTTTCCATCGGTAGGGGACGCTGATGATACTATTTCAGAGGCTCAGCTGTTGCCACCCTGAAAAAAGTTTCTCCCATACAGGTGTTGCTATGGCAACCCAAACAAACAAAGAAATATCTTTTTAAGTTCCATCCTTGATAGTTCCAATTTTCGCCGCTAGGGGGCGCTGATGGTACTATTTCAGAGGCTCAGCTGTTGCCACCCCCAAAAAAGTTTCTCCCCCACAGGTGTTGCTAGGCAACCCAAACAAAAAATATTTCTAAGTTCCTTCCCCGATAGTTCCACTTTTCGCCGCTAGGGGTTGCTGATGGCTCCATACCTCCTTCGCAGGTGTTGCCACCTCGAAAAAAGTTTCTTCCGTACTTAGAAAAAATTTCGTTCCAAAAAATTTATTTCCCCCTAAACCCCTCGTACAAGACTACGAAATCGTTGCCACCCGAAAAAAAGTTTCTCAAAAATTTTTACCCCCCCCTTTTTTCATTCCCCCCCTTTTACACCCCCGTCCAGGATTACGAAATTCAAGATGGCGACCATACCTCATACCTCACATACCTCCTTCGCAGGTGAACCGGCCTATTTTTACTACTTATATTCATAAGCTGGACCAACGAAACAAGAAAAAATTATGTACATTTCTATCTATCACGTTCGGAGAAATTGGTATCCAGAGTGTTTTCATTTTTCGTAATGCTCCGATTTCCATCACAGATATCGTTAACGTAAATGTAATTCATATAATAATAATAATTATTATTATTATTACTATAATAAACCTTCAAGAAGAGGGTATCGAGTTTACATCTCGAACTTCAGCTGTCACAAAATATTTATTATTTCTGAAAGAGAATGCCATCACAGTAATATCGATCTTAGGCAAATTGTCTGATTGCCCTTTAACAAAACCAGAATCCATGTTTACAATTAAATAAAAAAACCTGATGTGGGCAACACATGACTTTCCTTATATAATGCAATGAATTTACTACTTTTACAGCTAAAAAAAAGTTATTCTTATAGTAGATACTTATATTCTTTCCATGATATTAAATTTTCTTCAATTAGTCGTCATTTTCATTGTTTTAGCGCATTTTTATCAATTTGGCGAGATTTTTGTTAATTTGGCAACAATTAAAAATGTCGCCACGTTGGCGACATTCCGCCAAATTCGTCGCCAAAATCTCGCCAAGCGTTATGGACGGAGAAATAAGTTATTCTTATAGCAGATAAATAACTATTGGCGTTCAAATACAAAAGTATTACTCAAAGTATCTTTTTTCATGAATGGAACGAGCTAGATCCACGAGAATGGTGTCACCCAATTTATTGCATGGTATTACATATGAAAAGTGAACATGTTTCTCAATAGGAAATATTTTTATTTTTTATTTTATATAACTTTTTGATAATTTTTTTGAAAATTGTTCAATATCTCAAGAACGGTTCATGTTAGCGTTCTGAAATTTATGCCAATCGTTTTCTAATGCAAAATTACATAAGAAATGTCTATTTGTGTAACTTTATTAGCGGTTTTGATTTTTTGACGATTTTTTCAAAATTTCATTCGAAAATTTATGGGAGTTCTGAACATTCGATTGCGTATAAAAACAATAAGCTTCCAGTGTTTACGGATTGTGATTTTTGTACCAAATTTCGTTCGAATTGGTCCATTCGTTCGTCAGTTATCGTCTCCAGAGACTCACTGACACACACACATACACACACACCGACATCACTTCAAAAATGTTTGATTCGTGATCAGGGATGCTTGAAACGTGCTCTCCCGTCGAAAACTCGAATTCGAATTTTCGACCCCGTCACAATACTTTCCTTATACATTATGTATATAAGGAAAGTAACAAGGAACAAATAATTTAAACTCAAGCAGACCAAGAACAAATGGGTAAAATAATTATAAACAACTTGTAAACAAAATTAAACGCCAACTACTTGCAAATATCTCAGTAGAAACAGCACATAGTAGAATGTTGCATCACAGGTCGAACAGGCATTGTGACGTTACAGCCAATCACGGGCCGTTTTGTGTTTGAGTAGATTTCGCGCTTTTTCATTTCTTGATATTTAAATAAATAATTATTTTAAGAGATTTTCGCTTGGATATTTGAAATCAGAAAAAATTCTCTATAAATATCAATTGGTTTTAAGAGCATTAAAAAAAATCGGAATTGTCCATTCACCGTTAAAAACATTGTGCTGTGGACCTCATACATCATTTTTTCACTGTGAAAGAAGTAAATTCATTGCATTATATAGGGAGCGTCATATGCAGCCCACATCAGATATTTTTATATAGTGGCCACTTTGCCTACTATGTCGGGTAAAATAGCCATTTGATTGGACTATATTCATTTCTTATAAGACACTGAACAAAAACTAAATCCGTGTAGATATATAAATATACATAAATCATATATATTGGTTAAGAGCATTGTTATTTTTATTTATTTTTAAATAATTTGAATTTTTAAAATTAATGTTTCTTAGAGTGTCCACTTCCCTGCATCACCACCCATCCTTCCCTACGTCATTGCACACGGAAACACTACATCGTTAAACTAAAAAAATATTCAAACAATTAATGTAACCAAAGGAGGAAAATATATTTAACCTTTGGCATTGATCTGCATGTAGATCGTTCTGCCTGTGAGTGATGCAACATAAATTTTTTGTAGCGTAAAATCCTAAACTTTTGATAAAAAGCAAATAGCTTCTTATGCAGATGAATATGCAATAAAAGAAAACAAAACTGACCACTATTGTCCTTGTTCAGTAGCACTAACTGCTCTTCTTTCGTACCCATCTAAAAAGACTGGAGAAGAACTGCCATTATGTCGTGCCATACTGACAAACTGGCAAAGAAGTGCTAATCTGATAGTAGCACATGCTGATTAGTTGGCATCGGTCGTTTAACTTATCGTAAGAATGGCGTGCGATTTCACACCGAGTTTTATCACCACTTGAGACCCTCTCCTCACGCAAGCATTTGTTCGGTATTTCTGTGTACCGAATCTGTAGGATAATTCTCTCATATTTATTTATTTATTTTTAAATACATCGGAATTTGCATTTTTTTAGGTTATCTAATACTTATTTCGCCACATCCGATTAATACAATTTTATAGTTTGGCTAAAATATGCCTGTATATCTTCGCATTCTAACAAAAATATTTTTTTTAATCACTACATTATTTTACTTGTGATTTTTCGAGCAAACACATAAAAATTTAAATTGTAGATACCGTTAATGAAGTGCGGTCTAGTTTTCTCCTTGGTGGATTTGTCTGCGCATATCCATTAAAACATCCATTGGAACCATAAATGTAGTACTCTACCTTCATGATTGGGACTCACAGTGTGGTTTAGGCCACGGCTTCTTTCCTAGAGAAAGGATTTCGCCCAGTTTCTTTTATTTATTATTATTTTATATATTTTTTATTTGTATGCATTTATTTTATTTTATTTTGTTTTATTTATTTATGTTTTTCACTTGTTTTCCACGGTTGCGGAGCACATGCTTGGGGATTTGGTTTGAAACAGGAGAAAATGATTTGGAAATTTAGGCGGGTTGAAGCAAGCATAGATACGAATTGTTATTTAAATACCATGCTCCTATTTAGGACTCGGACAACTTCGGGTACTTCGTTCTAGTATGTCATATGAATTCGGCTTTGTATATATGCCATGTGAGCTCGGCTTTGTCTATATGTCATATGCATTGTACTATAATTCTGGTTTGTTGCACAATCTTTCGCTAAAGACACATATTACGTCATATTTTTCGTAATATGTAAAAAGGATGACCAAAGTTGTTTTCTGATATCTAATATCATTTATTTTCTGTTTTTATCTTTCTTGGTATCACTTGTTTTTGTGCTCAATCCACGATAAGGAAAACAGCAGCTATTCTAAAAGAAGTTTGACTGTAGATTGTCTGTTAACCAGCATAATTGGTACCGCATGTATTTGTATCTTTTCTAATTATCAAGTTTAACTTTTGATAATTAGAAGAGATAAAAACATTTAATAACTGCGTAACATATGTAACCACGTAAATAATTAAGTGCTGTTATAAATTTTTTTTGTAACATTAGCTATCTCTATATAATTTGAAATTTTTCAAACACTATGCACAAAAATGTCTATTTTTGCTCTCTATTATGACGTTTTATGTTGCTTACTGGAAAATGTACCCGGCGCTGCCCGGGAGTTAAAGCAGGGTAGTTATAAAATATAACAAAATAAAATTCCGTGTCAACGCAACAGGCGTAAAATGACCCTTTCCCTTCCCGTCAATTACAAAACCGATACTCGTCACTTGCGGCGACACTACATTCTACGTTAAAGTGTATTCTCGGGACACAAACAAATGGAAATACAAGAAACCGCAAAAAAGTTCCTTTAAACCCGAAATTATTTACTATCTTAGCGAATTTTCGTCCAATTTCAGTCAAATTTTAGCACAATACTCAGAATTAATAAGTAAAATACACTTTGTGTGAAGGATAAGGAAAACTAGAGCAACGTAAATAAGCATAAATAACACAATAATGCAGCATACAGCTGTTTCGAGGATACAATAGATCTCCTTCGTCAGTGAAATAGAACAAACAAACACGAAGTCCAAAAGAAGTCCATTCCTCTTTCGGACTTCGCGCGCGCGAGAGAGAGAAAGAGGGATAATATCAGGTAACGTTACAAAATATGTTAGAATAAAAGTTAAATCATAAAAAGTTTATTTATTTATTTATTTAATTTTGTAAAGAAAAAGGGGGAATATCAATATAAAATTTAAGTTGGGATTGATGTAAGCAAGAGGGAAATATATATATATAAAGCCATTTTCTTCAAATATGGGACCAAAATGAGCATTTTAAGGCATTTTGCCTTAACTTTCCAGGCTTTAGTTATCACATATATTCATATTTAGTACCTTCAAATAAAACAAGAAATATTATTTAATTACTTCAAATAAAGAATGCATTAGGAGGTCTTTTCTAGAGCTAGTTTAGGATATCGCCATAAGCCTATACGACACATAAATACGTGTTTTAGAATTTTGAAATGACATCTAAGAATGAGACAGAATGTCGAAAAATATGCATTTCTGTTTGATCTGTAATAATAGAGTGTCGCTTTTGTTTTGCTTGGGGGAGGAGTCTGCTTTCTTAACCCTAGAACCTTTCTTTCACTATGGAATGAGTTATTACTGTAAGGTTAAGTGAATTTCATTTCCCCCCTCATTTTGGGGCTTATCAGAAAAGAATGACTGACCTGTAGAAATGGCCATTTGGCATCCACTCCTATCCAGTGCAAGATTCATATGTTACATTTTCAAGAATATATCGAACACAAATTCTATTCATGACGCCTATTTTCACGACGGTGTTTGAGATCGATGACCCAGAATTGATTGATGCTTTCAGTAGCGCGTTTCTAGTTTTCCGTTTTAGAATATTTTTAAGTCGGGAACACTCAAGGGAAAACAAACAATAAAATGAGGAACACTCGAAGGCAAGCGAACAATCAAGTGAGGAATGCTCGAGGCACATAAAGAGAAAGTACTCTATCCATCAACTAGAATAAGGCGTGTATAAGAGTATGCATTTTGGTCGATATCTCATAGCAGAGTAATTCTGCAATTCTGGGATATGTAGTAAAATAACATATATTAACAAAACATAGATTCATCAATGGGCGGTAGATGTTAAAATCTTGAATTTTTTCTTTCCCTGCAATACATGGTAATGTATAGGGAAAGTATTGGAATCATGCCGAAAATCGCAACTCGAGTTTTCGACGCGATAAGGCAAAACGTATGCCGATTCAGAACATTCAGAAGTAATCTCTCATGCCACATGCCAAACGTCGTTTTATCGCCAGTTCTGGTTTATTCTGGCAACACCTGCAATTGGAGGGAAAGACGAATTGTTTAATAAAGGATATTGTTCATAATTTGATTGCATATCTGATTGCGTATGAGAATGTCGTTAGATATATTTGTATCAGATTAGAAGATTATTATTTGTAACAGATTATCTAGAAGATTATTTGTATCAGATTATTAGGGGAGATATTAGGAAACTTATCAAAGTATACAGTAGTATTTCAAATTCTGGTTTGATTATTTATAAATCAAATAACAATACGACTAATGTGGTTTTTAAGTAATACTATTAAAATACATGTATTTAAGAACTTTGTGTACTGCATACGGATTGTTTGAAATTAGTCAAAGAAATGTTGGACACACATACATATAATTTATTATTTGAATGAAAAGATTCTATGAGAGATTTCTAGTAAATATATGTGTAGAATTCGTATATTATTCAATTCTTATATAGTACAAGAATCCGTAACGAAATTTGAAGATTATTTGAAAGGAGGAAATATTTGTCATTTTAAAAATGCAAAATGTGTAACATTTTAAGGAAATTTGCTTGACATTTTTCAGTTTGTGGGAGCAATGTTGCTTTTCCGACACACGTAGGATAATGCAGCGTTTTTCAAAATGTGTTTGTTCTGCGGAACCCTTGGGGTTCTACGACGTGATAGTTTCAAGTAAATTTTCTTAAAAATTTAAAAACCGATAAAATTTTAATGCTTTTATACTTTTAAAGTATTTCAATTTTAAATATTTTATTAATAAATAAAAGAATTTTAAATGTTATTGGAAAATAAATAAAAATATTTCCTAATTTAAATATGGCAAACAAATATCATAATTAATTGCACTTTGCATTTAAAAATTCTCTGGCCAATTACATTTCCAGCAACTTAACTACATGTAATCGTTCATTCAAATTAGTCATATATTTTACAATTATTTTTACGTCTATGCTTGGCAAAATGAAATTTTTAATACAAAAAATTTTTAAATTTTAAAAAGGGCCTTTATGCAATGGAAATTGATGCGTACACTTCAATTTCGAAAGAACTATTAAGTATTTCTATACTTTTTTGCACACTTATTTGCTACAGTCATATGAATTTTTGGTAAACCCAGAAGTTACATATTCAGACCAGGAAATCCTTAGTGAACCCTAACAAACCTTCCGGAATTCAATGTTTAATCTATATCAGTCTTCATCTAAGCTGTATCTAAAGCTAAGTCTAAAAAACAGATGTTGAAATGAAAATGTAAATTTTTGAATAGGAAGTGACATCTCTCTCCAGAACAAGAAGTGGAAATCCTTCATGAACCCTACCTCATCCGTAATTTTATGCTGCATCTATATTAGCCACTATATCTTTTTAAACATCTAAATCCTACGAAATAGATGTTTAAAAAAATTCATTAAAAACAATGGCAAATTGTAAAATTTTCCCACCAAAATCTGCATTTCAAAATTATTTAGAGTAAAATTATATTATTATTTTTTGTACACACATGAGATAAATTGTCTGTGACTTACAGTTTTAAGTGGGTTGCGAATAATATACATTTACTGTCACAGAAATGGATCTAATATAACAATTATGGATCTGAAGGACTAAACAAACTTTAATTTTTGTATACCGATATATATATATATATATATATATATATATATATATATATATATATATATATATATATATATATATATATATATAAATATATATATATATATATATATATATATAAATATATATATATATATATATATATATATATATATATATATATATATATATATATATATATATATATATATGTTATATATGTGTGTGTGTGTGTGTTTTAAAAGTCTATAATCAAATACATTGTGGAAAGAACTTATGATCTGTTTTAAGTAGGTAACATGAAAATATTGTAGGCTCATTTTTAATCATTTATAACAAAGAAATAAGCTATAAAAAAACTGAAGCCACAATATTTTCAATTGGATTCAAATTCTGGAAAATTATGACTGAAAAATGACAAAAAATATAACAAAGTTAACTAGATATTGGATTAAAATGTTTGGGGATAAAATCCGTCATCAAAATTTACTCGGTCAGCATAACAAATTTAAAGATAAATATTTCACCATATATATTATTACTGATTTTTATATTTAATATAACTTAGGACTATGTAATGCATTATCATCACTGTAAACCTTTAATTTATTTAGATAAGCATGGGCCATTACTTATATTTCTGAGACGGTAAATAAATATTTCAAAAGTAAACATTACTGTTTACATACATATATGCTGTGTTTAGCAGTTCTTTTTTATAACAGTTTCTAAGGATATATATACTTTCAGTAACAGTATTTATTTATGAACAAGCTATGGAAAATACTTGTCAAATGTGTTGAAGACAATGTTAAAAAATACTATTTTTTGTAATTGTGGAATATGCAATTTATTATAAAAGAAAAAACAATAAAATTGCATTTTATTTTCCCAATTTTTCAGCATATATTTATTTATATATTATTTCATTAATCACAAACGGCCCGACTGTTGAACAGTATGTTATATTAATCTCATATTGCATTCTTTTATGAGCTAAGATGGATGTTTAAACTTTCCTTTCACTATTAGTATCTTTCTAAAAACTTTTCTAAAGCATATATATGGAAAACTGCAAACTTTTTAAATTTTAACATCCGACAGCTGAGTTATAATATACAACACAAAGCATATAGTAGCATCTCGTACGAAAAAGTAGACTTCATATTAATGTCTTGAAATTTTTTCGCCAATGACAAGTTAGGAAGTCTTCATAATCGCAAATCATAAATTGTTATTTTTTCCTTGAAGGAGATGCAAGTTCCAAATAAAGATTTAAACTATGTTAGTTTTTTTTTAGCATTTTGCTAAAAGAAATCTTATTTTGTTAATACATGTTCTAACATTAAGCAATAGGCTTCCGGTTTTCCCTAATTGTAATTTTGTACCAAATTTCGTTCGAATAGCTTCATTCGTTCGTGAGATATCGTCTCTACAGACTCACTGACACACACACGCGCTCACACATGCACACTCACGTACTCACACATGCACACTCACGCACTCACACATGCACACTCACGCACTCACATATGTACACACACACTCGCATGCACACACACACACTCGCACGCACACACACCAAACACATACATACATGACTTGAAAAACGTCTGATTCGTGGTCAAGGTTGCTTGAAACGTGCTCTCCCGACAAAAACTGGAATTCAAATTTTCGCCTATATATATGAAAGTAAAAATCAATCCATTGCCTTAGAGTTATAACTTATTAACTTCGCATTATTCAGTTATAACTTGAACGTAAATGCGAAGTCTTTAATGCATTAAATTAATCAAGTCCGAAGTATTTGACGCTCGCCATCATTCATTCAGATTTTTTTGCACCGCCACCCTCCTCCACCTCTGGCCACTCAAATTGCTGCTCGTGCCCTAGGGCGAGTCGGGTGGTCTGCAGATTTCGACCCTCCACCACCTTATTTTAAAGGAGAAATATCACGTGACTTGCTCCAAAATAACCTTGAGACGGAAGTCTCTCCACGCGTCACGTGATACATTTGGCGATTGCTTCAAAAGCCAACCAATTTCCGCGTGTAATGTGAAAGGAGGCACCTGAATCCGTATACATTTCGGCCAACTGCGTTTTCGACGGACTACACGTTTTGAGATCTCTAGAATACGAAAATACTACTTTTAGCGTGACGTCTGTATGTGTGCCTGTTTGTGTGTCTGTGTATCTGTCTGTATGCCTGTGTGTCTGTCTGTGTGTCTGTCTGTGCAATATATGTATCCACTCTAACTCAAAAACTAATTGATCGAATGTCATAAAATTTAGTGCGCAAGTCACGTGGGTGTGACTCTGGTGCTGATTAGTTTTTGATACGATTCGGGCTAAAACAATCCGCCTTTTTCTGCAAAATGGCCCGCAAAATATTCATGTATTCACTCTAACTGAAATACTAATTGACCAAATTTCACAAAATATGGCAAATAAGTTACTTATGGGATTCTCTGGTGCTAATTAGATTTTGGTAAGATTCGAAAAGAACAACCTGCCTTTTTTATGAGATGGCCCGCAAAAATCTAAAAAAAGAACTACGTATGTTCAAATGCATCAGTTAAATGCTTGTTTTATACTTAATTTTTGACGAGGAAAAGGATAAGAACAACTCTATTACTCTAGGCCCAACCGTTCTGGAGATATTTGAGATTTTTTGCATTTTTTTATGCCGCCATTGAAAAAATGTCCAATTACCAAATAAAGACAGAAATTAAATTAAAAATGCAAATTTAGTGTTATTTTGTGCAATTAAACTCAATTTAATGAATTATTAAAGAAATAAAGAAAAATGAATTTGAGTCTGCAGGGAGAATCATGTGCTGCTCACATCAGATTTTTTTATCGTCGCATTTATATCTTTTGTTTGCATCTAAAATTTATATTTTTACCAATTAAACAGAAAAAATCAATATACTTGATATTTTAAATATATTTATAAAAATATAAATAATTAAGGATACGTTTTAAAATGTCCCGTTAGAAGCAAGACTAAGGTATCAGAATAATTCATCGGGTAGGATCTAAAGATCTGGCTCTCTGCCAAGCGAAAATCCAGTCGCCGACGGCTTTGGGCACGGATTACAAAATCCAGCCAACACCTCTCCCTGAAAGAGCATGTCTGCAGTACGAGGATCACAACCGTGATTTCCCTGGTAATTTACACAGTATGCACAATTGTCTGAATTAATTTACCCTTAGAAGAGGTGGACTATGTCTACAGAGTCAAAGACCGTCCTCCCGGAAAAAGGCGAACTCTCCCCGATGACCTAGGGACATGGCAGGGACAAATGGGCTTCATTTCACTCGAAAGCACGGTTGATGGAGTTGTCTATAAATATTCCAAAGCAAAAACTGATATGGCGGTCATGTCTTTGACATTGAGGACAATTATTATAACGAATAAATATCAAAAGCATATTAATGCTTGAGGAGCTCGAACTAAGGGAAGTCTTTATATTGCGGAATTTGCTCTCCGAATATCCAAAATAATATTAAAATATAATTATGAAAAATTTATTTCAGAAATAGCCATTTTATAAATAATTTTTAATTTAGAAACGAGCATAACTTAGAATAATAGCGTGCGCCGTTCTTCAGATATTGCAAGCTTTTGATCTAAAATTAGGAAATCTAAAAAAATAAAAATGTTAAAATGCTCACTATCATCAAATGGCTTAATACTTAGTAAGTATTTTTAACCAAAAATAAATGGGGACACTAATCACCATTATTTTGAAGTTATCATAAGTAGTTCTCAAGATATTAAAATTTTTGCTGTTCCATAAATAGTGCTATATCTCTCGAAATAATCAGTGAATTAAATTAAATTTGATATGCTTCTTTCAATCAGTAAAAACAATAAGCCGATTGATTTGCAACCGAATCTAGTTGCAAAGGGCATCTAATTTGTTTCAATGTTTTTCTACAAAAGCGGAATTTAATAAAGCATGTGTTGGACACATCAGATTTAATCTATATGAATACAAATTTTCCAATTCCTTGTTCCCAGAAGAAAAATTTGTTTGCTTTTAGAAACACTTATTAATTGTTAATTACTATTTCCTAATTTAAATTGGAGGTGCCTGTTTATACACTGTACTATTTTGACTTTTTCCTAAATTTTATTTTGATGCATATATGACACTTTATGTCTAATTGTTATTTTAGTGTTTTTCCCGGACGGCTCTTGTAACTGCTCTACACCCTTTGGGTGAGCTAGACGGCCTGGGCACAAATAACACACACACACACACACACACACACTAATGTAAAATGCCACTTACCCATTTGATTTTATTTAAAACAGAACTGCTTAAATTATTCTATAATTATATTATCTTTAAGTATAAGAATCCAGAGCCTCGGCCTCAGAAGTATTTTCATGAAGTAGTTGTAAATAATTTATGAAAAGGAATATATTTTTTGCTTTATCTTAAAACAACTGATTAATTCAATTGTATCAGTCCCACGACCTAAATTCCAAAGGTGATAAAAAATAAATCCCAAATGTTATGAATCACTTAATTTATTTCCTCTTCGCGATTGGCAGTTTGATACTGGTAGCTGATTACTGGTTACCAAAACCGAGATAGCTCGATTTTTGCAAAGTGCACGATCATTTTGAAAAGTGCTTTTGAGTTTTTTAATTATTCCTTTGCATCGTCAGCCCTAATTCGAATTTCCAAAATATCATATTTTGTCGTTGAACTTGAAGCTGGGGCGTCTCGAATGGAATCAAAACCAAGATTCTAACTAAAGTGCAAGTGCTCAATAATTAGTAAATCTGAATTTTTTGATTATCACTTTGCGCCATGTCGTAAGTTCGGAATTCACGCTGATAGTAGATAATCCAAGCAACGCAAACAAATGTATTCTACTTCTTACATTCATTATAGATCCAAATTCTATATCCAATTATTAGGAATTATCACCTTCCCTTCATTCACTTCAGACAATGAATGCTTGGCACATCTAGATTCTCGCAAGCGTCGTCACAACTTCAAAAGCAGTAGTGTGCGGGGAAGCGAAGCAGTAGAAGCAGCGCTCTACTTACCTTAAATAATAATATATCCATCAATAAAAGTAATTTTTTTTTTATAATTTACACATTGTTTTACTGGGAAAAGCACTTTAAATCGTAATTCAAGCAATCGGTGCAATTATGCCGCGGTCTCAAATCGCGTTTCCTAAAAATTGTTTTTGCATTGAGATGACCAGGTGAAGCGCTCAAATTTCTGCTTGGGTTAGTAGAGCGATCCTTTTTAACACTTTACAACAAAGCTGAAAAGTGTTTATGGACTTTGTTCATTCTGTCTATCTGTCCGTTAGCACGATAACTGCCGTAAAAATGACTTAATCAAAATGAAATTTTAGTATGTTGTTCAGACGGTCTGTAGGACCTATGGGAATATAAATGAATAATATCACCCAATTAGTTTTGGATTGAACCCGGGTTGAAAAAATGAAATACATTGAGCCCTATAGGACCTAATTTTTCAAACATTTTTTAAGCGGATTTAAAATTCATAAATTGCTTCGAAAATTTTAGGTAATATTCAAATTGTTCCATAAAGTATATAAAAAAAAATCAGTGAAATATATTCAATAGTTTTTTAAATAGAAATTAAAATAAAAATAACACCTCTTATATAAAGCGATCACGTGACCATGATATGAAACGATCACGTGACCCACTTCAAAATGATATATGGCATCCATATTGTCTCAAAATCGTGATTTTTAAAGTTATTTTTAATTCATATTGAGTGTTGTATCCGTCCTAAAACTACTTTACTTTTGCTTAAATTCTATGCATCTACATACGGAAACAACGCAATTACAATATATTTGAGTTTAAATGCTCATCCAAATTTGATTATTTCTACAACGAAGCCTATTTTTCACCTATGTAAAATGTAGACAGCAAAATATGTAGAATGAGTTGTATTACAATTGCTGTATTTCTTTAACACAAAATCATTTAGTTCATGGAGTCTGCATAGATGATATGAATGAAATATTCACTGATTTTAAAAAGAGAAGGACGATTTTTTTCGATGAAGTTTTACGCATAGAGTTTAATTACTTGTAGCTCCATGGTCTTAATTTTTAAATAAAATAAATTATTGTAGTATTGTGATGAATGACATGAATGGGAAATTATTTATGAATGAAATGTTGCTTTTATAGAGAGAGCCAGGCGTGTTATTTTTTCTATGACGTCATTTGAATGAATTTCAGTTGTTTTCGATGAAGTTTTCAAATATAATAAATTATCGTAGTATTATGATAATTCTAAAATTATTACCGAGGAATGTATCACATTTTAGAGAAGTTTAAACCAGGCAATTTATATTTCAATGCCGTCATTTGAATGTAGTTCATTTTTTTTTTCGATGAAGGTTTAAGTTTTCAAATATAATAAATTAATGTAGTATTATTATAAGTTTTAAAATATTAAAGAGGAATGTATTGCATTTTAGACATGTTTAAATAAAATTGCATTGATGTTGGAAAGTGTTTCATAATCAATGCTTTAAGCATGATTGATCTTTCTTGTTCTACTTGCTGTTAATATCGACACTGTGGAAAGTACTTTACAGTTAGCGCTTAACCGAAACTCGCTTCTTTTGATTCACCTCACCACACGCCACTGGTTAACAGCAGCGTCGTTCTGAAAAGAACACCCTCACGACAAATTCAAATTTTTCAAATATTAAATTTTTCTCTTTTTTAACCCTTTACAACATAGTTGCAAAGTGTTTATGACTTTGTTCATTTTATCTGTCTGTCCGTTCGTAAAAATGACTTTATCAAAATGAAATTTTAGTATGCTGTTGAGACGGTCTGTGGGACGCATGAGAATGTAAATTAATAATATCACCCAATTAGTTTTGGATTGAATCCGGGTTGAAAAAATGAAGAACATTGAATCCTATGGGACCTACAGTTACCTTACACCTTTCTGGTAGGTCGGACGGTCTGGGTTTCAACAACATCAACATCAACCCTATGGGACCTAATTTTTCAAACATTTTTAAGCGAATCTAAAATTCACAAATTGTTTCAAAAATTTTAGGAAATATTCAAATTATTCCATGAAACATATAAAATAAATTTCAGCAAAATATGTTCGGTAGTTTTTAAAATAAAAATTAAAATAATATTGCACCCATACTATATGAAAAGATCACGTGACCCACTTCAAAATAAAATATGGCATCCATCTTGTGCCAAAATCGTGATTTTTAAAGTTCTTTTTAATTTATATTTAGTGTTGCATCCGTCCTCAAACCGCTTTATTTTATTTTATTTTTCTGTGCATCTAGCATATACTGCGCCAACGCAATTACAATATATTGGAGTTTAAATGATAATCAAACTTTGATCATTTCTACAACGAAGCCTAACTTTCACGTATGGAGAATGTAAACACATTAAGTTATAAGGTGAGTTGTATAAGAATTGCTGAATTTCTTTAACGCAAAATTATTTAGCTCTAGAGTCTGCAATATAGCTGATATGAATTTATTTATTGATTTTACATAGAGAAACAAACGATTCCATATTATTGCCTTTTCGATAAAGTTTTAAGCATGGAGTTAGAAAGTAATTTTACCTCCATGGTTTTATGTTTTTAAGTAAAATAAATTATTGTAGTATTGTGATAATTCATGTTCAGGGATGCTTGAAACGTGCTCTCCTGTCGAAATCTCGAATTCGAATTTTCGATCCCGTCACAATACTTTCCTGATACATAATACTATGTATATAAATAAAGGCAAAAACTGCATTTATGCGGATTTAATTTTTTTTACCTCCAATCACTTTATAAATTGAATAGTTTAAAAATTAAAAACTGTAAAGGATTGTTAAAATTCTATGTAAAGTTCATTTAAAATTTGAATTTAAATTATTTAGCAATTTAGAAGAAAAAAATAATCAAGGAATCAAAACAAGGCATATTAATTATAGTTAGGATTTCATCAATAATAACCAGGACATTACAAATGTAGCGATTTTGTCTGTTAGTAACCCCACCCCATACTACTTCATCTAAAATTTACCCTTTCATCTGAGAGCCTTCAAATTTGGCATGGAGACGCAGATCACTGACTCAATTGCTGGAAAATTGTATAAATTAGCAAATTTGAAATCCCTGGGGTGGTGGTATGAGGGGGGGGGGGGAGATGTGATCGAAAAATAAAATGTATTCAAAACAATCGAGTTAGGAGGGTTAAAAGGAAGTTCGCATTAAGACTAAATGGCAAATATCATTTGTTATTGCATATATTGGCGGCAAAGGTGGTAAAAACCTTAATTTTCGTTTTTTTGCTAATTTTGCAGAAAGTAAACGAAAAAATCTGAAACAATTTCCCCAGATACATCAGTCCAACCCAACTATAGGAGAAATAACCTGATATACTAAATTGATTAGAAAAGAAGATGATAATTAAATGTGAGGTTGAAAATTAAAAATCTATCAACATACCAAATTGAGTATTAAAATGTCAGCCGTCAGAAAAAATACCAAGTATCGTCAATTTGACTTGCACGTCAATCTGACATTTGAGGATAGAGAATACAGAGACCACTTCAACAATCAGGACTTACAATTCCTTCCTAATAGCTCAACGGTAGAGCATCGGCTAACGCTAACCAGTACGAAGCTCCGTGGTTCGATTCGCTGTTGGGGCAGCAAGGGTCTTTACACCAGGTACGAAAAAACTTTTACCACTTCAAAAAGGGAATGTCAGAGAATTGCCATTTTTCAGCAAGAAGATTGTGGCAACTAGCGTTTGCTGAGAGCTCTGGTAGACAAGTTAAAGACTATCGAAATAAGATTATTGAAAACTATTTTCGCAACAACAATGAAAACATGGTCATCGTAAGCGCCGTTCAAGGTGAAAATCCTTGTGCTAACCTAGAATCGGGTGACGAATATGATATTGATGAATGTCTAAGTAGACCACAACGAAAGAAGCATCTGAAGCTGTCAGTGCTAAAAGCGTTTTTGGTTGGATCGGATACGAAATATGGCGGGATACCGAATATCTCGTGGATACGAAAATTTAATTTTGGAAAAAGCGCGTAGTCAGACAAAACAAACCAGTATCATATAATTGTTTAAGATGCAATAAATAAATTAATATGTATATATTCATTTTTCTTGTTTTGTTTGCTTTATTTACTGCATTTTCCGCTTTTTAATTTCCAATAAATGTGTTTTTATGAGTATTGATTTTATAGTATTACTGTATAGATTTTTCCCTTGCACATTCCTTATAACGGCCATTCAGATACTGTGACCATTTCTTGTAGTCTCGTGTGTGTGTGGGGAGGGTTATATCGCGATTCTACCGTACGTCCTAAATAAGTGCCTAAACTCGTATTCGCCCACTAATAGGGCGAATACGAGTTTAGGCACGTGTAGGTTAGTACTTCCAGAATAAGTTAAGTTATTATTAATAATAATAAGTTAGTACTTCAATTTCATACAATAAGCATACAAATTTAAAATATTTTTGCAATTTTCGAAATATCGTAATATTACGTTGCTTTCAGAACGCCTACTAGAAAACAAAATAAAAAATAAAACAACCACATAATATCCTTCATATGAAACACAAATAAACAAACAATTTTGCAAATCAGAAGAATTCACAGGCATAGCGAATTCTTGAAAAGCAAAGAACGCCCGTTTAGAATAAAAAATAAAAACCATATTGTAGTATTATGACTTTCAAAACACTCGGAGATTTGTTTCCTGTTCATGAATGAAAAAAACATTTCATGGTTGTACGTAGCTTAGATTTTCCTCTACAGATTATACAGCAGACAACCATCTTCTTTTATTATTATAGATTACGTCTTCAAAATACGAAAATTATATATTTTTTATAAATTTACGAAAAATCACCTGTTCAAAGTACGGATTTTATTCAAAACTTTCTTGGAAGAGAATTTTTCAATCTTTCTGGTGGTGTTCAGATGGAAACTCTGCGATAATATTTTCGATCGCTAAGGCAGCGATTTATGTAAAAATCGCTCAAAATTGCGATTCATAAAATAACTGAAAAATTTATTTGAATTTAAAAGAAAAATCGCTCCAAGGTGTTGCTTCTCAGAGCCGAAATATCTCTGCTCTAAATTTCACGGCTGTACGTCGCTTGGATTTTCCGCTACAGACTACACAGACGAACAAACAGGCACCTTCTTTTAATATAACAAATTGGTTTGGTGTAGCATATTTGACATTCAAAATTCGTTCTTAATAAATGATTATTTAAATCACGCAATCGTTTAAATTCTAAGCTTTATATTTCGTACCTTCTTTTCCAATTAGCAGAACTTGTGCATTTTCAATTCCTAAAGTAGCTAGAGTGCTGTAAAGTGGCAAGGGTCGCTTTCTTTCATCATAAATGGCGAGCTTTCTGTTGTATTCAATTCCCTTTTGTGCGCAATACGAAGAAATAAGAGAGGACAGAACAGCTTTATCATTGGTTTCGATAGTAATAGAACCTCCTTCGGATGGTAGTAAGGGCTCAAGAATAACCTGCATTGGATATTCTGTAAGATAAAAGACATCCTATCAATCTATAGATCGAGACAATGGAAATTGTAAAACAGGAAAAACGCTCAAACTGCTACTCACAAGAGGCAAAAATGACGTTTACAAAGCTTCGTTAAAAGCAGCATATCTATATACGTATATATAAAAAAAGTATGTATGTATGTATGTATATATGTATGTATGATCCAACATCACGGGAGAACAGCTGAACCGAATTTGATGAAATTTGGTGGGTAGTCTTGAAATAGCCTCACTTAAAATTTAGTCTATGTTTCGAGTTACTACAACCAGGCGTTTTTCAGATATTAGTGAAAAACGAAACTATAGTTGGTCTCATCATCACGGGAGAACAGCTGCACCGAATTTAATGAGATTTTGTGAGTAGCTTTAAAATATCCCTCCATAAATTTAGTCTAAGTTTCGAGTTTCAAGGACCAGGAGTTGTCGATATATTAATGGAAAACGAAACTTTTTCCAAGAAGTTCCACTCTCTAACTCCATGATTCCCAACGAAAAGGGTTGGACATCGTTGGTTTAAAACGTGAAAGTCAATTAAATCTCTGAGTTTTGTGGGAGTTCATGGAACGTATTAGTCACTTTTGAAAATCGTAGGTTTGAAATATGAATTTAAATGGAAACTCTATCACCATGGTTTATTTTTCACAGGCTCAATAACGAAAAGTATTAAGAAATCAAAATGGCTATTTAATTATCAGCATTTTGTGAGGATTAATGGCTATTTAATTATCAGCATTTTATATCAAGACAAGTCATTTGACTCTGTAGTGGACACCGATGATGCCGTTAATTACCCTCTGGAATTTCTGAACTACCTTGAGCCACCTGGAATGCCTTCTCATATCTTGAAGTTAAAGAAAGGATCACCAATAACGATTCTGCGGAATCTGGACCCACCAAAAGTATGCAAGGAACACGGCTCTGTGTCAAGAATATTTTACCAAATGTCATAGAAGCCACGGTATTAACGGGAAAGGCAAAAAGACGGGACGTATTCATACCTCGCATACTGTTGATACCAACCGACCTACCATTTAGCTTCAAACGAATCCAGTTCCTAGTTAGAGTGGCATTTGCCATGATCATCAACAAAGCTCAAGGCAAACCCTTAAGTTCGCAGACGTGAATTTAGAAAGTTCTTGCTTCTCTCATGGTCAGTTGTATGCGGCATGCTCAAGAGTAGGAATTTCACAAAATTTGTATGTTTTAGCTCCGGGAGGAAAATAAAAAAAATGTGGTTTACAAACAAGCATTGCGGTAAAACCTAACAAATTAGGAAAATGTCATTTAATTTGTTAACATTTGCATTGTTGCCTAGCGTTTAAGAGTCATTTTAGTTTTCCTTTCAAGCTGCACATATTTCAAACTGTACATATTGACTGTATATCAATTGTGGACACCTAATAATCGCATTCCGAGACGCTGCCCGGAGGGCCTAGCTCCGAAGGGCGTGCCGGAAACAGCTATGGCTTATATAATGCAATAATTTTGTTTTTCTTGCATAATATAATGAATTTATATATAAAAGAACTCACCCGTCCCCTCCTTTGCGACTTGAAGTATTTTCGTTTATTAGTGTTTATTTCGAGCAATCCAAAAGTCTAACTTTTTTAATATCTGTTTTCTAACTTCGCGAATTTAAAAGATATAGCATATAAAGCATATAAGATATTTTTGCGTCGTCCTGCCAAAGATCGGCGAACCAGGTATTTGTGCGCATGCATGCGAATTGCATCGATCTTATTTAAGGCGTATCAAAAAGCCTTTTTAGGGTGTATCAACTGCGTATCTGTACTAGAGAGATTTAGCTTAGTTAGAACCCAGGCAACACCGGGTAATTCGTTCTAGTCATACACGATAAAATATGATATTTTTCTCTCTGTATGTCAGCGTATCGTCTGTACCAGAAAATATAAACTTCGAACAGCAGCGAAATTCGGTTTAGGGGCAGTTAAACTCCGGGGACGATACGGCTTGGAGAGATTTTTTTTTAAATTCTAATTAGTTTTTAGTCATTTTACGAAGAAGAACAATTTTGAGGGAGTTTCACACAAATCGGTTCCTTAGCGATTGGAAATATGTATTATTATATAGTATCCATCTTAACACTATTGGAAAGATCGAAGAACGTTTTTTCCAACGATCTTGGAACCGAATCCGTTGATCCCTTTAGTTTATTTATTTTTAAATACATGAAAATATGCTTATTTTAGCTTATCTGATTCTTATTTCGTCGCGCTCAAGAATGAAAGATTAACACAATTCTAACATTTGACATGAATATGGATTGATATATTTGTAATCTATTAATAGAATTGACTCGTTTTTTGAATTTTCTGCGAATTCTTAAACAAAAACATAAATGTTAACGTTTCGATTTCGGGACAAAGTGGAGCTTTTGTTTCGTTCATTTTCATTGCTATGCTTTATTACGTCATAACCTGCGGGGATCTATTCGTTGCTATGAAAAGCAGCTATCTGGATTTTGCTAGATACATTCTAATTAGTAGTTTTATAAGTGTGATTATTTGTGAAATTGGATTACTATTTTGTTTTGTTTTCTTGATATGAGATGTTTTGAAAGGAACGTACATAATGCTACGATTTTCGAGACTTTAAATTAAATACTGGTTAATAGATCAATAAAACCTTCGGAAAAAATCGAATTTCTTTAAATATGTTCATTTGAGGAGAGTTTCATACTAAAATGTTAGAAAACTTTGATTAGATAAAGACTTAAAATGGTGCAGAGGAATATCGTTTAATAGGAAGTAACTAGAAAATTTCGTTTTCCGATATTTATTGCTTGAGGGTGTGCCACACACCAAAATGTACGATTTGCTATAAGAAATGTCCTCTTTTAAGGGAGAGAGACTAATTTCTCAAGAAGATTCTAAATTCTCGAAAATTCTATTTAAGAAGTTGCTCCACACTAAAACGTTTGAAATGCCCACTGATGGAAAAACATATAATCCGATGAAATAGACTTGAAATTTGATACTAAGGCCAACTGTAAGATAGTAAGGGGGAAATTTTCAGTTAGCCAACATTTATTATTTTAGGATTTGCGCACGCAAAAGGTTCGAAAAGGGCCAAGTAAATAAGAAACACCCTAAATACCAATTCTTAAATGAAAAAATCTGATGTGGGCAACGCCTAACTTTTCTTATATAATGCAATGAATTTACTCCTTTTACAGTCAAAAAATAATGCATAAGATCCACAGTACTGTGTTTTTAACATTGAATTGTACATTTGGCGATTTTCAGGATAACAACATGTAATACTATTTCAAAGTACCCAATTACCTTGTATTTCGCACAAATCTAAATTAACAATTATCAATATTTATATGATCCTCAATTAGCGATACAGTCCATATATTAAAATATTTTAATAATTCATTCAGCAATTAGGCGTCATTTTCATTAATTTGGCGATATTTTTACAATTTTGACGAAAATTTCATTAATCTGGGGCGAAATATAGCCAAATTGACGATACGTTGCTAGGTTATTGGCCAAGTTTGTTAAATGCATGACCAAGTGTTTCAGACAAACGGAGAGAAGAGCATTTCTTATATACTAGAAGGTATGCCCTCATATGACGGTAATCAAAATTTGCGAAACGTTACTTCTCATTCGGCGTCATTTTTATCAATTTGGCGACTTTTTTGTCACTTTGGCAACATTTAAAAAAGTTTGCGACGTCCCCCTAAATTTTTCGCCAAGCGTTAATGACGAATGGACGGAAAAATGGGCTATTCTTTTAGTCTATTCTTATGTTCTGTCCAAGATATTGAACTTTCATCAATTAGTCATAATTGCATTGATTAAGAGTCAGTTTTATCAATTTGGGGAATTTTTATTAATTAAGTGACATTTTCGTCAATTTGGCAATATTAAAATGTCACCAAGTTGGAGATATTCTGAAAAATGCGTCGCCAAATTTTATTCAAACGTTACGGACGGAAAAATGGATTATTCTTATAGTACTGACAGATTCTTATATTCTTTCCAAGATATTGAATATTCGTCAATTAGTCGTCATTTTCATTGATTTAACGTCATTTTTATCAATTTGTCGACATTTTCGTTAATTTGGCAACATTTAAAAGCCGCCAAGTTGGAGACATTCCACCAAATTTGTCGCCAAAATTTCATCAAACATTGTTTATTGAGAAATAGGTTATTTTATGGTGGATAAACGACTAATGGCGTCAAATTACAAAGCTGTTACCCAAAGTGTCTTCTCGCATGAATGAAACGAGCTAGATCTACGAGAATGATGATAATAAATTTATTGCACAATATTACATATGATAAGTCAACATATTTCACAATAGTTAATATATTTTTTTATTTTATGTGATTTCTTTTTTTATAAATTTTTTTGAAAAATGTGCAATATCTCAAGAACGGTTCGTGCTAGCATTCTAAAGTTTATGTTAATTGATTTAAAATGAAAAATTACATAAGAAATTATTATTTGGCTAATTTTATTAGAAGTATTAATTTTTTAATGATTTTTTTCAAAATTTCATTCGAAAATTTAGTGGGGTTCTGAACATTCTATTGCGTTTAAAAACAATAAGCTTTCAGTATTTCATTGATTGTAATTTTTGTACCAAATTTTATTTGAATCGCTCCACTCGTTCGTCAGATATCGTCTCCACAGTCTTACTGACACACACACGCACACACACACACACAGACATCACCTCAGAAACCTCTGATTCAGGGATGCTTGAAACGTGCTCTCACGTCGAAAACTTGAATTCGAATTTTCGACCCCGTCACAATACTTTCCTTATACATTATACTATATAGTATATAAGGAGGAAAGTAACAAAGACTTGAAATTTAATATACGAGAAAACAGCCCGATAAGGCCCACTGAAAAAATAAAATTATTCAAACATTCATATTATTCGATGTTTGCTTATCGTAAGACCGCTGTTTTCCTACGGTATTCGGATAGTATACCTAAGTTTTCGTTTGTCTACTTTTTAGGCATTTAATAAATAGATAAAATCTAGTCAATCGCACAATAAAATTTCAAGAAAAAATCGAATTTTTAAAATATGTTGACAGAGGATGCTCCATACCAAAGCATTTAAAATGTGAAATTAACCGCGAGACAGTGGATTTAAAAATTAGTGCAACGGTTGATTGTTTGATAGGAAGAAGGTAGAATTTTTTTTTTTTTCAATATTTGCTACTTAAATGGGTTCCGCACACAAAAATATTCGATTTTCTGAATAAATAAGTGAGAAAATTAATTTTAAACTAAATGCAAAATAAAGGAATGAAAGTGAGTCTGGTACTTGTAAGATCTATGATGAAATGGGGAGGGGGGGATAAATTCTCTCAGCACCCTCCGGAAGCCACACCACGGACATAAAAATCTGAAACTCAACGAGGCAGAACCTAACAGGAACAATTTTCAATTGAGACAACGCTTTTCGACACATACTACTACAGCTATATAAAGAGCGAGCTTGTTTTAGAGCTCTGCACGGGCTCTGACTGGCTGACCCACGGGTCGGACCGGGCTTGAATTTTCAAACACTGTTTTGCACCCGGGCTGGACTCGGTCTTAGGTTTTAAAAAAATCGGCTCTGGCGTGCAGGACATATTTAATTTTGAAAACGTTTTAAATGAGTTTTAATGGAATATATGAAATTATAATGCTGATTTCAGCTATGTAAAGATAATGTTTAAAAATAAACCGACGACAATCCTAATTCTTTGTACAAAAATTCACGGGCCTTCCTCCGGCCTGGCCCGAGACACAATGCTCTTCGGACTGAAACGGGCTCGGGTTCTGCATCTGTAAATTTCTTCGAGCTTGGGCCTAATTTAAATACAGGTTCTGTCGGGTCGAGCCGGGCTAGGTGAAAGTCTAAAATTTCTACCCGTGTAGACCTCTAAGCTTTTTATCTCCGCTAAACTCCATCGTATTTGCTTAACTGTACGCATAAATGCGCTAATAATGATTGTCGCGTCCTTCCAAAAAGCTATTACTCAAGTATTTCATGAATATTTGTGTATAGTACGTGTTATTAAATGAAGTACGCCTTTTCACTGAATACAGAGTAATTTTTTATTATTTATGTTCAGTGCACAGGAAAAATGATCCACCATAAATAACTTGCACTTTAATGATCATCGATCAACTGCATACCTTTTGCGTGTCAAAAAAAGAATTGATTTGGCTAGTTGAAACAAAGGCGGATATTCCTAGGAACTCACAAAGCGGTTTGTTTAGGGCTTCCAACGCGAAGGGGTCCACAAATATCTCAAAAATTTATTCGTTTGAAACTGCATTAATCTTTGTATACAGGATTTCTAAGAGAGTCCATTAGCATCAAAATAACTTTATAAAGAAAGGTCTATGAGTGTACCCGTTACATCTATCTAAAGTGTGTACCCGTTATGAGTGTACCCATCTATGACTGTACCCGTTACATCTAGTAAAGTGATACTATAATAAAGTGACACTACATACTATAGAATAAAACCTCAAATCTAATTTTCGATGAAACAACATTATTGAGCCCAAATCATATGCATCAACATCAAATACTAAAACTCAAAGTCTGCTCTCTCCATCTGCCGATCCAGAAAAGCAATAGAATTCTGGAGTGATGGTCAGGGGAGAATTTACAGGATAGGGGCCCTAAGCGAAATTCTTCTTGGGGTGGGGGACTCATATTTTGTATCATTAAATATAATTAGGTCATATTGATGTCGCATCATTTCATATGCACTTTGTGATTATAATCGTATCTTAATTCTTTATTTAAATGTGCACAAATCCATTAAATAAAAAAGTTTCATATAATTTTAAAGAATCTTAAAGAAAAAATCTGATGTGGGCAACACATGACTATCCTTATATAATGTAATGAATTTACTACTTTTACAGTAAAAAAATAGGTTTTTCTTATAGTAGATACTAATATTCTTTCCAAAACATTGAATTTTCAACAATTAGTCGTCATTTTCATTGATTTAGAGTCATTTTTATCCATTTGGCGAGATTTTCGTTAATTTGGCAATATTTTAAAAAGTCGCCAAGTTGGCGACATTCCGCCAAATTCGTAGCCAAAATATCGCCAAGCGTTATGCACTAAGAAATAAGTTATTCTTACAGCAGATAAATGACTATTAGTGTTCAATTACAAAAGTATTACTCAGAGTATCTTTTTTCATGAATGGAACGAGCTAGATTCACGAGAATGGTGTCACCCAGTTTATCGCATGGTATTACATATGAAAAGTGAACATGTTTATCAATAGGAAATATTTTTTTTTATTTTATATGACTTTTTGATATTTTTTTTTAAAAATGTACAATATCTCGAGAACGATTCGTGTTAGCGTTCTAAAATTTATGTCAATCGTTTTCTAATGAAAAATTACATAAGAAATGTCTATTTGCGTAACTTTATTAGTGGTTTTGATTTTTTGACGATTTTTTCAAAATTTCATTCGAAAATTTAGGGGGGTTCTGAACATTCGATTGCGTATAAAAGCAATAAGCTTCCAGTGTTTACAGATTGTGATTTTTGTACCAAATTTGGTTCAAATCGGTCCATTCGTTCGTCAGTTATCGTCTCCACAGACCCACTGACACACACACACACATACTTTCACACACACACACACACACACACACACACACACACACACACACAGACATCACTTCAAAAATGTTTGATTCGTGATCAGGGATGCCTGAAACGTGCTGTCCCGTCGAAAACTCGAATTCGAATTTTCGACCCAGTCACAATACTTTCCTTATACATTATGTATATAAGGAAAGTAACAAATTGATATATCTAGAGTAAATTGCTAATGGTTTCTATAATTTTTATTTTATCACCTTAGAATGGATACATGAATTGGAACTTAGGGCTCATACCCGACAATGGAAACAGGTCCTGCCCAGACTATGGTCAACTGTAACCAGATAGCGACCAATAGCGAAGGGCTCTTAGAAACCTTATCCCGGCAGTACTTTTAATCCGACCTTAACTCGACAGCAGTATTCTGACACGATAGAAGAGAATCTTCAATTTTTAATATATTTTTTTTAATTTTATGGCAGAATCTCCGTTGATGTTTTCTGTGAGCTTGTAGGTAAAAATTTAGTTTTATTTGTTTCTGTATTTTTCCTTTTATTATTCTTAAAAATATGTATATTATAATTGTCTAACGGTGATTTTATCTTTTGCAAACCCTTCAGAAGCTCACCAGTGACCTAGAAGGGGAAATTTTAACACACTATAGTATCGACTATAAGGCAGACACTAATGGAATCATATTTTCGACGCTTTCCCCCCCCCCTCGACCGGGGGGAGAGCAAGAAAATGGGATTGTTTTAACTCTATGTTTTACTCTGTTGATATATTGAGCTTTCTGTCTACTCCAAGTGTGCTAAAAAAATAAAAAATCTACAAAAAAGTTTGATATCTCATCAAAAACAAACTTGTAAAAAAAGTGCCTTTTTAAGCTTCACAAAAAGTGTTAGTCATAAAAATTATTAAAATGAAGAACTATTTGCCAATTTTATCGAACTTCATGAATGAAAAGTATAGAGATGAAAAGTTATTAGATGTATTTCGTTATAAACTCGGCATATTTACTTTTTTGATCCAAAGTAGTTTCTTGCTCCAATGAACTTCAATAAATTAAAATAATTTGGTATGATACAACTTAAATTGCGTATATTACATCTTTATATATTGTTATTAGGTAAATTTGTCAAGTTTATTACGAAATACTTCCAATAACGTTTTCCCTATATGCTTTTCGCACATGAAGTTTGATAAACTTGGTGTAATAATTCTTGATCTCAATCGTTTTTGTGGCTGATACGTTTTTTAAAGTTGAAGAACTTCGCTTTTTTTAACAAGTTTGTTTTTGATGAGAACCTAACTGAGTCATTTTTCAATTTAAACGACTATTTTCGACACTAGAATTACCATACATCGTTACTAAAGTTAAGCTTATTAAAAAGAAGTTATAACTTAATTTAGTAAGAGTGTTAAATTCCCTGTCTTTGGCAGGCTTCAATACTAGTAGAGTAAGAATTATTCACATTTATAATTTCAAACTGAACAAAGTAATTAGAAATTTAGGGGCGCCTACTAAATCGGAGGCTTTATGTGACCGATTTGTTTGCTTATAGTTTTTGTTTGCTGCCCTTGGTGGAAGGAAAGAGACTAGTAATGACAAAACACCTGCCATCATTATTTTGTCATATGAGTACTTTTAATTAAAAGAGTTTACTAAATATAAAATTAAGTGAAACAAATCAGCGGTTACCTTCAACATGAAGTTAATTTGGAGACGTCAAAATTTTCTGTGCTGCACCTTTGTCAAATCCTGCCCAGCTCGTTATAAACCACTGCCTTTCAATGTTCCAACACAAGTTGTTGATAAACATTTTCCATTGATCAATTATTCAACATGCAGAAAAACGTCTAACAACAAAATAAGTGCTTCGAGAAAAATCCTCACACTCCTACAATAGTATTCCAAAACAGGCGATTACGATGGTAGCCTCCTCCCTCGGCGCACCTCAGTAGGAAATAGGACAGAAAGTACGCCCGAGTAAACAGGTTTGTTTCGTTACCTCCGTTTGTCCTTGTGATCAAATTACGTGTTCCTTATGATCATATTTTGATGACCATATTCTTTGTTTCATTAAATAGGATGTGTCCAATAGCTGCATTTCCCTTAAAGTAACCAAACGTCTCGATTTAAGAGGGACAGAACCCACTTTTCTCTTTTGTCCCCCTGTCCTCACAATTCTTCTAAAATGCTAAAATGCCTAACTTTTTTAAAATTACATTGACGAAGTTAAGGGTCATAGTTATCTGGTCACGAGATGGGCCTAAGTCCATCCTCGGAGACATGTTCAGACCCATTAAAAACTGATTACAATTATGATTGCTAAAATTGCTATTCATTTGAAATTTACCATACATATAATATGAATTGATACAATAATAAAAAATCTGATGTGGACAACACATGACTTTCCTTATATACTGCAATGCATTTACTACTTTCACAGTAAAAAAAATAGGTTTTTCTTCTAGTAGATACTTATATTCTTTCCAAAATATTGAATTTTCGTCAATCAGTTGTCATTTTCATTGATTTAGCGTTATTTTTATCCATTTGGCGAGATTTTGAAAAGTCGCCAAGTTGCCGACATTCCACCAAATTCGTCGCCAAAATCTCGCCAACCGTTAAACGGAGAAATAAGTTATTCTTATAGCATATAAATGATTATTGGCGTTCAAATGCAAAAGCATTACTCAAAGTACCTTTCCTCATGAATTTAACGAACTAGATCCACAAGAATGAAGTCACCCAATATATTGCATGATATTACGTATGAAAAGTGAACATGTTTCTCAACAGTTAATAGATTTTATTTAATTTATGGGATTTTTTGATAAATTTATTTTAAAAATGTGCAATATCTCGAAAACGGTTTCTTGCTAGCGTTCTAAAGTTTATGTCAATCGTTTTCTGAGGGAAAATGACATAAGAAATGTCTATTTGTGTAACTTTATTAGTGGTTTTGATTTTTTGATGATTTTTTTCAAAATTTCACTCGAATATTTAGGGGGGAGGGGTTTCTGAACATTCGATTACGTATAAAAGCAATAGGCTTCCAGTATTCACGAATTGTGATTTTTGTACTAAATTTCATTCGAATCGCTCCATTCATTCGTTAGATACCGTCTCCACAGTCTCACTGACACACACACCCACACACATATTTTCACACACACACACAGACATCACCTCAAAAATGTCTGGTTCGTGATCAGGGATGCTTGAAACGTGCTCTCCCGTCGAAAACTCGAATTCGAATTTTCGACCCCATCACAATACTTTCCTTATACATTATGTATATAAGGAAAGTAAAAATCCATACGGCTGAAGTAATTTGGGTTTTACAAAATAATGAAGCAAATTTTTGATTGCCTATAATTTTCAATAATCTCTATAACAGTCATTTCCAAACTTTTTGTTTGAGAGAACCCTCTAAATATTTCATAAATCTCGCGGAACTCCTACTTCACTGAATCTAGGTTCGACTGGGGTAATTTACAAAATGGACGTGCAACGCAATTCAGCTCATAAATAACGAATTTATCCTTTCGAATAAAATATTGTAATAATGTTTTATAAAATTGATTGGATAATTTCTTTTTTTAGCTTCCTCTGCAAATTTTTTACATTTGTAAATGCATCTGCTTACATTCTTGTATTCTACTAGGGAATTTGAGCAGCATTTGCGCCTCCTCCTTTGTAGTGAATCGTTCTTTTAATTTCAGGCTTCTATAGGATATATCCTATTTTTGTTTCACTTTATTGTAACAGTATACGGAATGTCTACATCCAGCAGCAAAGTGCGGAAGAAGTACATATCTATTATTTTTCATCTCAGCTTTTTACATAAAGGCCACTTCTCGGACCAGCTTGGTGAAGTGTTTGGTCTTCCGTGTGATGTGCGATAGGATTCATTAGACGATTAATGGAGCAAGGTTGATTATAACGGTAAGAATTAAACTTATATTTATGTTGGTATTGTGGTGATAATTAGAAAATTGATGTAAGTGATTTGTGGTCGTTCGTCTTATACATATATGCTAAATAGGTATTTTAATTTTTTATGATGTATTTTAGATACGTGTAATAAACTGGTAGTCTACACAGGTTACTATTATCAACGAATCTTATAGATGATGGTTTTTACAAAATTACAAAAAAGTATATAATTGTGTTAAAACTTTGCCATACAGTTTGGAATGGTCAGATGTATAGCGAGGATTGGATTGATTTTAGTTGGATTTTCAATGTGATAATCACAGAAAAATCGGAAGACAGGGAGATAAAGCGTAAATCTTTGTTTACTCCTCAACAAGAGTTAAAAAACTGTTGATTTTTTAAAAATATGAATGAAGACTATATATAATATTAGAGACTGGCAAATATATTCTAATACGAATGGTGACACAATAGTAGGGTGTTTGTGTTATCGACATACCGTTACCCTAGTCTCTAATAGTAAAGCATATCGATGAGGAGATTTTTCAAATCTGTACTAGTTGACCATGATCAGACTGAGACAAAAATATAAAATGTAAATATTGATTTATATCAAGACAAGATCCCAAATGGATCAAATGATTTTTTTAACAATCATAATTATCACCACCAGTATATGAAGAATCTTAAATTTCGAAAATGCCAATCTAAACGATGCAAACTGTGTCCCGTGGCTAATCCACAACAAATTACAACAGACAACGAAAGCAGAAGAATTTTTTGGAAGTGCTATAATGTGTTTTATTGTATTGAATGTCTAAAATGTCAAGCTAAATATATAGGACAGACGCAGAATCCTTTAAACATTCGTATAAATCTACACCGCAGCCAGGTGGGAAAAGTACAACAAGAAATTCTACTAATTCAGAATTGAGACATTTTCAAGCACATGAGTTCACCAACATCATGATAACTATAATTGATATAGTACCAAATAAGTCGGAAAGATTGTGGTGGGAGAGCAACCATATTAAACAATTCAATACTGCTTACCCATATGGCCTTAATTCATTAATATTCAACGAAAACTGTAATAAAGAAAGATGCAGAGATAGTTCATCATACCCTCTATCAGAAAACCTTATAAATAAAAAATCTCACAGATGGAAAGAGGAAGTAAAAAACAACATAATAATTATATTAAAACAGAAGAAAAAATTGAAATTATTAAAAACTGAAAACACGATGAAAATTGGATGGATTAAAAACATAGCCAATGGTATCAAGCTTAAATATCTACAGAAAATATGGAATTATATAATACATTTCAACTTAAAATAAAGCAATTGCAAAATTGAAGAAGCAAGTACTAATATTGATATACTATTGGATTTAATCAAACTCAGAGCCAGAATTTTTAACTTAACACTTACAAAAAGTGAAAACATAAAACAATCTAAAGAATTTTTTATTACAACTTTCAAGAACAAAATGTATGAGAACATTCCATTCCATTCTATTTTAAATCATATTAAAGTATATCTTCCTTTGTCTAATATAAAAATCATGATCAATTACAGATTCGTCAAAACCAACGGAAGGAAATTTTTCAACTATAACAAAATTTGTCAAGATGTTGCATCAAATAATGTAGATTCTTGTAATTGTCATGAGAATATTCATAGTGACACTCATCATAAGCATATAATTTCCGGAAATTTGGATTTTGTTAAAGACAAAAGACTTAACAACCTTTTTCAACTCGGTACAAAGTACCGTATACAAGAATTTAAAAATACATATGAAGAATTTTATAATGATCTCGACATCTTCATTTATAGATTGGCGGTAAAGCATGGTTTACCAGTACAAGCATTTAATGAGTGGAAATATAATTTTTACAGAGCTTTTTGTCACTACTACCCGCAGCGCAGCAAAAACAAAAGAGAAATTAAAGTTCCATCCTCTATCAAGCAATTTAAAGAGGAATATGTTTTAACATATACCGATAAAATTGTATCAAATTATGCCTTCACATGTAAGAAGTTCTATGTGGATACACTAAACAAAAGTTACAGGGACAGTGAAATGTATGCTTTAATACCCAGTAACGCATTGATACTGACAAATAGAATAAAGGCACTTTACAAAAGAATAGGAATTGATATTAAAACAATAAAATATCCATATTTGGTCCTCATTCCCAAATTACACAAAATACCTGTCAAGTTTCGAACTGTGACTGTGGGATGTGGTTCATATTTGGAAAAAGCAAACAAAAAACTTCTGGATTTACTCAAAATAGTTACGCATGATATTAAAAGACATAACTCTATCATGATAAAAAACGGACAGGAACTGATAGGCCGGCTGAAATTTTGCCATAACGATATCAACTTTAAAAGTTACGACTTTCGTGATCTTTTTAACAATATTGATTTAACTAATTTACAATTAATTCTGAAAGATCTACATGAAGAATACGATTTAAAACAATTTATAACCTATAGAAGATACATGGACTTGGTGGAATTGGTATTAAAGGAAAACATACTTCACGACGGAAGCAATTTTTACAAGCAAATCAAGGGCATACCTATGGGAGGGAGTTAGTTGCTCGTCAATACTAGCAGATATCTATCTATCTAAATACGAAAGAGGCACCCATATCCTATCGGAAATGCCTTACTTCCGTTACGTCAATGATGTGTTAATTGGGGGATATGAAAACGTCCCATGCTTTGACTTTTCATTCTATCCAAGCGAATTGGACCTTATTGAAAATCTAGAGTGTGAAGACGGATCGGTGAAATTCTTGGATTTAGCAATCAAAAAACACCAGAAATATGGAATATATACAGAGTTACATGACAAAAGAGAATCATACAGGATCAAGGTAAATCATATAATCGATTGGAATTCAAACCTTACAAAGTATGTCTTCAGAAATATAATCATTGGTCACTTTAGAAGAAATCAAAATTACAATACTTTTAGGAAAGACTGCATTTACAAATGTAAAAAATTTGCAGAGGAAGCTATAAACGAAATTATCCAATCAATTTTATAAAACACTTTTACAATTCATTTTTTAAAGAAAAGTTGTAATCTAAATATTGATAATTGAGGTTTAATATTCATGACTGCGAAACTGTTATCCTGATATATCTCTGCGCATGAGCAACTTTACTCTTATAGGGAGATGTTCCATTGGGTTAGACTGACGGATGTTTCTCTTTCAAAATTCGTTTCTTCTTTGGTTCTGAGTCTGTTCTGGTGCTTTTGTTTTCGCACATTTGGGAGACTGACCATGGAATTATGTTGGTGCCGTGAGCGTTACCCGGGTTATAAAAGCTGCTTTAAGCAGAAAAGGGGTGTCGCAATCCACCCTTGCCATTTTTATGTAATTCATATGGTCACTCCCGTCTTTATCTGTTTGCATTCATGTATTCTACTAGGGAATTTGAGCAGCATTTGCGCCTCCTCCTTTGTAGTGAATCGTTCTTTTAATTTCAGGCTTCTATAGGATATATCCTATTTTTGTTTCACTTTATTGTAATAGTATATATATATATATATATATATATATATATATATATATATATATATAAAACTTGAAAAATTGCTACAATTTTTACTGAATTGATAAAAAAGCTAAAAGCAAAAAATAATTTATAATACAACTTGTAAAGCGCTATGCTGCAATTTTACATGTGTATACCTATATAAATTCCGAAAAAGGACAAGTAACAATGTACTCGTAAATTTCTAGAAGAGTGACAGGAGTAACGGCCGGGAGGAGTTGCGACCCCCAAGACTCCGGTTAAGCTTTTTTCCGCCATGGCAAACGCTCCCGTAGCCGATACTCCCTACCCTTTTTACTTCATGACTCTTATAAAACCGTAAAAATTACATACATACATATACACTTTCAATAATATGTAAATCTTTAAAAGTTTACTATTCTACGCTAAAACAAACCAAAAAGCACACTATAAAAATTTTTAACAATTAATTTAAATTACTAATGTATGAAATTACTTCACTCGTGGTTATTTAATACCTTAATATCAATATATTCAAAACTACTGTTTGAAATCCAAGTCAGAGTGGATAAATTTAAAAATTTGGATACAAGACCTATTGGCAAAACTATCGCCATATAAATACTTAAGTATGAAGTTACTCTCTCTCTCTCTCTCTTTCTCTCTCTCTCTTCACTCGTGCCTATTTAATATTTTAAAATCAATATATTCATGACTAATTAAATCCAAGTCTGAGTGGTTATTTTAAAAATTGGATATAAGACCTATTAGCTACATTATCGCCATATAAATACTGATGTATGAAATTTCTTCACTCGTGGTTATTTAATCCTTTAAAAACTATATATTCAAAACTCTATTGTTTGAAATCCAAGTCAGAGTGGTTGTTTATTAAAAATTGGATACAAGATCTATTGGCAACATATATTATATGGCGATATATATATATATATATATATATATAATATATAATATATATAATATATATTATATATATATATAATATATATAATATATATATATATAATATATATAATATATATATATATATATATAAAATATATATATATATATATATATAATATAATATATATGTATATATATATATATATATATATATATATATATATATATATATATATAGTGTGACCAGAAAAAAGTGCTCCAAAAGTAAAGTGAAACGACAAAAAACGGGTGAATAAATATGTTTTATTCCAATTACAGAAAAAAGATATATATTCTAAATTTATGAAATCACAAGTTCGATATGTTTGCCATCACCTGCAATGGCATTTGGTTGTCAGTATTTCAGTATTGTTTATTCCCAAACTTTGAACGATTTATGTACAGTGGTTTTCGAGATATTACAGTTCTTTATTGGGGCGCTTATTTCTGGTCACCCTGTATATATAATATATATAATATATATATATATATATTGACAAGTCAGGAAGTCTTCATAATCGCAAACTATAAATTGTTATTTTTACCTTGAAGGAGATGCAAGTTCCAAATAAAGGTTTAAACTGTGTTAGTTTTTTTTAGCATTTTGCTAAAAGAAATCTTATTTTGCTAATACATGTTCTAACATTGAGCAACAGGTTTCCGGTTTCCCCTAATTGTAATTTTGTACCAAATTTCGTTCGAATCGCTTCATTCGTTCGTGAGATATCGTCTCCACAGATTCACTGATACACACACGTGCTCACACATGCACACTCACGCACTCACACATGCACACTCACGCACTCACACATGCACACTCACGCACTCACACATGCACACTCACGCACTCACACATGCACACTCACGCACTCACACATGCACACTCACGCACTCACATATTTCACACACACACTCGCATGCACACACACACACACTCGCACGCACACACATCAAACACATACATGCATGACTTTAAAAACGTCTGATTCGTGGTCAAGGTTGCTTGAAACGTGCTCTCCCGACAAAAACTGGAATTCAAATTTTCGCCTATATATATGAAAGTAAAAATCAATCCATTGCCTTAGAGCTATAACTTTAACGCATTATTCAGTTATAGCTTAAAAGTAAATGCAAAGTCTTTAATGCATTAAATTAATCAAATCCGAAGTATTTGACGTTCTCCATTATTCATTCAGATTTTTTGCACCCAGTTACCACACTATATTTTGATCGTACTATATTTTGACGCACACATACACACTCTTTCTCTCTCTCTCTCTCTGTCTCCCTCCCCCCCTTTCAACCGTATTCTAATCACGTTAATTGCATGATGATCTACCTAATTCTAATTTTTTTCAGAATGCAGCTACATATAGAATTTCATGGCAGTACGTACTCTCTCTAATTTAAAACCTCTAATTTCGAATAATGTTTTAATCCCATTTATTACAAAATATTCTACCTGTTTCTAATTTTCTATAGAATGCATCTACATATAAGTTGCCGTAGTGATACATGCATTCACACCCCACAGATACACACACACACTGATGGAAATATTTCCCAAAATGTTCGAAATGTGTTCATGATGTCTTTAAGTGCATTTTTTCGTCTAAATGTCGTGATTATCCGTGAACTTCCTGTATACAATAGCATTAAAAAATAATAAAATGATTCTTTAATTGCGTCAATACTGAATTAATTTAATTCTAAAAGTGTGTCTATATTGCTAAATTGGAAGTCATATAAGGAAAAAATAAACTAAATTGCTAGAGTCCTTTCTCTTGATGTGGCTGCTATAGTAACCTTGAGAGAGGAGCGGTCCTTCGCCTATCACGCTGGCGATAAAACAACGTTTGGCGTCTGATTTGAAAGAAGGCTCTCTGGCTTAGTATACTTTCTGGCCTTCCGCAACTGAATTTCCTGCCGCTACAAAAATCATCCGCTTCAATACAATTTCTCTTCCCAGGAAAAACTGTCGCTGTTAAAATTTTAACTATCATGTGCGTGAATATCTAAGCAAGTAAAACTTTCATTGTTTTATTAATAGATCACGTTAAAACCTTAATGATTTTATATTTTTTTTACTGAATTACATGAAAGGTGGCGAAATGTATTATTTTTTTCGCACGGATTTGCAAACTTTCCCGAAACCCCGAGCACGGTCTCATGAAGCCCGAGGGTTTCACGGAACCTGGAATGACTGATCTGTAAGCATTTATATTGCGCGGTAGAACCTCAATGAAATTATAATAAAGATGAATAATAGACAAAGAATAGAAGCAATATAGGGGCAAAACATTTGTGATTGGAAAGCATACAGGGTGTTTTAAATAAAGTAAACAGTGGAAGATTTTTCGAACCGTTGGTTGTAGACACACAGTTCTAGTCACAAAAGAACCTTAACTAAGGTAGGAAATTATGCAATAATAATTTAAATACTATGCAATATTTTTGTAAAAGAAAAGAAAAATTTAAATTTTTATACAGCCTTTCTAGCGAAAAAAGTTAAATTACAAAAGTAGTGACCAAATTTTATTTAGTCAAACTAAAATATGGATCTAAAAAGTGGTAAATTCCCCCTTGACAGCTATACAAGCCGAGTTTTGGTGCGGCATACAGACAATTAAGTTATGTCCCTCTGCGGAATATTCGGCCACAAATGTTGCAACGGGTCAGCTAATTCAGTTATATTCTGAGAAGCCTGCAATTGCCGTCCCCTACAAAGAGTAAATCCTCCCCTGACAGCTATACAAGCCGAATTTCGGTGCGGCATGGAATCAATGAAGTTAATTTATATACCTCTGCGGAATATTCTGCCACAAGTGTTGTAACTGGTCAGCTAATTCAGTGGTATTCAGAGGAGACTGCAATTGCCGTCCCAGCATGTCTCAGATGTTTTCCATTGATGATAGGTCTGGGGACCTGGATGACCCTGGGAGAGTATTAAATCCTCGAAGACAGTGTTGAGAAAGTCGTGCGGTATGTGGTCGAGCGTTGTCTTTTTGGTAAATGTGACCTGGGCGGCTTGACAATATAGGCAGAACAATCGGCTGCAGAATATCATCAACGTACAAGCTAGTCGTCATATTGACTTGCAGCACAACTAGAGGAGATCTTCTTTGACCCAAACCGCCCGACTTACCCGAAGGTGTAAGGTATCTGTTTGGACGGTTGGGAAGTGCCACCCAATTTAGACAGCAACCCAGTAGGGGGATGCATCCATAGGGACCATACCCTCCTTCTCCTTCCACCAACATCTCGGAAGGACTTACGAATCCACATATATAACGTGCCCGTACTTCGTTAAAACACGCGAACAGTTTGGGCAGATCTGGGAATCGAACGCAGGTCGTCTGAGTGCAATCCCCGTGCTCTAACCACTGGGTTGTTCCACCCCGCAACTATAGGAGATCGGCTGTCCCACAAGATGGCTCCTCAGTCCGTCACACTACGTGTGATGGCCGTGTACACTCCACAACAAATGCAGGATCGGACCGCTGTCTCGTCATTCTCCACAAACGTATGCAACGGTCAACAGTTCCGAGAGAAAAGAAGACAACATGCCTCCAATCCGACACTATCAAGGCTGGCCGAGTTCTGCACCAATCCAAACGGCTCTGATAGGCGCCTTAATTAATGGACGCCGACGCATAATCCCACCTTTTGCCAGTAATCTCCAAATAGAATCCCTTGATACAGGATGCATGGAAGATGGCAAATGCCTTTGAATGGCTGATTGCGACACCATTGGTGTGGACGTGGCTCCTCTCCTGACTGCACGATCCTCTCGAGCAGTTGTCTATCTGGGGCGTCCTGAGCCTCTGCGACGGTCACATGTACCTTCTCTGATCCAATGTTACCAATGCTGAGCAATAACCATGTCGCTCCGACCAAGACAGCGACTGATGCGTCTGTTGGACCAACTAGCTTCCCTTAGGCCTATGATGCGACCTGTCTCTAAATCCAACAATTTTTCGTAGCGCCGTCGAGTATGTCTCAAACGCATCTTTGTACATAACTTGCAGTATTAAAGCAGAAAACTCAGTTCCAATTGCCCTTGAATGAGAACACATGTCGTTCTAAATGCTGCACGATGCATCATTCTCATGCGCGTTGCTTGAGTCCTATAACATCATTGGCGCTGACAGTTTGATCATTTGCATAACTTTTAAAACGACATTTTGTATGCCGAGTTTCGCGGCTGTTTTCGTAACAGAATGTATATATGAATAGGGAAATAATTATTCAAACTTAAGTTTGGTGTTAGTTGGAGAATGTATTCAAAAGTTAAAGTCTATACAAACACATTATTTATGAGTAAGGAATTTATTATTTAAACTGAAAAGCAGATTTATTATTTAAACTGTAAAGACAGATTTATTATTTAAACTGTAAAGACAAATTTATTATTTAAACTGTAAAGACAGATTTATTATTTGAACCGTAAAGACAAACAAACCAAACGATTGAGTTGAATGGGTATATTTGCAAGTGTCAAAATGAAATAAAACGATAACGTTCAGCAACGTTTATTATCTTCAAAACGCAAATATCACGCCTTTTCCTTGCAGATTATCAAATGTTATTTTCTGTAGCTCTTTTTTTCAACTGAAAGATCTTAAAAATCGATACAAACCGAGACTTCGTATTAAATAACTCACTCGATCAGAAAATTTTGGAGCAGGAGTACAAAACTTAGATCTCATTCAAACGAACCAAAAGGTTGGGCTGAATAGTGATACTCGTAAAAGAAAATCTGATGCAAGCAGCACATATATCCGATACCTATGTTTGTATGTCGTACGTACGCCACAGAGATATAATAATTCACCATTGTACCATCATCGCGTATTCATGTTCCCCTTAATAGAGGTGCTCCAAGACTACAGACCCAAGGCTCGTTAGCCCTGAAATGAGCTCAAGGTCGTCCATACAAATTGTAGGTCCCTACTAACATTTATCACGGACCCCATCCATATTGCATTACATTACCCACACCACCCAGCTCACCCGTAGATTTAAAGCAGTCCCCCTCCCCTCCATATTGGAGTTTCCCCTCTTTGTGAATTTTTCATGTCTTCTCCCTCAAAACAAAAGATTGGAGGTTTCCTCTGGATCTCGGCCTTCTGATCAAGTGGCACTCGTCCTCCTCATAAGCGACTCCATAGACGGCCCTGGATTACTATGTCTCTCCCAAGAGGCCAACCTTTAATATTTAACATAAAGTTAAATAAATGCTGTGATAAACTTAAATATTGGTAATAATACTGAATTAGCCCGTCAAATGCCTTTTCAAAATCCGCCACTAATTAGTTTGTGACATTTTCTCACAATTTGCTCAGATTATTTGTCTCCAGATCAAGAATTTAGACATTGCTATGGTAATCTTAAAAATATACAGTAAAATGCGGTATCTAGTTCATTTTACATGTTTCCCCTTTATATTGGACTATATCCGATGTTACTTTGGATTTAAAATAGGTGCAGATTCTACTAGTATTCCAAATTATATTCTTCAAAAATTATATTTCAGTGAAATTAAATATTTAATTTAATTCCATTGAAAATGAAGTATAAGAATCTATGTTTCCCTTATATAAAATTGTCCTTAAAGACAAATCTAAGGAATAAAACATCCTAGTCCGTTTTTAAAACAAATTTACAAAACATACGAAGTTTGGCCCACATACGTCAAAATGAAAACTTTAAAATAGTAGAAAAGATATGCTCGTATTACTTTTATCTTGTTGCAATAATCGATTAAATACGTTACAAAATATATAAATTTGAAAAATCTTTGCTAAAATGAAACAAATAAATCACTTAAATTGAAAATATCTATAATTCCCATAACGTTATATCCCAAAGCCGTAATTGATATAACCCAATCAAAAATAATATATAATGTTAATTTACAAAATACATTTTATATCAATTTATTTATTATTGAAATCTGATCAATTGAAAGGAAATCATTTTCTGTATAAACAAATGTGATTTAATTTCGATATTAAGCAACATTTTTATCACTCAATTTAGATAAAGCTTAAAAATAATCGTCTGCACAATGCTATTTATGTATAGATTTGTAACTTTGTGTCTTATATTAATATATCGACAACCCCTGGTCCTAGAAACTCGAAACATAGACAAAGTAACCCACAGTGAAGTAGAGAATAATCACACTAAATTTGAAAATATCCTCCAAAAAATGTAGATTTGTATACGAAATAAACAAATAGACAAACAAACAGACTTTTAATTTTATGAATATAGATATTTCGATATCCTAGTGCAAAGGAGCTATAAAGATAATCTTTATGACATTATGAACAAATTAACCACCCATAGACATAAACTCAAAGTCTTCAGGTGTTACGAACACAACTAACACTTTACAATTTTTATCGATTTACTCCATCATCGCGCAGAATTTGAGTAAGAGCACTTACTTGTGGGATTTCTTTTTGAACGCAAAGTACCTGAGATGGATTCTGGCCTTGGATCCCAATGGGAGCTTTGCAGCAGTAGTTTTTATCAAAAGGACAACCTCCTCCGTCAGATATGCACTGTCTTTGTTAAATCGAAGCCGATAACATTGTAGTCACGTTCTCACAGCAACCGATTGAGTACTAAACATCGAATTCGAATCTTTTCATTCCATTCGCGATATTTACCAGTCGAAACAGGAACATTCCATACGCATTGCTGAACCATTTTTAAGCAGCTAGTAGCCCCTTCCCTAAAAGAGTCATTTTGGATCATAATACTAGGGCTCAGACACCAAAATTGACCATGATTTTCAACAGGACTGCCTATAGGGGGAGGGAGGACACCACACTAATGGGGTGGAGGTGGTCGCCAGGTGAGAACCTCTCATACACACACATGTTTCTCAGGACTTCTGTGTCGCATATTTGTGCAATTTGTTTATTTATGTGTTATATTTTTAATAATTATGTGTTTTTTAATGACCATTTGTTATATAACTCGATATATGTCCCCTTGTATATCCTCCTTTTCTCAATGGATCTGGTTTCTTCAGTTGTCGGGCACAGATTGCATATATTTTTAACCACGTGTTATATGCAATCATAAAAATAACGGATTTTAGTATATCGGTCTAGAATGTGCCTCTGAAGACGTTTCTGATAGATGTACTATTCATTGATTATTTTCCTTTTCCAAATCCTTCAATTATCTATTTTTCCTGCCCTCTCTCGTTACTTTTTACATATCATCATCCACTAACTAATGAAGGTTGAATTCAATGCGCGTTATTATACGACTCCCCCCCCCCTCGGTTTTATGTTGTGTTTACAGATATTGTTCTGATCTTTATGCACTATATATGCACCCCGATAAATTTTATTTTTATCATTTTAAGATATATATATATATATATATATATATATAATTGAAGAATTTTTATTTTACTTGTATTATATATACCTGAGATAGATCGTTAATAGAAAATGTTCTGTATAGAATAAGTGAAAGGCAGATGGACTGAAATGTAAATGTGACATCAAAAATACTATACGACAAGCCATTGAATATTTAAAAAACATGATAAGAAAACATTATAAATAAAACAGGTACCAAATTGGTATAAAATACCCCTTTTTCCCGGTTCCATATAAAAGTTAAGGAATGGAATAAGAAAATTACATGTGGTAAAGAGGGGTGAATAAATTTTTGTACAACACATTAAGATGAAAGTATTGATATAAATCATATATGTAATGCAGGTACTTAAGGTACTAATCCCATTGTTCCCTGCATAAACATGCATGGTGTAAATGCAAGAAATGTGTTTCAAGATGAAAAGTTGAAAAACAGAAACATTGTTTTGCACGATGAGCTAAGCCTTTTCCAGCTCCCAAAATTTTTTTTGAAATTAAATAAATTGATTAAAGTGAAACGCATTTTCGAAACCATATACGTTATCGAGGGCCATACATGTTTCGTTAATGCGGATTCTACGTTACTGTGTGCATTACTGTAAATTGTATTAAAGAAATAATGCACATGACCCGACGTAGAGAAAAATGCAAATTGGATCAGATATATAAGAAATCAAATATACCAGCGTGTGGCTAAGTATTTATAGGAGAATATAATATAATGAAAAGGTATAAGAATATAATTATATAATAATATAAATATGTGTGTGTGTGTGCAGGGTGGTTTCAAATTAAACGCGAGGTGTTTTGATCTCTCTATAGGAAAACTACCGGGTGAATTTCAACCAAATTTCGTACACATACTTTCCTGAATATTCGATTATGCCGATTTCTGAAGAAACAGAAATAGCTTAAATTTCAACCGCCAGAGATGAAATTTGCCTCTGCAGTCCCCGCAACTTACATATTGAGTAACTTATCTAGCAAATATCGGCAAAAAGGAGTGCTGAAGATCACAAATGGTGAGTAGATCTCTACTTAAACCTTTTAACTGTCAAAATGCCTTAAGTGCACCATAGCTGTAGATTAGTAGAAGAAGTTGAGAGGACACAGTCAGTGCTGTATTTTGGGACTAGGAAAAAGAATCTTACTATTAACCGGTGGAGACGCTTGTATGTATGTATGTCCCCCTTCTTCTGACGTTAAAGTACCTCATGGTGTTTTTAAAATATAACATTCGATCCGGAGAGTTGCAGAAAATTTTCAAAAATTTAGAAGATTCAATAGATTTTAAAGTATTTTCGAGAAACTTCTAAGAAATGAAAGAAATTGACCCCGTCCCAAAAAGACATATTCTTCCTCAATTTTCAATCTACGATCTCGATTGTTTTAAACAGGAGTGAAGGTCTTCAAGCAAAGAGATCTGAGGAATTTACAAAACGTCGATAGTTTTTCCCACGCAGTTTTATAAGGCAGACAAATATCCGGAACATTTTAAAATATCCGGAAAAGGGCGACAAGAAGATCCATTTTAAAAGTTAACTCACACCTCAAATTTAGCGCTGTGTTTTCCATGCTTTTTTAAACTGAAGCTAAAAGTTTCAGTTCTGTTGTTCACGTGTCGAAAATTGAAGAAAACCCATAGCTATTTTGTTACGGAATTTTTACTTCCGGAACGATGAAAAAACGTCTTCAAAGGAGCTAACCCATCTAATAGATACTCTAATAGATAAGATAATAGATATCCATCTAATACATTTCACAAAAGGATCTTCATTCTTTGTCAATCTACAACTAAATATATTTCAAAGGGCCCCACGTGCAAAAATCTTGAAAATTTTATACGAATTTTCAAAGTTATTTTGAAATAATAATTTTATTTATTTGCACCATTTATCTTCAAAATCTAACATTTCCTTGTTGCAAACGCTGTTATCATTTTAAGGGAAGTAATACTTAACATTTAAACAATTAAAAAATAATTTTATTGCTCAGAGCTCTAATACTGAAGCTATCTTTGATACTATCGTTATCGTTGGCTAAGTCTCTGTATTATAGGAGGGAGCTTTAGTTGGTCAATGAGGTTATGAGCAGCGCTGGATTGAGACTTAGTAAAAATTTTGAGTATTATATTTGGCGAACGGTTCAGAAGAGTAACATCAGATTCTGTATCTACTCGTTCTCGTTCAGTATTTATCAAAAATTTGTCCATTGTCCGGTTTCTGATGTGTGCCATGCATTAGTCATATATGCACGGATATTCTATCCCTAAGATATTGTCAAATGTAGTTTCTTTCTCTTTTTAGCGATGATAACTTTATGCACTTCAATCAGAAGTCTTTGAACTGTCAGTCTAAATTCCTAATCACTTCAGATACTAAAGGTGGGTCCGGATTTAAAACAGAACTGCAACCAAAACCATTAATTCACAAGTGGGCACATATTGAAAAGCTGTATATTTGCTAAGGGAAAAGCGCCAAACTAAACCATCCTGGTTACCATCCCTTTGATGTCCAGTAAAAAATCCCCATTCTAAGTTACCCAGATTAGTTTGTCAACAGATTTCTTAACGAGATTCTAAGAAGTTAGTATCTTCGGGTTCGCTTATAGATCTTACAAATATAAATAAGTATATAAGGTCTATAAGGGGTTGCAAGTATATAAGGTCTATGGGGTTACTGGCTGGAAAAGATTTTCACAGGAGTAAATGTCTCCTTAGGGTGTTTGGCATCCAGAAGAAATTAGCCAGTCTCTCCTTGATGTGTTTGTCATGCTGTTTTGTTCAGTTGTCGACTGAGAAATGAGACATATACCTTTTACTATACATAAATGGTTGTAGGCACACATCGATGAGAGGCACCAAAATTAAGCAATAGGCTAAAAAAAATGGAGTGAGTACAGGAGAAGCATTGTTGTTTCTTTGACAGAAGTGTTTAACAAGTAACTTTAAGGCTATCTGGTATGGTGAGCTTCATGACCCTTTGCTAGTGGTGGATATGTAGAAAACCCAGACCACACGACCAACCCAAAGGCTAGTGGTGGATATGTGTAAAAAAGCTTTGTGACACCTTTTATATGCGATGCTTATAAAATATACTTCGAAATATGAAAATTGCGGGAACAACAGAGCCCGATTTCATACCTAGCGGTTGAAATTTGAACATTTTTTTCTTCCTCCACCTCCCACCTCCCTTCAGAAAGCGAAACCTCATACTCGGGAAAGTATGTGTACGAAATTTGGTTGCGATTTCGTCCAGTAGTTTATCCCATAGAGAAGTGTATAAGCACCTCACGTTTAATTTGAATCACCCTGAATTTGAATCATGGTATATATATATATATATATATATATATATACTATAATATATTACATATATATATATATATATATATACTATAATATATTATATATATATATATATATATATATATATATATATAATAGTAATAATAGTTTGAAAATCCAATGAAGGAATAGAGAGAAGTCTCAAAAAACCCTAACATTTAAAAATGCCTAACTAATAAAAAGAAGTATTAAATACAGAATCATCAAACAAGTGGAAAATAAAATGTAAATTTCTAGTCATCAAGCTGAAGATAATCAACAAATATCAATGGAATGGAATCGATAATAGAAAATCAAATAAAATCCAAGCATTAAAGCTATACACGTGGATAAGCAGTAGGCCTAAATAAATAAATTGTTCATTTCGATAAAATTCTTCTTCAAGCCCAAGTATTTTATCATAATGAACACAAAATGCATGTTTCTGATATCAGTGACAGATTATATCTATAAACACTGATAACGTGTACTAGATGCATAAAGATTGAAAAATTATAGGAGACAAGAATACCTGAAAAAACACTACATAAGTCTGATTTATTGGAGCCTCGAATGAAGAGACCAATGTTGCCAATCGCAAAAAATAAAAGTTGAGAACTGCTGTTGCCAATCGTGAGATATAAATAGTAATGCGAAAAAGCTATAATAGGTGATATTCTACAGTAAGAGCTACAAAATAATGGGGCAAATGATAATAGAAAACATAGAGGCTGTATATATATATATATATATATATATATATATATACAATAGGCAGCTACCTGCAACTAAAGGACACTGCTGTGATAAGGTGCTGGCAACAATAGTTGCTGCAAGGAACTCATCGGCGGAATGATGGCTCTGGAAGTCCAAGGTGCACGAATACGAGGCAAGATCGGATGATTGTGCGACAGGTCCATTGTCCGCCATCATTGTCCGCCATCCAACGTGCTATAGCCTCTTCCATACCACCCGTGGTACCTTCCACCATCTCACGGCGCTTGGCTGAGGTGGGGCTACCTTTAAAAAGTCTGCTCATAACCCCACTATGGGAGGCCTTTAAAACGTCTGCCCCCCACAACATCGACAGAGTCGTTTAGAGTGGTGTCGTATACGAGCATTATGGCTGCCAGCAGACTGGCATCGCATAGTGTTCAGCGATGAATTACGCTTCAGTCTTTCAGCAGATGACCATCGGAGAGGTTTGTGGAGGCGCCAGGGCCAGCGTTCCCAATCAGCATTTGTTTTACACAGGCACACAGCCATTACCCCTGGTGTGATGGTGTGGGGTGCTATCTCTTACGACAGCAGATTGCCCATAGTCATCCTGCGTACAACTTTAAGAGCTCAACGATATGTTGATAAAATCCTGCGGTCATTTGCTTTACCTTTCATGGCACGTCATTCTGGGGCCATTTTCAACAAGATAATGCCATGCCACATACGGCTCGCATATCGGTGGACTGTCTCCGTGCTGTTGATACTCTTCCTTGGTCAGCAAGGTCACCAGACCTTTCGTCAATCGAGCATGTATGGGACATTCTAGGCCGCCAGATACGGGCAACCCAAAATGTAGCAGATCTGGAGCAACAATTGAAGAATACCTGGCAGAATGCATCGCAGGATGACATTAGGACACTTTATCACTCCTTACCTAGATTCTACAAGCATACATTGCCGCCAAGGGGGTTTCACCAATTACTGATTTGAAAATTCACTGTGCAATTGCTAACCATTGAAGGGTTCTGTGGCCTTGATGTTGTAATCATTTCATTACCCATGTATGAGCTGTACGAATATTTAATTTCAATAAAAACACTCACTTTCTTCATGGTGCTTCTATTTTTTTTTTTTTTTTTTTTTTTTTGCAAAAGAGTGTATATACTGTGCCAACGCAATTACAATATTTTGGAGTTTAAATGATCTTCAAACTTCGATCATTTTTACAGCTAAGGCTAACTTTCATGTATGGGGAATGTAAACACATTAAGCTGTAAGATAAGTTGTATAAGAACTGATGAATTTCTTTAACGCAAAATTATTTCGCTCTGGAGTCTGCAATATAGCTGATATGAATGAAACATTCATTGATTTTATATGGAGAAGCAGACGATTCCATATTATTGCTTTTTGGATGAAGTTTTAAGCATGGAGTTTGAACGTAATTTTACCTCCATGGTTTTACGTTTGTAAGTAAAATAAATTGTAGTATTGTGATAATTTTAAAAATATCGCCGCTGAATGAAAGGAGTGAAAAAAAAATTATGAATGAAATATTCACTGCTTTTATATAGAGAGCCAGGCGATTTATATTTCGATGACGTTATTTGAATAAAGTTCATTTGTTTTCGATGAAGTTTTCAAATATAATAAATTATTGTAGTATTGTAATAATTTTAAAAATATCACCGCTGTATGTATCGTAACTTAAAGATGTTTAAATAAAATTGCATTTCAGTTGGAAAATGTTTCATAATCAATGCTTTTTGCATGATTGATCTTTCTTGTTATTTTAATCCGCTGAGTAGTATGCCATGCTTGGCTCTGGCCTCAAAAATTTTCCAATCGTCCCTTTAAAAACAAATATTGCAAATAGAAGTTTGTGTATATTCTACATTTCTGTATAAAACCCTGCCTGTTCTAAATACCCATTATTGTGGCTAACAGTAAATCAAAGTCTCAATATACAAAATAAACTCGACAAATCCACTTATTTGATCCAAAGCAGTTTCTTGCTGGAATGAATTTAGATGAAATGAAAGGAATTTTGGTAATAAAATTTTCAATTAAGTATGTATTGTATCTCTATATATTGTTACACGATAAATTTTGATGACAAAAGCAGATTTTTATTAGCAACTTTCTCTCCATATACTTTTCACTCATGAATTTTGATAAACTTGCAATAGTTCTTCATCTCAATGATTTTTATGGCTGACACTTTCTGTAAAGCTGAAGAATTTGTCATTTTTTTTTGCAAGTTTATTTTTTACCGGATATCAGTCCCTTTTGCAAGACTTTTCTTTCTTTCTTCAGTACATTTACAACAGTCAGAACACTCAACATATCGATTTGCAACGGCCAGTCTTTAATAATTCTGTAGAACTTGGCATGTCAGTGTCCTCTTTTAAGAAAATAAAGAAATTTGCAAGATTTTTGATCTGTCATCAGGGTACTTCAAAATTTGTAATTTTCAAATTTTGTAATTTTTCCTGTGGCAGTATCTACATGATAATCAGCAAACCAAATTTCAACTATCTAACTTAAACACATTTCCTTGGGGAATTTTGTTGAATACTGGCACATTTTGAGAAAATGTACACTTTTACTAGCCATTATGGTACTTTAAAATTAGAAAGGTTTGAATTTTGTAACTGCCGAATGTAAAATATATCTTAAACGAGCCGAATTTGAAATATATCTTGAACATATTTTCTGTGGAATTGCAAGTTACCCTTTTTATGAGAAAACGGGTAAATATGGCATTTACGTGTTAATAGTTGATTCCTTAAAATTTGAAATTTTTAAATTTTATAGCTGTCCTTTACTGCTACAGGACACTCAGCATACCAAATTTGAACTACATATTTTAAACATATTTTCCATCGATTTTTGATTTAAGTCACCCTATTTAAGGGGGGGGGGGCATTTGAGAGATTCCGAATGGTTATTACTATTATTTAAAATTTTATAAGTGAGAAATTTCTGTTTTCCCTTAAGAAGAACACTCAACATGCCAAAAATTAAACTTCTATCTTTATTAATCGGTTCTAGAGTTTATGTGCAAATTGAAAATTTCATAGAAAAACAAAATGTACTCTTTTTTTTTTTGGGGGGGGGGGGGGGGACCTGGGACAAAATAATACAAATTCATAACCTTTTTGTTTCATCACGACTACCTGTCAAAAAAATTCAGAATCAATATTTTACTCTATTTAGTTTCTAAGATACATACTTGGAGTGAAAAAGCCACTTAATGGCTCGAGTGAAAGGTGTCCTTCAGAGTCTTCAATATTGTAGGCTAAATTTTTGAAAAGAACTTGTCTGGCGCTCTGCCGCACACCTTTATCTAAAGTGATATAAACCAGATTTACAAATTTTAGAAAATCAAATATGTTTTCAGATACGTTATCATTAGATAAAACCAACTGTGATAAGCAAATCGAGCCAATCAAAAATAAGGAACTTAGTTACTTCCCTGCATCGCTTCAAAAACATTAAAATATATCACCCCCCAAAACATTACAATATATCACCCGCCAAAACATTACAATATATTACCCCCCAAAACCTTACAATATATCATCCCCCAAAACATCACAATATATCACCCGCCAAAACATTACAATATATCACCCCCCAAACCCTTACAATATATCACCCCCCAAAACATTACAATATATCTCCCTCCAAAACATTATAATATATCACCGACACAATGTATCACTCCCAAAAATTTTACAATATATCACCCCCTCCCCACACACACACACACACATACACACACACACACGCCAAACATTACAATACGGGGTCACATTGAAATTTTTGAGACAGGGACAGACGATATGCACTAAAAAAAAATTATTGGTTGGATATTTAAAGTTGAATTCTTTTATATCCGCAGACGATAATTTGTGGTAGCAATTACAATTTAGCTATCGTAGAATAAATTTTGAAAGAAAAGGAAATGGAGTTGACGCGAGAGCATTATCGAGCTATGATTTTCTATGATTTTAAAATGGGGCTAAATCAAGAGAATGTCTTACAATTAGCATATGGAAATGATGCTCCATCTCGTGCCACTATATTCAGATGGTTTACAGAGTTTAGAAGGGGTCGAAATTCTCTCTTGGATAAAGAACACACAGGAAGACCTTTGTCAGCTGTAGTCCCAGAAAATGTGTCGGCCATTCGAAAAATGTTAATCGATGATAATCGCTGTACCTACCAAATGATACATGATACAGAAGGAACTTAACATTGGATCCGCAGCTATACATAAAATTATTCATGAAGAACTGCATATGAAAAAATTAGTTTGTCGTTGGGTCCCCCATAATTTAACAGAACACCAAAAAACGGAGCGTTTCAGAATCAGTAAAGAAACCTTAAAATTACTTAATGATGGTGGACACCGCATTATTTCTAAAATCATAGCTGGTGATGAAACGTCCATACCGTTTTTTGACGTTCCAACAAGTCAAGAAAGTAAAGTATGGGTCTTTGAAGATGACCCCAAACCAACAATAGCGGAAAGACAACGAGCAATGGGAAAAGTAATGTATACCGTATTCTTCAGAAGTACAGGTCTAGTCAAAGCCATTAAGCTAGAGGGACAGAAGACAGTTACAGCTGACTGGCACACCACGAAATGTCTTCTAGAAATTCTTCAGGAAGTGAATGTTAGGGGACTCATGCTTCACCATAACAATGCATCTTCTCATTCAGCAAGAATGGCAATCGAATTTCTTGACAACCAAACATCAAAGTGATAGAACATCCACCCTATACTTCTGATCTTGCTATGTGTGACTTTTGGCTATTTTTAATCTAAAAAAAATTACGTGACTGTCGTTTTCATTCCGAAGATGAGATTGATGAGGCTATAAAAGCATATTTTTCAACGATTCCAAGAAATGGATGGCTTGAAGCATTTAATCTTTGGAAAATTCACCTACAAAAGTGCATTTATGTTGGAGGGGAGTACTTTGAACACTCCTAAGAGTTGGTAAGTTTAACTTGTACCACTTAGCCGTATCTCAAAATTTTCAGTGTGACCCTAGTATATTATACATACAAACATTACAATATACCACATCTTGAAAAATAGATGTTTGTAAGTTTTTTAAACATCTATTTCGCAGGATCTAGTATAGATTTAGCTTAGACGATGAGTGATATGGATTCAGTATCAAATTTTGGAGGAGGTAGTAATATTCACTAAGCATTTTTGGTTTCAAATTTTTCATTTTAAGCATCTGTTTTTCAAGATTGTCTATAGATGAAGCTTTGATGATAACTGATACGGATTCTGCATTAAATTCCCTAAGAATTTCCACTTCCGGTTCAAAAATGCTATTTGTACATCTATTTCTTAGCATAGACTATAGATAGAGCTCAAACGATGAGTAATATGACTTCAGCATCAAAGTTTGGAGAGGGTAGGAAGACTCAAGGCTTTTCCATTTCTTGGTTCAGAGATGTCCCTTTCTATATATTAAAACGAAAATTTAAAGTTTTATTGCAACATCTGTTTATTAGTATAGGTATAGATAAAGCTTGACTCATATGGATACAGCATCAAATTTTTGAAGGGGATGGGGCTCACTAAGGATTTCCACAGCCGATTCTTTTTCCAATTCCGGTTTAAAAAGAATTCTTGATCGATTCTCGATGATTTTTCGAATCTGCTGTAGATAGAGCTTAGATGATGACTGATATGGATTCAACATCGAATTATGATGGGCGTAGGGAGTAAGCATTTTCCATTCCGGTTTTGATGTTATTTCCAATTAAAAATTTTACATTTTTTTGCAACATCTATTACTCTATATTGTCTATAAATAGAGTTTAGATGTTGACTGACATGGATTTAGCATTGAATATCAGAAGAGGGTTCACTAAGGATTTCCACTTTTCGGATCTGGAAATGTCACTTCCTGATTTTCCGAAAATTCTTTTGACTGTACGATATAAGTGTGAGTACATACCTGCGAGCCCAGCTAACCAACTTGGGTTTATAGCCTTCAGTGGGACATCGAGGCGCTACCACTTCATCTCTTTTCCAGCAAAGCCGCAACCTCGGTCGCGAAACACGGCGGAATCATTCACCGGGCAGGGGCCGAAGGCACCTGCCGGGCCCGACTCCGGTCACCGGCCAGACCTGGGCTCAGGGCATAAATAGCCACAGTCCCGTGATCCAGCCACCTGGAAGAGTCCGGGGACTGCCTCGTCACTTCCGCGATTGCATCCATGAGTCATCAGCAGCGAGGTTGATTACCCCCGGATTAATTTGCCCCCCAGTTTGGAGGATCAAGGCTACAGAGCCAACATCCGAAACCACCATCTTGGGTGGCCCGCCCCGGGGGGGACGATATAAGTGTGAGAAAGAGTTTAAAAATGCTTAATAGTTCCGTTGAAAATGAAGTGTATACACCTTTTGTCACCATATGAAGGCTTCTTCTTAAATAAATTGTTTCTTTTATTTTACCCTGACTACTATATTTGTTACGCCAACTTTTGTTAATGTGGTCTTTCATACTGCCAAAAATATATTGTGGCGTGAACGGTTGAAATCAGTTGAGATTTCTTAACCGAATGTAATATAAATTCTGATGTGGGCAGCATACGACTTTCTCTACATAATGCAATAATGCAATGGTTTTACTTCTTTCACAGTAAAATTATGATAAAACAAGAAAGATCAATCATGCTTAAAGCATTGATTATGAAACACTTTCCAACTTCAATGCAATTTTATTTAAGCATGTCTAAAATGCAATACATTCCTCGATAATATTTTAAAACTTATCACAATACTACATTGATTTAATATATTTGAAAACTTAAACCTTCATTGAAAAAATTGAACTTCATTCAAATGACGGCATTGAAATATAAATTGCCTGGTTTAAATATCTCTAAAATGCAATACATTCCACGGTAATAATTTTAGAATTATCATAATACTACGATAATTTATTATATTTGAAAACTTCATCGAAAACAACTGAAATGCATTCAAATGACGTCATAAAAAAATAACACGCCTGGCTCTCTCTATAAAAGCAACATTTCATTCATAAATAATTCCCCCATTCATGTCATTCATCACAATACTATAATAATTTATTTTATTTAAAAATTAAGACCATTGAGCTACAAATAAGTAATCTTTATGCGTAAAACTTCAGCGAAATATATCGTCCTTCTCTTTCTAAAATCAATGAATATTTCATTCATATCAGCTAAGCAGACTCCATGGACTAATTTATTTTGTGTTAAAGAATTACAGCGATTCTAATACAACTCATTCTATATATATTGCTGTTTACATTTTACATAGGTGAAAAATAGGCTTAATAGTAGAAATAATCATATTTGGATGAGCATTTAAACTGAAATAGATTGTCATTGCGTTGTTTTAGTATGTAGATGCACAGAATTTTGACAAAAATAAAGTAGTTTTAGAACGGATACAACACTCAATATGAATTAAAAAGAACTTTAAAAATCACGATTTTGACACAAGATGGATGCCATATATCATTTTGAAGTGGGTCATGTGATCGTTTCATATCATGGACACGTGATCGCTTCATATAAGAGGTGTTATTATTATTTTAATTTTTATTTAAAAAACTACTGAATATATTTCGCTGAATTTTTTTTTATATATTTTATGCAACAATTTGAATATTTCCTAAAATTTTCGAAACAATTTGTGAATTTTAAATCCGCTTAAAAAATGCTTGAAAAATTAGGTCCCATAGGGCTCAATGTATTCCATTTTTTCAACCCGGGTTCAATCCAAAACTAATTGGGTGATATTATTCATTTATATTCCCATAGGTCCTATAGACCGTCTGAACAACATACTAAAATTTCATTTTGATTAAGTCATTTTTACGGCAGTTATCGTGCTAACGGACAGACAGACAGACAGACAGACAGAATGAACAAAGTCATAAACACTTTTCAACTTTGTTGTAAAGTGTTAAAAAAGTACGCCTCTAGTGGGTGAAATTAACTAGATCCACGAGAAGGATGTTAACAGGTTTGTCGCATAATATTGCATATGGAAAGTGAACATGTTTGATAATACTAAGTGCTTTTTAATTTTACGGGGTTTTTTTTTTTTTTGTTGTTGTTGTTTTTTATAAATTTATTTGAAAACGTGCAACATCTCAAGAATGGTTCATGCTAGCCTTTTAAAGTTTGTGTCATTCGTTTTCTAATGAAGCATTACGAATGAAGTGATTTATTTATTTAACAGTGTTGAATGTCCCAATGACTTAATGATTTTTTTTAAAAAGTCATTTAAAAATGGTGTAATATCTTGGGAACGGAGTATCTAGCGTTCTAAATTACGTCTGAAATGATTATTTACTTGTCATTAATAAAGGATTTGATTTTTTTAATAATTTTTTTCAAAAATTCCTTTGAAAAATGGGAGTTTTCCCGAACATTTGGTTGAGTTTAAAATCAGTAAGGTTTCAGTATTCACTGATTGTAATAATCGAACCAAATTATGTTCGTAACGCTCCATTCCTTCAGGAGATATCCCATCTACACACTAACAGACACACACAAACTAATACACACGCACGCACACACACACACACACACACACACAGGGAGAGAGAGAGAGAGAGAGAGAGAGACATCACTTCAAAAATATTCTATTCAAAAACATTCGATTCAAAAACATTCGATTCAAGTTTAATAATGTTTAAAACGTGCTCTTCCCTCAAAAATAATTCGCATTTTTGACCCCGTCACTATTCTTTTCTTTCCTTGTACATTAATACTATGTATATAGAGAAAGTAATAAGGAAGATATAGAGTACCTGTCAAAAAACAAAATTCATCCACCGCCTTGATTCAAAAATATTCTCATTGGTAAATTTAAAGTGGAGTCGAAGGGCAATTATTAATAATGAATATTTAGTAAATATTTTAAACCCTACACTTAATATTTTGCCATATTTAAATCCAGCCCAACCCCATAGAGAAAAAAGTATACTAACTAAAAGAATAAGAGGTACAGACCATCATCAACTTTTGGTGACATACTAATGTAAAGAGAATACTAATAGAATACTAATGTAAATAGAACGCGTTCAATTGCAAAAATTTGTATATATAAACTTTAAATGTATATATAAACTTTAAAATGCATAACTAAACAAACACAATTAAAACTAAAAATATTTGAATACAAAATATATGCATTTGGGGTTTGTACAAACTATAAATTTCTCCATTGGCAAAACCTATTAGGTTTACACTTTTTAAATAGCTGCCATTTTGGAGCTATTATTCTTCTCCCAACCCGAAACTACGTGGTTGTCACGAAATGGTTGCGAAAAAACATAGTAAACAATAAGAAAAACACAATATAATGAAAATATAGATTTAAAACATAATGGAAATATTTTCTCGATGTGTATATTTCGATAATTTAAATCAGTATAATGATTGTTTAACGTGTATTTTCTTTCCATACCCTCTTCCCCCCCCCCCAAAAAAAAAAGCCCCCGGTGACCTAAAAGACTGAATCTCCGCACACTTACAGACAGTAGTAGTCAAAATTGTGGAAATCTTTTGGAAAAAATGTATTTTTGAGGCTTGATGGCTCCTAACTCCACGTTGTTTTTTGCACCAATGCCATAAAATTATATATCAATGAAAAGGTAATTTAATCAAGATTGTAATGCAATAAAAATTTGTTCAATTATCTGTATGTTATCAAAAGTTATAGCCAAATAACCAGATTAACAGATTAACCACCTATAGGCACCGACCTGAAGGTTTACAGTAATTACAGCCTATGGTGAAGGAATACCTGCCAAAACCAGAAATCGAAACTTAATGCCAAGATAAAAATAATAAACAATTATATACAATATGTTTGTCTATACTAGATACAGATAGCATTTCACAAATATTTCACATCCATAAATACTTATGTGCAGAACTGTTTCAAATGGGTGCAACGGTATATATAAAAACATTTCTAAAATTGGTTATTACATATGAAATGCCAAGAATAATTTTCAAAGATATATACATCTATATATATATAAAGAAGAAAGGTGTGTATGTATGTATGTATGTATGATCCACCATAACTGGAGAATGGCTGAACCGAATTTCATGAAATTTATCTTGGTAGTCTTGAAATCGCCCCGCTTAAACCATAGGCCATGTTTCGAGTTTCTACGACCAGTGGTTCTCGAGATATTAGTGAAAAACGGCACTTCTTCCTAGGAGATCTACTCTCTAACTCCATGATTCACAGCGCAAAAGGTTGGACATTGTTAGTTTAAAACGTGAAAGTCAATTAAATCTTGTTTTGTGGGAGTTTAGTGAAGGTATTAGACACTTTTGAAAATCGCAGGTTTGAGGTATGAGTTCTACTCTCTAACTCCATGATTCACAACGAAAAAGGTTGGACATTGTTGGTTTAAAACGTGAAAGTCAATTAAATCGAGTTTTGTGGGAGTTTTTTAAACGTATTAGACACTTTTGAAAATCGCAGGTTTGAGATATGAATTTAAAAGGAAACTATCACCATGGTTTATTTCTCACAGGCTTACTCAACAACGAAAAGTATTAAAAAATCACAAGAAAGATTAATCATGCATAAAGCATTGATTATGAAACACTTTCCAACTTTAATTTTATTTAAACATCTCTAAAATGCGATACATTCAGCGGTAATATATCACAATCGGCCCTATATGTTCCGGTGTAATTTTTATCATAGTTTTGTATGGTAAATTCCGAGCAACGCAGGGTAATCGCTACTAGTAATATATATACAAAAATATATATACAAAGCTACTTATGCAAACATACATACAAAACTATGCAAGGTGTCCTAGAAGCATTGACCTCGGCTTTTATTCCTTAAATATTGATCTTAGACATATATAATAAATTACAAAGTTGCGTAAAAAAGGTACAGAATTTTATGAAATCGATTAACATTTTCAAGGGAATTAAATTTTAAGAAATACAAAATTTAAATTTTTATACGGCGCCCGTACAAAAACATTTCCAATGAGTAAAATGTGCTCCATACACTAATAAGGTGATCACGTAAATGGTGTTATATTTTTAATTGGGCTATATCAGTTACGACCTTGGGATACAAGATTGCGATAATTAGTGATACTTTAAATTTCAAGTCATTTGTTTTATTTTAATAAATATTTTCCAAACTCATATATTTTTAATGGGCTTAACTGGATAAAACAGAATAAAAATGGTACTATAGTATATCTTCTTCCATTTTATCTTCTCCATTTCGGCGTATGTTAACCAAACTTCATACTTTTTGTAAATTTGTTTATAAACGAAAAATTCTTCAATTTGCCAGTGAAGATAATTTTGCACAGCGAGAACAAAAATTCTTATATTTCTTTTCGCTTGAAACCTTAAATTAAATGTTTCAATTGAATATTTTTAAAAACAATATCATCTAGAATGCTACTAAAATTTGCATATGTTTTAAATCACGAGAAACACCTGCTAGCTAATCTGCTAAATAATTATAAGTAAATTAATATGTGATCATATATAAACTAATTAATTCTTGAACTAACATTATTTTCATATTTTAGTCATAAACAGAGCTCAGCTCACCCCTAAAAATTGCATTAGCATTAGCCATTGACGTTTCCATAAAGGGTGCATTGGGTTCAAACATACCCCTTAAATTTTAATATTGCTTACGTTTGCTACTATTATTATGTATACTGAAAAATTTTCCCTTTAGAATCAGATGTACATCATATATAATCATATTTTTTGTCTTTTAAAAATGTACTTTAATCTGATGTTTATTTATTATTTATTTAGAATGAAACCAAATGAGAGTCATCAAGATTATATAAATATACTCATTCGCAACACTAATTTCCACATAAGATGAATCGATGGGGTTGGTCCACAAAATCATTTCGTATTCTGAATAATATGCAAGTCATTAAAATATCAGGAAAATTTTTAATTGAAAGTTGAACTCTCTTAATAGAATTTGCTTCGGATTTCTGTAAGACTGTATCTTAAGCTCATTGCAATGATTTATACCATTAATTATTTATACTTTATTGTAGCCTAGAACAAATTACTCGGCATTGCATAGGTCCTACATAAGCAACCGCTACTTAAATAATACATTCACAGAATCGCCTCGATGTTTGCGCTCCTCAACCGTCGAAAGAAAATAATAATAATAATAATAGACGTAGCCCAAACCTCACCGTGAGTTCTAAGGCAGGCAAAAGTCCACCAGCTACTGGAGAAAGAAGCTCTTAGCAAGAAGAATCGAAAATGTTTATGCGTTTGATTAAAAAATCGCAAAAAAGAAAATAATGCAGTAATTAATTTTATTTTGTGTGTGTATCTGAGGGGGGGGGGGGTAAAAGGCAAAGGCACACAACATTTTGCCAAAACATGGAATCGTGCTAAACTTTTAGTCGCTATAAGAAAGAGATTTGTGTGAAAATTACTTAAAATCGTGCTAAAACATAAAATAACTGAAAAACTAAGTCAAATTAAGAACAAATCTCACCGAGGTGTATTTTACCGAGTCCTGAAGTGCCTCTGTACCTAATTTCTTCTCTGTCCAACACTTAAATTATCCGCCACAGACACACGGTCAAACATCTTCTTTTAATATGTAAGGTTAATAAATATAATTTCGAATGTGAGCAATTTATGCGTGTTATTATCGTTTGCCGAATGGCAACAAACATATGCACATGTTCGACGATTTGGGTTGTTTACATTATTCGCTTTTAATAAAGTAAGAAATTTGCTTTATTTTAAACGATCTTTTAGCAATAATAACACCTTGTACACAATTTTTTGTCTTATTTTATAAGTATCAGCTGCTTAAATCAGAGTAAACGTTCCATATGTTCATCGAGAATTCTCTGTAAGCATACAATTAGGCTCAACCAACACTTAGCGTTTCTGCCATTATTCTCCTGTCACTTGAGGAAGAGAATATCAAAACCGATTGAGATAATGTTGAGTCGTTTTACTAAGGTAAATAATACTATATAGAATTTATACTAAAAATATTCTTTCTGAAGATATCTTTGACATTAAAAAATCAAATTTAAAGCTCTTTTATATTTATTAACTTTCAGTGAATATTTTTCCCCCGTTATTTTTCACGGGGACTTACCAGTCTATATAATAATTGTATAACGTGTTTGCGTCTTTCCAGACCCTTTAGAACACCTCCCCCCCCCTATGATAACCTAAACGACTGATTCTTTACAGAAATATGATATTGACCACAGTACAGATCTTAAAGAAGCCGTGTAGTCGATTTTCTGGGTAATCGGGGTATTCGGGAATGGAAGAAATGGGGGTATTCGGAAAGTTTTTCCAGACCCTCCAGAAGTCCCCCCGGTGAGTTAAAATGCTGAATTTTTGCATATAGTATCGATTACGAGATAGTACCCAACTGAATCAATTTTCGATTAAAATATCATTTTCAACACTAAGTGTCATGCATTGTTTTGTTAAACAAAATAAATCTCGGGGTTTGTACTAACGAGCATTTCGTACTGCGCATTGTGCAATGCACTTGCTGACACTTTTAGTAACATAAACTGAAGGAAGCTGTCCACGTGTTTTTCCCCATTTGGAAAAATATGAAAACTTCAAAGTTCAAAATATAGCTATTTTAGTAATTTTAAAAAATATTGCAAATTTTTTTTATCTTGGATGTGGGGTTAACCATCAAGCCTTAGATAGCTTGGTCATGAAATCTAGACTCTAATAGAGAATTGTCCAACTGGCTGTTCTCGAACAAGGATTATGCTTAGCACATAAAATGAAAAAAATTTTGAAATGTTTTCTTTTAAAATGAACAAATAAAGATATTTCACAAAATACACTACTGTAATAAAATATAATACATAAATATTACATAAATAATTTTCAATGGCAGCAAAAAAAAAAATTTTTTTTAGAGGAATAATTATTTTATACCCACAAAACGTATTGTGCACTTTCCAGTAAATAAAAGGGCTTAACTTACAAGAAAAGTATTTTAACCTAAATTTTTTAACTTTACGTAAATATTTACGGCCATTAGATTAAAAAATGTATATAATAATTATGAAAAGAATATATCTGCTAACATATCTGCTAATATATATACCCCTACAGTAACACTGAAAATTCTTAGAATATGACTATTTAAAAAAAAAAAAGAACAACACCTTTTTTTACACTGCACAAATTCCAGTTTTGTACTACAAAAATTATTTTCTTACTACACAAATTATGCGCCACCTACTACACGTTGAAAGAAAACCCTGATAAAAGTTTAAAAAAAAGTTAATCTTTGACAGGTTTAAGTGCTAGCTTATGTAATTTCATGTTTCATTTACCTATTAATTTATATGAGTTTTTATCACCATGCATGCATAATATAATTATAAATTATTAATAATATTAATATAGATATTTTGCACTCCTCCCTCCTCCCCGTGAAAAATCTCTAAGTAGCACGTCACTGACATCCGCAGTGGTTTGTCAAATGCTATTCTAGATTGCAAATGAAATGCCTGGTACAATTTGACTGAATGAGAAGCGAAGTGGTCTCTTACCCGCCAGCAGCGCTGAAGACGTCTTCTAGAGACGAGCGCAAAAGAGGAAGTTGGCAAGAGGACGGGCTGCCATTCCTACACGACAGATGCCAGCATCACGGGCAGCACAGCTGCTCACTGATCATAGACTTCCAAGGTTGACTTCTCAAAGAAAGTTCGCAAAGGTGTCATCGCTATTCGTAACCCCGGGGCCAGTATTATTTTGAGTGCTTTGTAATTCGATTTATTTCCACGCTGCTTTTTTATTTCGATTTTTAAAAATGATAGCATAGATGATACATGATTGTTTTTAACATGCAGTAGCATACATTTTCTGCAACACGAAACTGGAATTTGTGTAGTGTGAGAAAACGATTTTTTATCATTTTTTTTTTCATTTTTGCTGGTTTAGGGTTTAGCGTATTCATAAAGATTTAATTTGTTTATTCTAGTGGCTGTAAATATTTTATTAAAATTGAAGAGCCCGGTCTGAAAGACTTTTCTTGTGGGTTAAGCACTTTTGTTTACTGAATGTGCACAGTATGTTTTGTGTGTGTGAATAAATGATTAATCTCCAAAAAGGAAAAAAGAAGCAGTGACATAAACACATATATTTAACATCTTTTCCTTTTCATTTTTACGCTTTATACTGCGCTGTTTAAATTCTATGAACAACAAAGTGAAATTTTCGGTCAAAATATTTTTGCTGCCGTTGAAAATAATTTTAATAATATTTATGTCTCACATTTTATTACAGCTATGTGTTTCATTAAATATTTATATTTATTTATTTATTGAAATAAATTTTAGAAATTTATTTTAAATATGCTATCTAAGCATTATCCTTGTTCGAGTGCCGCCAGTTGGATAATTCTGCATTATAGTTTGAAATTCATGGTCAAGTTATCTAAGAAAGGGTGATAACTGCCCCTTCCCCGAGATACAAAATTTTGGATATCTTATAAAAATTACTAAAATAGTCATATTCTAAACGTTGACAACTTTCCAGGGAAAAAACATCTGGACCCCACCCATATTCTTCCTCCCCGCAATTTATATGTTGCTAATACTGCCCGATTGTGCAGGACGAAATTTTTCTTCTTAAAAATGTCTAGTATTCTGAAATGGCAGCCATTTAAAAAGATTATTTTTAACCATTTGTCGCAGACCGTAGCGTTTTTCACTCAGTTTAAACATATGTTATTGTGATTTATTTTCTAATGCGATCTGCTTTCGTTTTATACTCTCAAATATTACATGCAAGCACTCTGTAAAATGATTCTAAATGTCAAGTTAGGACCACAGTCTAAAAATAATGCATGTCTTATCAAGTGACAGATCAGCAAATTTGGATATTGTGAAAAATGTAATAATTCTTACTATTTAACACTAGTCATTTCACCCACGCTTCGCGCGTTCTCAATGGCTAGTTGTGATTAAATATGACACCCAGCAGAATGATATCAAATTGTATATTTATTGTTTTTGAGAAGCAAAATATTGTTTTATAAAAACCCCTTTGTACCCACCCTTAATTCGGATTTTCGAGACTTTTCGTTAATCTGGAAACTGAGATGGATCGAATGAGACCAAAACTGAGATTCTGATTCAAGTGGAAGTGCTCGATCATTTTGAAAAGAGGTTTTGAATTTTTTTAATGATTCCTTTGCATCATCACCCTTAATTCGATTTTTTTTTTTTAATTTTAGATTTGTCCCTTGGTCTCATAACTGAGACGGATGAAACGACATAAGAACCAACACCGAGATTCTAGCTATAGTAAGTAGAAGTACCCAATAATTTTGATACATCACCCTTTGACTCACTCAGTTCATTGCATATATATTATATAGATAAACATACGAAATTCGTGTATAATTCGTTTAATATTTCGAAAAATATAATGCTCCCTGTGGAAAGATAAAATTTCTAGTATCTCGAGAATGCCTCGTGATAATTACTAAATGAGTTTATTTATTTCTGGTTAAAAGTACTTCTAAATCATTCACTCAATTAAAAAAAGTAAGCATATTTAATTTATTATTAATTTTCCGTTTTAGATTTAAAAAAAAAAAACCTGCATTATCTTCTGAAAAACTAATCTTCAAATTATGTCAATCGACTCTAAGCAATCGCCTCTAATATCAGAAACGTTAACTATCTAGTCATGCAGCTGAATAAGACTGACTGACTAAATGATGAATTACACAGCCAAAACTGCCGAAGGTAGAAACTTGAAACTTTGCATATACAAGTGGGACTTGACCTATAAGTAATGAAAAAAAAAATGTAAAATCTACGCATTTTGTTCGAAAATGTTATATATCTTAGAACTTTTATCTTGAGAACAGTTAGACATAAAAAAAAAATTTATAGCATCATGACCAGAAAAAAATATCATAAATTTTCTTAATGAACTCTATTTGTGTGCAACTGCCCGTTCCTGTTTTAATGTACAGTTATAGCAAACTATTTTTTATATTTTAAAATAAAATTTTTATACAGTTTTGATTTCCATTTGTAACCATAAAAATCTGATATGGGCAGCACATGACGTTCCCTACATAATGCAAGTACTTGACTTCTTTCAATGAGAAATAATGATGGACAAAATCCACGATACGTTTTAATATTGAAAAGTATACTGACATTGCGCTTCCCCACTGCGCTTTGGCGCTATTTTGGATGACAACATGTAAAATTATTTTGAAGTACCAAATTGACTTATATTTCGCGCAAATATAACTTGAGACAATTAGGAGTATCGCTGACATTTGCTAAGCAACATTACTCCATTATATTAAAATATGTTAATTATTAATTAATTAATTTCGAGTCATATTTGTAACTTGAGTGTAATGTGTGCCAATTTGGCGACAGTTTCGTCAATTTGGTACCCCCCATTAAAAATCGCCAAATTAGCGATATTTTGTCAAATTAGTTTCCAAGGTCGCCAAATTTATCTTCAAGTGTTACATATTTAGTGATATTACTGTTCAATTTTATGTAACTTTTTTTAGATACATTTATTTAACAAGCGTGCAATATATCGAGAACAGTTCAAATTACCGTTCTAAGGTTTGTGTCATTTATTCTAGATCAAAAAATTACGTATAAAATAATTATTTATTTAACATTATTGAATGATTCATGATCGAATAATGTTAAATGAATGATCAATAATGTTAAAATCATCCAGACTTTTTTTTTTTTTTTTTTTTTTTTTTTTTTTTAATTCGTTCGAAAATTTAGAAGTCTTCCTAGCATTTGATCCGCATCTAAAAATCAGTAGGGTTCCGGTATAATCCCTTATTGTAATAATCGTACCAAATTTCGTTCGAAATTCTCCATTCGTTTGTGAGATATCGCAACCATAGACTCACAGACACACACACTAACATAGATGGGCCAACGGCCGTACCGTGCTGAAAACACCGGTTCTCGTTAGATCACCGAAGTGAAGCAGCATCGGGCGCGGTTAGTACTTGGTGGGTGACCACCTCGGAACGCCGCGTGCTGTTGGCCATCTCGGGTGCGGTATCCCCGTGGTTTGCGCGTTAGATTTGCACGCTGCCACAAAAATGCCGCCGTGTTCATGCGGAGTACGATCACGTTAAACATGTGGGTCCGTAAGTCCTTCCGAGAGGTTGGTGGTAGGGGAAGGAGGGTACGGTCCCTGTGGATGCCTCCCCCACTGGGTTCCGGTCTAAATTGGGTGACACTTCCCGGCCGTCCATACAGTTACCTTACACCTTTCTTTTAGGTCGGACGGTCTGGGTCTCAAAAACAACAACACTAACATAGATGCGCACAGAAGCACATACACACACATGTACTAACATACACACACACATACATACACACACATACACTAACATACATACACACACACATACACTAACATACATACACACACATACACTAACATACATACACACACCCTAACATACATACACACACAGACGCATTATTCCATTGTGTGAACTACCTCAGAACCCTTCTTTCAAATCAGGCAAACGTCATTTTATCGCCAGCATTGATACGCGAGAAAAGCTCTCTTTCAAGGTTATAGCAGCGCCGAATTCTCTGCTTCAGGAGAAACACCTGCAATTTTGTTTTTCTTTTTATATGGATATATAATTTACAATTTAGCAATATAGACACATTTTAAATGTCGTCAATGGACGACTAAATGGTTCACACCAACGAGTTAGAATATATGGAGAGAGTGCGGTCCAATCTGTTCATGTTAGAAACGTGGTCAAACATAGAGCAGGTGCTAGTGGTTGTGGAGGAGAAGGCCACTCATGCTTTGACGATTTATCGCCTAAACTGTGTCGTGTACCTTCTGTTTTCTTTTTTAACTTCTATTAAAGTTGAGGATGAATGGGAAGTTGTTACACGTATTATATATACATGATTTTAAAAAATATGTATGAAGAAAAATACGAAATAAGATTAGAAGATTTTTATTACCAAAAAATTTTATTACTAAAGACAAATTTTGTTAATGAAGTCAATTTCATAAAACAAATTGAACTGCTAAACAATTGCAAATAAAATATAATAGGAAATAGATTACAAGTATACAAATTGAGGAATATGTATAATATATTTAAAAACAATTATAAAGTATATGAAAATTTATGTGCATGCTCGCTTAATATGTGGAATTCTCCACTTTTATCCAGATAAACTTTATCTTTGAAAGTTATGTTAGCAGTATCCATATCTGCTTTGAGGCGTAATACGATTGAGTCATTTTTACATCTAATTTATTTTAATGTATTGTATGAGTACCGTCAAATATAAAACAATGTAATATTTGCAATAATAAAATATTTAACTTCATTTGCATTTTTTTTAATATAAAATGACATTTCAGAATAAAATACAAAATCATGTCTAAATTCATAAATAGGGGCTCAGATATTGAAATAGCCACGATTCTTAAATTTTCAAAACGTGTTCGGAAGTGTTTTTGCTTGCTTAATCCACATAGAATCTGGAAATTGTTTAAAACTGTTTTTCTATAAAGTATAGGAAATAAATACGATTATAATATATTACGGAACAAAATAGAAAAATTGCATTTAATTATAATAGTTTCAGAGATTTGACTGCTAATAATTCGTTTCAAAAATGCTTTAAATAAATATTGTGAAATTTACATCCAGAATTAAAAAGACCGTAAGCACAATTGCAGTGCGCTAACTCAATGTGGCATAAAAATAAATGTTGTACAATTATATTAAATATTAAAAACTTATAGCAGAAATTGAAGATCAATCTATCCAAAATTATTTCTAAAAATTTTAAAAACAACTAAAGCATTAGGACCAAAATTATAATTAAAGCTATGTGCAGAATTTTAAATTTTAATGACCTTTAAATAGAGTTAATTTTGTATTAATACTTCTGCATTTGTTTTGTTGAAGTTTCTCAGTATGAAGTTTCGCAGTGTGACACAGCCTTATTTTAAAAAATTCAAAGAGTACGGATTTTATTAACAGAACTTTGTGGTTTTGTATTGGGTCGTGGTTTAAAATGTGATCATTTAAATTTGAGAAAAGATATGGATCCATCTGCATCATTGAATAAGTTATAAGTGTGTGCATAATGTTGCGTTTGTGTAATTTTCCAGCAGCTTCAATTATACGAAAAGATTTTTCTGCAACTTTGCAAAGTTTATGTATATCATCACCAGGCGATATTAATCCATCTCTGTTTTTAATTTTAATTAAATTGGAAAAAGAAGAGTTCACTGTTAATGCCAAAATACATTGTGAGCACTTGAATGATTTGGTTAATTTTTTTATGATGAATCCTGAAATGTAGCCTGCAACATCAGTAATAAAAAGGCTCAAATTGCTTAGGTCCATTATATTATTTTCTATGTCTCTAATATTTTGTTCTACCGTTTCATCATAAAAAGTAATATCTTCATTTAAAGTATTAGTGTATTTGTTTATAGATGATGAGACATTCAGGATATTAGTTTCATCTAACGGCAAGCAGTTTGAATTAAGGGAGGATGTAATCTGGTGATGAGAGAGTAATCTAACGTATGCTGATTTAAATTGTATAGCTGTAGGGTTATTGTTGTCTCCGCCTTTGCTTCGTACTGCACTAAAAAACTTTTCAATGTGATCTTGGGAAAGTTTGTACGTGGGTAAAAAAATTAGAAGCTGAAAATCAATTAAAATGCTATATAGTAATTTTGTGCTATTGATACATGTTAATAAACCTAAAAATCCCGTTTTTCTGTTACTATGTAAAATTAAAGGGCAATTTATAGTTTTAAAAACAACTGAAGCATTAGGACCAAAATTATAATTAAAGCTATGTGCAGAATTAAGTTTTAATGACTTTTAAATAGAGTTAATTTTTTATTAAATGCTTCTGCATTTGTAATGTAAAGTATGTAAGTAAAAATGTATGATGTAAGTAAAAATATTTATATTGGTAGAACTGTTTCTAGATCAAGAAGCCTATTACTTAAATTATGATGAGAAGAATGTGAGGTTCTTTTAGAGTTAAGATTGCTCATTTAATAGATTGCTAACGCATGATCAAGAAGTCGGTGATTCAAATACTTCTTTGGGCAAGGCATATTTCTTTCTCGAGAACTAAACAAGAGTTGTTGTTGTTGAGACCCAGACCGTCCGACCTACCAGAAAGGTGTAACTGTTTGGACGGCCGGAAAGAGCCACTCAATTTAGACCAGAACCCAGTGGGGAAGCATCCACAGGGACCGTACCCTCCTTCCCCTACCACCAACCTCTCGGAAGGACCTACTGACCCACATATTTAACGTGATCGTACTCCGCGTGAACACGGCGACAGTTTTAGCAGCAGAGGGAATCGAACCGGGGCCGGCGGGATTTCTTCTTCTTATCCAGGATCTCTTCCAGGCCTACTGAGAGCAATTCCCGCGTGCTAACCACTGGGCTACCGCGCCAAACTAAACAAGAGTGTAATACCAAAATACTTCTTGAAAACACTGGGAGTTTGGTGATACATCCTTTGAATTTTAATTTGTGAACGGGGGGAAATATATCTTTTTAATCGAGATGTTTATATGAAATTAATTCTAACCAGCATCGGCACCTATAAAATTTATTCGGAGGGATTCAAGGATAAGATTAACAACATCGACTAGTTTGATGTCCGCTTTTGTGATTTTGGAGTGTCCCCTTGTCATCCCCTATGGGCGTCCATGCTAACTAGTAATACTTATTAAGTACGATTTACTCTGAACTAGAAATGAGATCATGCTCATATATCATTATATAAAATGCACCGAAAAGTTATGATGTAAAATCTAGCTGACATTTTCAATGAATGTAAACTATTATTATATTTTATTATGAACGTAAAATTTTATCATACGACACGTCTTTACTCTCATTAAAACTCCCATTTTTCTTCCCTCGCCACCCAATCTTGCGAGTCGCCAACCGTCGCCAAGTTCCACCTCGAAGGGAAAACATACGAGGATACCGAAAATAACTCTATAACTATCAGCAAAGTACTCCAAATGTTTTTTTAAAGTGCTAGAATGACATTATAAGTCTTTTGCAATATCACAAACACCAAAAATAAAGCAAAACTTCTAATTATACAGCATTAAAAGCAATGAAATTAATACCCAAATGAAATGCACCATGCTAAAATCTAGCACAATTACTTTTTAACTCTATTTGTAAGATATATAATGGAAACAAATGTTATCCATGAAAAGAGTAAAGCCCTCCTTGTACATGCTTTTACTTGCAGCCGTAATTCCAACAGTACATAGCCATTATTTTAGCATTTCTATTTGTCGAGTACGCTCTCTGTTAGAAATTGCCATTGAAATGTATTGGGTCACAGTCGGAAGAAAATGCGTTCTCGGGGAATTCGTCCGTAAGACACCTGCCTTTATCTTTTATGACGATTGCAACCCTTAAGCTCTCTCCATTATACTACCTCGATGGTTCACACTCTGGCCGCTGTAATAAAGACAAATGACGAAGGTCAAAGTGCCTGGCCATTTGAAAAAAAAAAAAAATTTAAATGTATTATTTCGATTAAGGTATTGTAAGATTCGAATTAAATTAATTCAATGTTGACTAAATTATAGAAGCGGATATATAACTTACAATTAAGCAATATCAGAGGCGTAGCTTCTCTGAGGCGAACTTGGAGCGAACCCTGCTCTATCACCCCACCCCCCAACCTCCCCCCAAGCAAGGTACATCCTCAGTGACTCGTACAAAAGGAGCAAAAAAGATACAACTACAGCTACACAACTGTCCTTTTACGCTTTTCCATAAAATTTAGGTATTTTTTAGTATTTGTGATAAATTCTGAATACTAATAAAATCATATAAGTGTATATAAGATTATGTTAAGATAGCCAATCATATACCGTCTATGTCTACTTACATTAACGTATTGGTAACTGTTATATTCACCATTAACAGCCAGGAGTCAGGTGAAAGTTAATCAGCAAAGTGAATGTACAAAATTGCACTTTGCTTTATGTTCTTTAAAAATTGACACTTCTCGCTTTGGACGTAGCAAAACGAGTGATTATTGGATCTATATCGAGATTTTTCGCCCTTAATCGTTCAATCGAATGAATGGCAAGAGACGACAGTCGAAGTTGAGACATCGTTGATCTGAGATACTGCTTGATAAGCTTCAACTTTGAGAAACTTCTCCCAGATGAAGCAACAGTGACGGGAAGTGTGAGAAATAACAAACTAGTAGTTATAATGTCGGTGAACGAACTAGCCGTTTTGCTGTGGCACAGAAGTATCTCTGATAGATGTCTTAGTTTGGAGTTCAGCTGCAAAACACGTTCTGAAACGAATGAGCTGAACTCCCAGGTTGAAAGATATGTCAAGGGGGTAAGAGTCAACAAGTTTATCCGCTATCTTAATTATTTCGTTGTCTGGCATACTGCTGTCTGTCAGAACCCTTGGTGTTAAACACTGAAAAATTGCAGTTACTTCAGTGATTGCCTCAAAACGAGCCTTCAGTTGCGCCAGTATAATGTCTAAATTTAGACGAAGACTTCAACTCTGAACCTCTGTTCCAAATCTGATAGTCATTGATCAGATATTAATTCGCCATCCATTTGCTTCTCTTGAGTTGCTCGTTTTTCTTTCAACTGTGGCGATACGCCCCAGACTTTGGCCAAAGCACTGGCTTCTTTAACCCCAGGCCAACGTTCACGCAGCAGAGTCAGTCTATTGACTAGGGAATCTATCAGTTTGGAGGCCTTCCCAATTTCTTCCTCTTTGCTTTGAAGAAGGTTTGAAATAACGTCGACACTACCAAGAATATTTGATTGCACAACATCAAAAATCACAGTCGAGAAGTCTTCGAAATAGTTCAGAAAAGACGTTGCACTGTTTCTCTCCTCCGGAAATTTGCTGCATACAAGGAGATGTGTCAACAACCTCATGACGTCTGGATAGCGGGCACGTAACGCGGCAAGTGCTTGGCAACGTGAGGACCACCGTGTAGTGCATACCCGCTTTATAGTAGTCTTCATAGGTCCCTGTTGAAGCTGATTCCAACGACTGATGGCGCTGAAAAACAAAGTAGACTCCTTGCAGTCAGTCAAAGAAGCTGCGAAGCTCTGTGTTACCAGCAACAGCATCGTTAATCATCAGATTCGGGCGGTGGGCGAAACAGTGCACATATCGCGCCGCCACATTATGCTGCTTGATCCGCATTTGTAGTCCACAATATATACCGTTCATGTTAGCTGTACCGTCGTAGCCATGTTCGCGAAACCTATCCATGCTGGTGAACTTGCTGACTAGTCCCAGAGCGATTTTCTCCAACTCTTAAGAGAACTGACTATTTATTTGTGTGAATCCAGCAAACGACTCCTGGATATCTATTGCAATGGGTTGGTTATTTTCGTCCCGTTTAATGTCAACATACCGAAAGATACAGCCCAGCTGATCGACTTTCGCTATATCCTGTGTCGAGTCAAGTAAAATTGAGACAAACGCAGCTTGTTTCATCTCATGCGTGGTTTGTGTTAATACTTCTTCTGAAAGAAGATTTACAATCTCGTTTTGAATCTCAGGACTTGGATAATTCATTGTCCCTTTAGAACGCTTAATGAGGTCGGCAAGGATGTTATGGAACCGCGCTAACAAATGTATGGCTTTCTGGAAGTTCCCCATTGTTACAGATCCGTCATCTGTTTTACGATGTTCTCTAAAAGCTAAGTCGTTCGTGCTTAGAAATAAGAGTAACGTCTATGATACGTCAAAGCACAAGGCGCCAATAACGCACGGTTTCCTGTATATTTGTCACGAGTTGGTCATCAATGCCTCTTTGCGAAGCAATGCCGTCGAATGTTTCGCAAGCTAGCGAATGTTCTGAGCTATTCTCGTGGCTACGACTGTAACGAGGTTACGGCTACGTCGTCGTTTGCTACGTGACGTCAGTGTGGCTTGCAACAAAACGAGTTTGCCTAATCGCTGCATCAAATCGTCGGTCCAATCGACTCCGCTGTGTTATCATGCTATTTGCTATGGAACCTTGAACATAAAATACTATATGCGTAATGTTCTATTAAGATATTGGACCTGTCAGACCTATAAATTTGTAAATCTAACCATTTAAGATTTTGATACGACAATGCGATTCGTTCGCTGTTACTGACTGTAACAAAAAAAAAATCGATCGAGGCGCCCTGAAGCAATTGCTCCACTTCGCTCTATGGCACTACGCCACTGAGCAATATAGATACATTTTAAATACAATGTCTCTAAGACTAGAATAAATTAATGCAATATTGACTAAATTGAAGAAGAGTTTTATTATTTTCTAATACTATTGTATAGAGGAAGTTCAGGGATAATTTTTCATTCCATATTTAAACGAAAAAATGCATTTAAAGACATGATGAGCACATTTCGAACATTTTTGGAAATATTTCCATCAGTGTGTGTATATCTGTGAAGTGCAAATGCACATGTATCACTATAAAAATTTATATGTAGGTACATTCTGCAGAAAATTAGAAACAGGTAGGATATTTTGTAATAAATGGGATTAAAACATTACTCGAAACTGGAGATTTTAAAATAGAGAGAGAGAGAGTACGTACAGCCACGAAACTTTATATGTAGATGCATTCTGCAAAAAATTGAAATTAGGTAGATCATTATATAATTAACGTGATTAGAACACCGGTGAAAGAGGGAGAGAGAGTGTGTGTCAAAAATATAGAGGTAAATATGAGGATCAAAGTAAATATCTACTGGACTGATACCTACATTTCTGACCTTGAACGTTCACTGGAAATAAATTGCCCCTCGCGCTTCCCTTTGGGCGCCCATAGAACTTTTTTCAGAGGGCAAACTCATAAATGAGACGTACAATATCGACTAGCTTGATACTTGTATTTGTGACCTTGAACGTCCACGGGAGGGCAAATACCCCCTTATGCTCCATTATGGGCGCCCCTAGCAAGGGCGCTCATAGAACTTATTTCAGCGGAGGCAAACTCAATGATGAATAGCTTAATACTCACACTTGTGACTTTGTACACCCCTATGGGCGCCCATGGCTATAAGTGTGCACAGCTTCAGACTTTATGGAAATTTTTGTGGGGGTCCGGAAAGACTCTGTTTTTCCATCCCTAGGGAAATCGAAACTTCGGCTCCCTTAAGTTCTGTCCTGAGGTTAATAGTATAAGCAGGGAGCCCTTGTAGTAGATGTCCATAGGGGAGGGCAAGGCGGAACTTCCGCTCCCCTGGACATTCAAGGTCCCAAATGTAGGTATCAAGCTTACCAGTATCGTACATATCATTCTTAAGTTTGCCCCCTGGAAAAAATGCTATGGGCGTCCATGCTTATAGTATCGACAACGACAACGGGACAGAACCTAACGGAGGTGGATCTTTTTGTTTCTCTCCCGAGGGTGAACAAAATGGGTGGGGGTGTCAAAAATTCTTTCCAAACTCTACAGAAGTCTCCACAACATAAGAAGCTGAAACTTTGCACACTTACTCTCATTGGCGCCCATAGGGAGGACAAGGGCCGCTTAAGCTTCCTGGGCATTCAAGGTCCCAAATGTAGGTGTCAATCTAGTCGATAGTGTACATATTATTCTTACCCTCTGGAAAAATTGTTATAGGCCCCCATTCTTATATAATCGACAACGGGACAGAACTTAATGAAAGTGGATATTTTTATTTCTCTCTCGAGGGCAAACAAAATGGGTGGGGATGTCAAAAAGACTTTGTCAGTGACTTTGCGTCCTTCGCAGCTTAATCAAATTAACTTTAATTTTGATCAAATATGGCTTGGCAATTTGAAATATAGCTAATGTCCGCTAGGCAATATATTTTGCATTTGAGACGGTTATAACCATAAAACTCAATATCTTAAATCTGTATCTTAAATCAAGAATATTAATTTCCCTAAAGGGACAGAAATTGTCAAATAAATTAAATTTCATTTTCCAAGGGTTTTTCATTTTCCATTGAAGGTTCTGATTTTTTATGATTTTTTTCGAAATTTCTTTTGAAAATTTTAAGTCGGTTTCCGAATATTCATGTAAAATCATTAGATTTCCATTATTCACTTATAGTAATAATTGTAAAAAATTCATACGAAATGTTTCATTCGTTCGTTAGTTATCGCATCCACTGGCTCAAGGACACACGCACTAACATACATACACTGCAGAGTTCATTGTAGCGATAAGAGCTTGCAATTTCGTCCCGGTAGCTCAATGGGAGAGCATCGGCTGGCCAGTTCGAAGATCCAGAGTTCGATTCTCGGTTGGAGCAGCAAGGTTCTTTACAACACACACACTAATATGCATACACACACGCGCACTGATACACATACACACACACACGCACCAATACACATACACACACTAATATACATGCACATACAGTAATATGCATGCGCACACATACACACACGCACACACACGCACAGATATCACTTCAAAAACATTCAATTCGAGTTCAGGAATGTTTGAAATGAGCTCTACCGTCAAAAACACAAACTCGAATTCGAGTTTTCGACCCCCGTCACAATACTTCTCCTATACATTATACCAGTGTTTTTCAAACTTATTTGGTCGCGAAACCCTTTAAAAATTTAATTTGATAGCAGAACCCCAAAATAAGGAAAATCCATTGTTGTCCAAATTATGCATTAAAATTTTACTCGTTTTTAAATTTTCAAGACAATTTACATGAAATTATCCCGCTGAGGAATCTCAAGGTTTCCGTGGAACACATCTTGAAAATCGCTGCATTATACTATGTATGTCGGGAAAGTAACAACTATTTAGTAACCGAAAAATATCGAGCAAATTTTCCTTACAAATTTTGCATTTTTAAAATGACCCTCCTTTCCTTAAAATATTCCCTCCTTTCAAATAATCATTTCGTCACTGATTCTTGTACTATATAAGTATTGAACAATATACGGATCCTACACATATATTTATTACGAAATCTCGCATATAATCGTTTTATTCAAATAATAAATTATATATGTGAGTGGAACATTTCTTAAACTAATTTCAAACAATTTGTATGCAGTGCACAAAGTTCTTAAATGCATGTATTTTCATAGTATTATTTTAAAACTAGAAAATACATAATAAATGATGAAAATAGTCACGTACAAACGTATTTAACGACATTCTGATGCGCAATGAAATCAACGGTCTTCATGAACAATGTCATTTATTATAAACATTTCGTCTTTCCTTCCGCTCTTGTAGGAGTTGCCAAAATAGCGTACCAGAACTAGAGATGAAACGACTTTTGGTATGTGATGTGAAAGAAAGGTTCTGTGGTAGTTCACGATCTGGAATAATGCACCATAGACATGACTTCAAAAACGTTCGATTTGAGTTCAAAGATGCTTGAACCTGCTGTTTCATCGAAAACTCGAATTCTATTTTTCATCCCCGTCATAATACTTTCGCTTAATTTCCCACGAGCGCATGGTAAAAGCGCAATAAACTCTCGGGAAAATACCATGTGATATCGACCACGGGCGCGAATTTAAGTTGACCTACGCCATTCCGATAGTTTTAGTTTTACTTAAATTCACTGAATATTTTTGGGTGACGTCATGTAGATGTATGGCCGTAGATGAATGAATGACTAGGGTTCTTTGGTCTCTTCAAACGGAAACTTACATTTAAATTCGTCTAAATATTCGTTTTAATATATATATATATATATATATATATATATATATATATATGTATGTATTACCTATTAAAATTTTATTTTATTATTATTTTTTTCTATTATATTATTTATTTTCTAATTTTTTTTCTATTTAAAATCTTTTTTCAAGGCTATCAAACTGATATCACTAGTTACTTCTGCTTTTATTGTAAAAGTTACAATTGAACTTTATTATTATTATTTTCTCATAATGCCCAAATCGCACGAACAGTGCAAGAAAGTCTTGCTATATTTTTTTCTCTTTTAATATGGGTATATATTGTAAAATGCATGATCTCTTAGATTAGAAATAAAATAATTCAATATTGACTAAATTAGAAACTAACTTTATTACTTTATCATACTATTATATAGAAAATGTTCCCGAAAAATTTAATTTGACATTTAGAAGAAAAAGGCATTTAAAGACACCATGAACACATTTCTAATATTTTTGGAAATATTTCCATCAGAGTGTATATGTCTGTGAGGTGCGACAGCACGGATTACTATAAAAATGTATATGTAGATGCACTCTGTAGAAAATTAGAAACAGATAGAATATTTAATATTCAATGTAATTAAAACAAGAATTATTTGAAATTACAGATTTTAAAAAGAATACGTATAGCCATGAAGTTCTATATGTAGATGTATTCTGTGAAAAATTATTGCTCCTCATGCGCTTCCCTATGGGCGCCTATGGCAAAGGCACAAATAGAACTTTTTCTAGGAGAGCAATCTCAATAATGATACATTCACTATCGAGTAGCTTGAAATTTACATTTATGACCTTAAATGGCCCAAAGAAGAGCAAGTGCACTCCTTGCCCTCTCCTATGGGAACCCATAGAAATTTTTCCAGGGTGGACAAACTCAAGGCTAAGGCGTTCAATATCGACTAGCTTGAGACCTACATGTCTGACCTTGGACGTCTATGGAAGGGCAAGTGTCCTCCTTGCCGTCCATTATGGGCGACCATGTAACTTTTTCCAGGAGGACAATCTCAAGGATGAGGCTTTCAATATTGACTTGCTTGAAACCTACACTGTAACTTTAAATGTCGACGGGAGGGCAAATTTCACCTTACGTTCCCTTATAGGCGGCCATGGCTAAGACACCCATGAAACTAATGTCAGCGGCGACAAATTCAAGGATGAGACGTGCAATATTGACTAGCTGAAGACCCAGATTTGTGAACTTGAAAGTACAGAGGAGGGCAAATGTCCCTTGCTCTCTCCTATGAGCGCCCATTCAACATTTTCCAGGGACTGTAAACTCAAGGATGAGACGTACAATATCTACTAGCGTGATACCTGCATTTGTGATCTTGGGACATTCACGAGAGGGCAAGTGCCCCCTTGCGCTACCCTATGGGCACCCATGCCAAAGGCATCCATAGAACTTTTTCTTCCGGGGCAATCTCAAAGATGATGCGTATATTATATATCGACTAGCTTGATGCCTACATTTGTGAAATTGAATGTTCAGGGAGAGTAACTTCCCCTAACATTCCTCTGTGGGCGCCCATGACAGTAAGTGTACAAAATTTCATGTTCCTGTGTCGCGGAGACTTCTGTGGGGTCTAGAAAGACTTTTTGACACCCACACACATTTTATCTGCCCTTGGAAGAGAAATAAAAAGATCCGCCTCGGTTAAATTATGTCCCGTTCTCGATACTATGAGCATGGGCGCCCATGGCACTTTTCCAGAGAGCAAACTTAAGAATGATACGTGCATTATTGATTAGCATGATACCTACATTTATGAGACCTTGAACGTTCAGGTGAACGTATAAGTGCGTCTATGCCCTCACCTATGGACGCCCATTGTAAGGGCTATCTGTTTATACTATTGACCTCGGGACAGAACCTAACGGAACCGAAGTTATGATTTCCCCATGGGTGGGAAATAGTCTTTTCAGAACCCCAAAAGCCTCCGTGACATTTGCCATGGGCGCCCATAAGGGACGTAGAAAGTTTTCAATATGGGTATCAAGCTAATCAATAATGTACGTCACGTCTCTGAGTTTGTCCCTACTGGAAAACGCTCTACAGTGCGCGAAAAAGTATAAGGACAGCATATAATTGAATGAAAATATACTTTATTTTCACTTTATCAAAATTAATTTTTTATATTTCTGACCTCTAATGTGAAATTATACAATAATATTTACAACACATAAAACAACAAATATGAACCTTACAAAAATTTACCTTATAAAGATTATCACTAAAGAAAATATAGAAAAAAGTATAAGGATATGTTCTAAATTACTTAGTATTTCTCTTAATAATCAAGAGAACAACCTTTTTTTTTCAATTACTTGAATAAGCCTTGAGGTCATCGATACTGAAAGTTCATTTAAAGTGTCTATGGAAATATTCTTCCAAGATTGTTTGATGGCTAACACAAGATTCTGTTTATACTGATATTGTGAGTCATTCTTATAAATTTCTTGGGTTAGAAGACCCCATAAATTTTCTATTAGATTGAGATCGGGACTCCTCACCTGCCAATCAAGTAAATTTACTGAATTAGCTTCAAACCAGAGTTTTGCACTCTTAGAAACGTGTATAGAAGTGTTATCCTGTTGGAAAGTATAGTCTCCTGAAGTTATTAGTGGGGCCTCAGGTAACAAATGCTCGCTTAATATATCAACATATTTGTCAGAGTTCATTTTGTAGTTAATAAAGACTATAGGCGTGGTTCCGTATGTTGCAAAAGAGCCCCAAATCATTACTGTGCTCCCACCGTATTGACGTTTGAGAAAAACTTCTTTGGTTTTACACAGATTATACCAAAAATAGCGAAAACCATCTGGCCCATCAAGATTGAACTTCTTTTTGTCCAAAAAGATTACACCAATCCATTTTGGACCGAGAGAAATGTATTTTTTTTTTAAATTCCTGTCTTCGTTCCTTATGTTCCTTTATAAGAGTCTGACTTGTCACTAACTTTCCATACCAAATATTGTTTATACAAAACATTTTGAACTGTTCGTATGGAACATAGTAAGTCCAAATTTCTTCTAACTTCATTTGCAGTTTCTTTTTTCTTGCAAGAACTGCTTACAACCTTTCTTTTCTGTCGATGCGATAGAATTTCTGGTCTTCCAGTTCGTTTTTTCATTCCATGCATTTCAGGTTCATTTAGAAAATTATAAACTACAGTTTTAGATCTTTTAATTTTTTTCGAAATTTCATGCCCACTCAATCCACATTCTTTAAAAGCAGGAATTTCCCCCTTTTCAAGGTCAGACAGATGAGTTCCTTTTGACATCGTACAAAAATCGTGAAGAAATGAGGCAAGTGTGAATTTTGTTTAGAAATCAATTCTTTATATTTGAAATGGTCATTTTCTGCTGTCAAATATGCAAATTTTACTATAATTTTAGATGAAAAACAGTTGTCCTTATACTTTTTTCCTAGATCATATGGGCTTAAAATTTATAAAGTAAATTTATACATATTTATTTTTGGAAAACTTAACTAATTTACATGAAAAAGAACTTAGTCAATATTTTTACAATTTTTGTCACTTTTATCAATATTTTTACTTAAGAAATTTGCATACATTTCCGTCTAAAAGATTTCTAGATTTCGTTTATAGAATTTTCGTTTATCCCTATACTTTTTTCGCGCACTGTATTGGCGCGCCTTTACCATGGGCGCCTATAGGGAATGTTGAAAATCATAAATGTAGGCATCGAACTGGTCGATGTTGTACCAAATGTAGGTACTGAGTTAGTCGATATTAAGTATTAAGCTAGACTTTCAGTTTATCCCCTGAAAAAGTTCAATAGGCACCCTTGCCATGGCCGCCCACAGGGGAGCACTATGGGGCACGTGCCTTCCTATGGACATTCAAGGTGACAAATGTGGGTATTAAGCTAGTAGATATTGTACGTCACATCCTTGAGTATTGCCTCCTTGGAAAAATTTTTATGGACGCCAACGCCATGGGGACCCGTAGGGGGTTTTGAAAGTCACATATGTAGTGATCAAGCTAGTCAATATTGTAGTCTCATCGAGTTTGCTCCTGGAAAAATTCTATTGGGGCTTTGTTATGGGCGCCCATAGGGGAGCGCAAAGGGGGCACTTACCCTCCCATGGACGTTACAGATCACAAATGTGGGTATCAAGCTAGTAGATATTGTACGTCACGTCCTTGAGTATGCCCTCCTTGGAAAAATTTCTATAGACGCCCTTGATGGTAAGAACTTCCATAGAAATTCACAAATGTAGGGCGCCCGTAAGGGATGTTGAAAGTCACAAAAAGTCTGAAAGGCTGGTCGATATTGTACATCTCGTCCTATACTGGACTTTCAAGGTCACAAAGCTACGTCTATAGATAGTCAATATTGTACGCCTCGTCCTAAAGTTTGACCCGCTGTAATAAGTTCTATAGGCGCTCTTGCCATGGGCTGCCATAGGGGAGCGCGAAGGGGCACTTGCCATCCTGTGGACGTTCAAGGTCACAAATGTAGATATCAAGTTAGTCAATATTATAGTATTATTCTTAAGTTTGCCCCTGGAAAAGTTCTATTGGTGCCCTTGCCATGGGCGTCAACTTTTGGGGAATGAGTTCAAAACAACATCCAGAGATGAGTAGCTTAGTTATGAAACTATTCAACTTAAAAGAGCTATTTCAAACGAGTCACATGTCTATAATTTTATTATAAATATATTAATATTTACCCATTTAAAACAATTACTTGTGTATTATACTTAGTGTTAATTTTAACCATAGATTTGTCCTATTTCACTATTTTATAGTGATCTTATAGTTTCATACTTTGCTTAATGTAATTTCTTATTTGATATATTATAGCCATAAAAAAATAAAAAGAATTAACCAATACTTCAAGTTAATTTTTAGGAAGTAAAATTCAACAGATAAATCACTAATCCTGGAAATATAGACAACACAAAATGGAAAAAAATTAATCAGCTTGAAAGTTAACTTCTTCATGACAAAAATGTATATTTTACAGAATATACAATAAATTTAAAATTTATTTGATGCAAATGTTTTAAAAAATAATCCAAAATTTCCAAATAACATGGAAAAACTCATTCTCTTCCTCCCTCTCTAACTTTTGAAAAATTAATCATACTTTAATTACGAAATGCAAAGTATCCTCGTCTAGTGAATATTAAAAACAATGAGTAAGATTTGAAGTAATTAATAAAAGTTCAGTGAGATGTTATCATTTTCAAGGGCATTGTACAAAAACTAAAAATCCCTAAGTATCAGTATGGCAGTATCACATATGTATATAATTAAAAAGTTATAAACAGGTGATGTAATTTTTTTTATCTTGTAATGTAAAATATTCTAATACATTTAAATATCTTACATTCCTTAAAGTTTTTAAAATATTACTTTGAATTAAAATTGTATAGAGCCTTGCTGCCCCAACCGGGAATCGGCCCTGGATCTCCGAACTGGCCAGCCGACTCTTTACCGTTTGAGCTATTGGGACAAAATTTCAAACTCTTATCGTCAAAATGAACTCTGCAAAATGATTGGTTAAGTTTTGCGCACATTGAATATGTAGATAATCTGAGATTTTTACAATGTAGAATAATACATCAGCAGAAAACTGTGTATTATACATTAAATGTAGAATATGTATTCTATGTCCCCAACCCTGATGCATACATACAATTCTTAGTATGTATCCCTTATTATAAATTATTTTCATGTGTACAAGAGAAATTTAATTTTGTTCATTCTTTCCATTAAAATGAATCAGAATAAATGTTAATTATATTGTAATATATGAACAGCTGCTCATATGTATTTATTGCATATTTCCAACCATGCAAAATATATAATTTATAATAGATTTTATGCATAAAGTAGCTAGGTAATCTACAAACTTTATTTCACCTTTAATGTATTCAATATTTCATTTGTTATGGCAGTATTTTTATATTGCCGAATAACCTAAATGCATCACAGAATTTCAAACATGCTATAGATTTTAAAGAAAAAGTAATCTTACTTTTTAATGCAAATTAATGATGAATGGCAATTGCATTGTTGGTAGCATTTTGAAAAACCAGTATCCTGTCTTTAGCTCAACTAAAATAGAATATTTTCATTTTGACGACTAATTCTTCTTCTGGCACAGAAATTGCTAAGAAATTAATTGCTATATTTAACTTCTGATACCTTCAGACACCACAGCTGATTATAACTGAACTTGCATATCAGCCCAGATCTATTAAACACATTTACGAAATTTTTTGCCCATCTTCTGATTTTATTTTTCTTCAAATCAGAAATCTCAGGGTTAATGCAAATAAAGTAGTTTTGTGATAACAATTCAAAATCATATTAATTTATCTCAATGTTTCTATATGCAAATAGTTTACACTTAAAAAGTGTTTACTTTTAAAAAATTTAAATACGATGCTTTATTTTTCACCATCTAAATATTAAATAATGTGTGTTTACTTTTCAGTATCTCATCCTGAAATGTATTTTTAACTGCCAATAAAGTTGCCAGCATTTGAATAAAGTTACAATCGAAGCATTCTATGGTTTTATTTAGAATTGCTTATATTTCTCATTTTATAATTAGAGATCTAGTTGGAAAAAATCAGCAGGCCATAGCATTTTTCAAATAGCATTGAATGAACTTTTCTAAACTTTTCTGTATCAGACTTATTGCAAAAATAAGAACATCAAAAGCTTATTTATTTTATATAAGATTCCTTGATAGGATCTTATTACTTTGCTTGAAAATGGAAAAACATACCTACTTGCTTTTTATTTTTATAGCAATGCATGTTACCAATAACTTTCTAGGGAAAACTCTTGTGCATACCAATGATGTCATGATTATTTTTTAAGAAGCAACTTATATCTAAGTAAAATAGTGCTCACATATTATTGTTTATAAAAGCTATGCTAATGGGAATTTAGATTTAGCAACTTGCTGAAACAGTGACCGTCATAAATAGCAATTTTTAATTTTTCAATTTATTACTTTTTTAATTGGTAAACATTTGATGATTTTTTAATTTATTGTCTAAAAACTATTTTAACTAATATAATAATTAAATATTCCAAGAAAAATTAATTTTACATATAGTTTAATTTAGGAGTCAGAGTCGGTATATTTTTACTAACTCTAACTGAGTGATCACAATGATCAGTTTGTAAACATATGATGAAAATATTGCATAAAAGGAAAAATTGATAATGACCATTATATATGGAAACATGCCATGTAAAATGTGCCATGTTAATTGGAATTTAGATTTAGCAACTTGTTGCCACTAAAGTTAAAGGTTCATATCATTCCAATGAGTTCAACGCTTTTCTGTATAGAGGAAAATATTTCAGCAATGGACAGTTGATCAACAAATTTGGAATCCTAATTTAGATATGTTTTTGAAACTGGATTCACAGTGAGTTATTGGTTTTTAATTTGGATTCAAATGTGGATTTCAGTTAATATCCTAAAAAACCTTTACAAAATATGTGATTTATACTGACATATTCTATTAAGATTCTATTAAATTTTTTATAAGAAACATCTGTTCTTCATTTCCATTCAATTAACTTTAATGCATTAATAAAAATATTTTTTTTTCTCCTTTAATGATAATTTATTTTTTCGTTTTCTCTTTTCATTATTCAGTATTTTTCTGGTTTAAATGGTGGTAAACAATATCCGAAAAAATTTATACATGCGATATCTTGCATCATTGATTTTCAATGGTTATGAGCTAGTTTCAATATATTGATAAAACATATTTAAACATTACAGGCTTGAAAGTTGACAAAGCATTATTAAAATCATGTTAATAAAAATAAGATGTGTTTTTGTGGGCATATCAATTTATGAAAAATTACTGAACTCAGATTTGAAATTTTAAAAAAATGTAAAAATTATCACAACTCAAATTCTAACAAAATGAGCACATTTTATTTTTTTTAACTAAATGTTAATCCTGGAAGTCCAAATGGATTGAATTTTTTTCATTGTTGAATATAATTTGCATATTATTTAGATGGTTGATGTCAATGTGAGAAGCAAAACTGGCGAAGTAGCCACGAAGAGGAACTACTGAGAAAACTTATAAGGTGGCTTGATGCAGCTATATCATCAATAATGAGAATTTCATTTATATTTATAAATAATATTTATTTAATTAAACTATATATTTGTATATATATTGATATTGCAGCAAACAGTTTGTTACTGGCTTTTCAACCAGCTGCTCTATGCCCTCGGGTGAGTCGGGTGGTCTGGGGTTTCAACAAACAGCTTGTTTGGAATGCTCTCAAATCAACATAATTTTAAAATACAGAACAATGCGGATTATTCCTTTTATCTATTTTGCATTCTCCTTGAAGTAATGTGAAATACCCAATAAAATCCTACTTGAAATTGAGTGAGGTTATCAAAAATTTTTAGCAGTGACTGGTATTATAAAGTTGTTGGCCTGAAAGGTTTCTAAACCAATTCATTGTAAAATTGATTAAAGAAATAGAAAAAGAAATTATAAATACGACTGAAAATGTTAAAAGTTACAATATTGTGCTAAAATAGTTGTTTTATAAGGGTAAACTGATTTTACTGCTAAAATATATCGGAAAGCTAACTGATGCTTTAGTGGCTATTTTTGTCACTCAAATTTCCATCTTTTTACTTTGGCGAATATGTCAGGTAAGAATATATATTATAACAAGAAAGATCAATCATGCTTAAAGCATTGATTATGAAACACTTTCCAACTTCAATGCAATTTTTTTAAACAAGTCTAAAATGCAATACATTCCTCGGTAATATTTTGAAACTTATCACAATACTGCATTAATTTATTATATTTGAAAACTTAAACCTTCATCGAAAAAAATGAACTTCATTCAAATGACGGCATTGAAATATAAATTGCCTGCTTTAAACATCTCTAAAATGTTATACATTCCTCGGTAATAGTTTTAGAATTATCATAATACTACGATAATTTATTATATTTGAAAACTTCATCGAAAACAACTGAAATTAATTCAAATGACGTCATAGAAAAAATAACACGCCTGGATCTCTCTATAAGAACAGGATTTCATTCGTAACTTTCTCCCATTCATTTCATTCATCACAATACTATAATAATTTATTCTATTTAAACATGTTGTTTAAGACCATGGAGCTACAAAAAATTAAACTCTATGCTTGAAACTTCATCGAAAAAATCGTCCTTCTCTTTATGAAATCAATTAATATTTCATTCATATCAGCCATGCCTACTCCATGGACTAAATTATTTTGTGTTAAAAAATACAGGAATTCTAATACAACTCATTCTATATATTTTGCTGTTTACATTTTACATAGGTGAAAAATAGGCTTAGTTGTAGAAATAATCAAATTTAGATGAGCATTTAAACTCAAATATATTGTCATTGCGTTGTTTCAGTATGTAGATGCACAGAACTTAAGCAAAAATAAAGTAGTTTTAGGACGGATACAACACTCAATATGAATTAAAAAGAACTTAAAAAAATCACGATTTTGAAACAAGATGGATGCCATATATCATTTTGAAGTGGGTCATGGGATCGTTTCATATCATGGTCACGTGATCGTTTCATATAAGAGGTGTAATTATTATTTTAATTTTTATTTAAAAAACTACTGAATATATTTCGCTGAATTTTTTTTATATATTTTATGGAACAATTTGAATATTACCTAAAATTTTCGAAGCAATTTGTGAATTTTAAATCCGCTTAAAAAATGTTTGAAAAATTAGGTCCCATAGGACTCAATGTATTTCATTTTTTCGACCCGGGTTCAATCCAAAACTAATTGGGTAATATTATTCATTTATATTCCCATATGTTCTACTGACCGTCTGAACAACATACTAAAATTTCATTTTGATTAAGTCATTTTTACGGCAGTTATCGTGCTAACGGACAGACAGACAGACAGACAGAATGAACAAAGTTATAAACACTTTTCAACTTTGTTGTAAAGTGTTAAAAATGAAATAACTGCAATTTTTTTTAAATGTCAATTACTTCTTCCACAAACAGCAGCTTACCAAGTTTAGTCTGTTGAAGCAATTTAATATTTCAAAGATCAAATAATGATAAGATATGAAAAGAATTTGTAGTAATTTTCATTATTTTATTCAAGATATTAGCTAAGAAGAGCATTAGTTTATATCGGAGAAATAAGCATTTGTGTCGTCGGATTACATTTATATTTCACACAAAGTGTTGACATCTGATTTAAAAAATTTTTAGCACTATTATCATTAACTATGAGTCAGTCGTTTATTAATCACATTTGTCTAAGGCAGTTGCAGAATATAATTGTAAAGTCAGTTAAAGCTAAATCATGTTAATACTCGATTGTTCCATATCAGAAAACAGGATTAACTTAAGTTGGATCAGATATGAAATTAATTTACTACTTAAAAATGTAGGTTAAATTTTTGTGTTTGGATAATACTTTTCACTAACTAAGTAGTAAAACTTAAAATACCATGAAAATCTAGGTATTTTGTAAATAGTAATATCTTGATAGCCAAACAATACTTTAACAAACACTGATGAATATGCAAAAGACACAAAGAAAATATTATATAAAATAAATATGCATAACAGAATGGGCATGGAATTACCATTAAGAAACACCTAAAGTTTGCAAAATGGTAAATCTACTAACATATGCACTAAAACTTCTGAGTAGTGATTTAAGTTCATGAAGCCTTTTAATCAAAAATTATAAAATTTGGAAAGCAAAATAACTTTTATATTTAAGGTAAGTATTGTTCAACTTTAGTTTTAAAAAATGTAACATATCTAGTAAAGATATCATAAACTATGTGATTTTTCATAGCCAACATACTATTAAAAATCCGAGTTCTTTTTTAAGATAATGAATGGGAATTCAAAAAAATTTGTTTTTACAATTATATATATATATATATATATATATATATATATATATATATATATATATATATATATATATATATTACGATTATTAAGATATAACAGATGCTAATATATCAAATTCTCAATTGTTGATGGTAAATTGGTGCATTTGGAAATTACTAAATAATTAAGAGAAATATAATTAAGATTTTTGCAATATTGGCAGAGAGAGACTTTCACAAATAAATAACTAATAATTGAATATTGGATTAAAATCTCATAAATATATTAAACGAGAATTGTGGTCAAAATACACAATAAATACATATAAGCTCAATTTAAGAATTTACCAAAGTAGGATTTCATTTCAAAAATCCCTAAGTAAAGAATTTGAAAAAAAACAGACTTATATATATACTGGAATATGGCCATATTCCTGCTAATGTAAGATTGCTTTCTTCACCCGGTGCGGGGTCTCCCATGGAGGGAGAAGGGACACCACTCGAGTGGAAGACCCAGACCTCCACTAATTTTTTTAAGCTGAAGAAGACATGAAATATTCACAGGGGGAACTGAAATATGAATCCCGCGAAAAAGTTTGTAGGTGGCATAATTTGGAGGACCTGTCGGCCTTGCCCAAAGAAATTTACAAATTTAGAACACGCGCCCGGCCCGAAGACTATTAAGACATTTATATTTCACACAAAGGTCAGATTGACCTTTGAAAGGTCAGAACGACCAGGTCAACCCCGAAATGATTTTTACTCAAATGTGTTTGTACAAAGCACTAAGATAAAAAAAAAATTAAATATTTATATTAATATATATAGCTAAATTCAACAATCTCATGTACTCTATTAAAACTCACTTTTTTTTTTCAAAATTAAATACGCCCGACCCGACTTTTTAAATACTAAACCCGACCCGACGACTCACGGGTCGTCGGGTCGGAACAATTTGGGCCTAAACTAATGGACCAGTCCACAGCAGACCTCAATATGAATATATTATCAAAGAAAAATATGAAAATCTATCGAACAGTTGATGTCAAAATAGTTAACAAATCCTAACCAATTAAGTTGATCCGCACAAAGATTTCTTCTTCTTCCCCACACCATTTGCACCCCCATCACCCCGATCACCTCTATCCCCGTGTATCTGGTGATCAATCCCCTCCCCTTGCTGTTCCTGGGTTCCCCTTTGTTTTGTTTTTATTTTTGTGTTTTGCTGTTTTTTATCGTTGTGTTAACTGTCTCGTCACCACCTGAAAACGGTATAGTCTTGTTCTTGTTATACAAACCTGCCAAACAATGTGAATAAGCGACTTATATATGGAAATGTAAAATGTTTACACTTTGAAGTGATACCTTTGTACATATATTCTCAATACAAAATTGTGTCTCTGTCTGTATATACATCTACAATGTCATAATCACTCATATCTGTCTGTAATATAACAACAAAATTATAATCACCCCATTTATATACATTTCTGTTAATTTATACTTTAATTCTGTAAATATTTATAATCTCATATATTACTTCCAAATTATACATCTGTAAATATTGTACACATCTATAAATATTGTAAATTATGGATTATGCAGATAGTCCACAAACACAAAGGTTTTACTTTTGTATCATTAACAGATAATTTATATTTCTGTTACTTAAATATCCTTCAATGTCTATATTATTTTTGTCCAGCATTATTGTCCTGGCTGGCATTATGTAACTCTTTTTTTGCTCTTTTATGCGCCCTGCTCTCTCTTTCGTCCCCTCCTTTTGTATATTCCCCTCTGTTCTTTGCCCTGGTCTCTCTTTGTCCCCCCCTTTTGTAACTTCCCCTGATTGTTTTAATTCCATTTATTCATTTATTTTATTTTTATTTATTTATTTTTTTTAAGTAAATTTAAAGTTTTTTAAATATCCCTCCAGGGTCTCTTTGGTAAACCTGTGCAGCCTTATTGCTTTGTACTTTAAAATTTTCACAGTTACTTTTTGCTTAAACCTGTTGTTTTTCTTATGTGTTCTTTTATGCTTTTGTGTTTTTTGTATCTTTGCTTGTCTTGTAACTTATTGTGTTGTGATTCATTTTTTATATGTGTTGTAATTACTTGAATCAAAAATAAAGTTCCCGGCCACACACTTAGCTACAGTAAACCTTCGGGTCTGTCGTGTGGTCTGGGTTTCCAACATCCAACCCCCATCACCTCATACAACGTGGAAAAAGAGGAGAATCCCTTGTGCTAGAGCAGTGTTTGTTTCCCAACCTTTTTGACACGCGGAGCCCTTTTTAGAACCAATTTCAATAGCGGAGCCCCTTAGGCAAACACGGACTGATTTCAGGAATAGGGCTAGCAAAAAGAGCGACCCGGAGAAAAGGACATACGTCCATAGGGTACATGCAGAACGAGAGGAATTAGAGGAAGAAAGTGATCGAGAGGAAAGGAGAAGGGACGCAGTTCGAGATGAGGTGGAGGAGCAAATACTCCTAACCAAATCGGCCAAAGTAATGGACCCCGAGATCTGAGTGATGGAACAGTTGTGCAAGTTAGAGTGGGTCCCGGTTAGTGTAGATGGCAGGTTAACGTCCGCTTTAATGAATTCAGATAGTGAATTTCCAGTCATAAGGAGCGATGTGATTAAAGCTGAGCTAGACCCGAACATGGGTACGGTAGTAGACAAGAACTGTATGTTCACCAACAGAGGTGGAATAATGCGGAATGGCCGCCATCTTGGATTCCGTAATCCTGAAAGAGGGGGTAAAAGGGGGAAATGGAAAAATTTTAGGGGGTTGATTTTTAGAAACTTTTTCCAGGTGGCAACGATTTTGTAGTCTTGTACGGAAGGGAAATGAATTTTTTGAATGAGTGAGGGTGTGTCTATATATTTTTGGGGGTGGCAACACCTGTGGTTCTGCGATAGAGGCGGAATGGAGCAATTAGCGCCTCCTAGCGGTAGAAACTTAAAGTTGGAGCTAAGAAATTAAATATTTCTAAGTTAATTAAATTTCTAATTTCAAATATTGAGGTTGGAACTTAGGATTTTTTTTGTTTAATATTGGGGTTGCTATGGTAACGCTTGGGGAGATAAACTTTTTAGGCGGTGGCCACATGGCAGAGGCGGAATAGAAACTTTTTGAAGGGTGGCAACACCTGGAACTTCTGAGCCAGGGGCTCAGATGAACCAGCAGAGGCGGAATAGAAACTTTTCAGGAGGTGGCAACTTTAGAGGCGGGATATGTGGAATAGAAACTTTTTGGGGGATGACAACACCTGGATTCTACGGCAGAGGCGGAATGGAACCATTAGCGCCTCCTAGCGGTGAAAAGGAGAACTACCCAAGCTTGAAATATTCATTACGATACTTGTCTTATTTTAAATATTGTAAATGAAACTTTTTTTGTTTAACATGGGCTTGCTATGGTAACGCTGGGGAATAGAAACTTTTAAGAGATGGCAACTTCAGAGGCGGAATATGTGGAATAGAAACTTTTTGGGGATGGCAACGCTTGGATGTCTGGGCCAGAGGCTCAGAAGATACGCTAGAGGCTCAGAAGATGCGGTATACGCATACCGTAACCCCAGCGCCACATCGTGGTGGAAATTTAAAAATATTAGAATTCCAGCATCCTCATGATGGAGAGGGGGACTACCCTGGCATGTAATATCCCTCCATTAAGGGCGTACCAAAGACATTTCTAGTATCGAATATCCCTCAGCCAAATGTGTACCAAGGTTATTTCTAATATTGAATATCCCTCCACCAATATCATTTCTAAAAGTAGTTCCTGCAATATCCCTCCGATATATCGCGGTTACTAGAACTTGGATAAAGACGGTTAGTGGTCTTATACGAGGATATTGTTTTTTTAAGTTAACTGTGACTTTAACTGTGTGTATCTAACCTGGGATATTTCTTAAAATATAAACAGTGGAATAGCGGAATTTTAAACTTACAAAATTTACAAAAACGTGTTTTGAAGTGTTTGAATTTTACAAATGAACGTTTCGAACTTTTCAAAAACCAACAAATATCATTTTTAGTTACAAAATTTTATAAATGCATATTTTTTACTTTCACAAAACTAACAAAAGCGTGCTTTAAACCACTTGAATTAATAAATGTAAGTTTTGAACCACATGAAATCGGTTGTGGGTTTTTTACTAGTTGAATTTTACAAACTGTGCTATAGAGGTGTTTTAAACCACTTGAATTAACAAATGTGTAAAATGAATGACTTAGATCGGGTAAGAGTGAGTGATATCAGCCATAGGCCCAGTCTCGAATTATAAAACCGTAAGTTTTGAACCACTTGAAATCGGTTGTGGGTTGTTTAACGGCGATCCGTGAAACATTTAAGTGGGTAGTATTACATTCATGTTAATCTTAAAATTTGGCAAAACCCCAAAGAATATACTTATTTATTTAAATCCCAAAATAGAACTATATGGTGTCTTAGACATTTCTAAAATAGAGGTGTATACATCCTAGTTCTTAACATTTTAAATGGGAATACCTTAATTCAACATTCCCTAAAATATAGTGTCTTAAACATTTTTTAAATAACACAAGTATGGCATTCACCTCCAGCCCCGCCAATTTACACTTTATTAAAAACAGCAAGTGTTTAATTTCTAAAGGAGTGCTAAATTAAATAATCTGTCGAACGCGATAAGATTCCCCCTGCTTGGTAAGTGTTATCAGCCAAGGCTATCTAAAATGGCTATGTATTCTAGGTGGGGTTGGTCCTACCCAGTATGGGCGGAGTGGAGCGGGGCTATCGTGATTCCTCTTCTCTTCTCCCTTGGGCCTGGCCAAGGCCACCTAGAATAAGGCCTGGGCCTGGGTAATCTTGGCCCGGCCCTAGACAAGGCTATCTAAAACAAGGCTCGGACATCTAGGAATCATGGGATACGTGACGTCAGCCGCGGAGGGATATGCAATCACTGCGAGTGTACGAAAGTGTATTGAAGTTACAGGAGTGACTTTCAAAAATTCGTACTTTTAAATAAAAAAAATAATTTAAATACATGCCCACTTGGATTATAGTGTCTACTGCAAGCAGGACTTCATAAATGGTGAGTTATTTTTTATTTTGTCTTATTTTATGCATGCAATTTTAACATTTTTGTAACACATAGCACGTGTAGCGCCGAATGTTGCTATATCTGTACGAATAGTCTTATATCTTGAGAAAAGTACTCTTAATTCATGTTTAATATTGCCTGAATGACTTGTTATTTATCACTGAACCTTGCATTTTAAGCATAATTTTATTACAGACTTTTGTGAAGTAAATATTTGCTTTTTTTGTTGAGATCGTTAATCGTACATTTTTTAGACTTTAGAAAGACAAAATCTGTTACAAATTACTCCTTACATCATGATATGTTATTTTAAGTTAATCTAAAGTATCAATGAATCAAATTGCAGCCTTGCTAAATCATAGAATTATCGAAATAGCCATAATAAATCATAGAATTATCGAAATAGCCTTGATAAATCATAGAACATAGAAACTGTATTACAAATGAAATATACGCAATATGCCTTTGTATAATTGTTTAAGAAATAAAGCATGGGGGGGGGGGGGGGGGGATATCTGTGATCATTGCATAATGCATTCACACGTAAATTTTCATATTGATGTTTGTATTTATTGTTGAATTGTCAGGCTTTTGTTAAAAATAATTACTTTTGTGCTGTGTTTATTAGTTATAACATAATATTAATTGAATTTGACTGAATTGTTAGATGGGTTGAAATAATGCATGTCAAATATATTGGTGGGGGGGGGGATCAAAGAATATGTGTAAATAAAGTTTATTGAAGCTTATTTAGATGTTTTGATTTTACTTATGGGGGGGGGGGATCCCAGAGTATGTGTAAATAAAGTTTATTAAAGCTTATTTAGATGTTTTGATGTTATCTGCAGGGGGGGGGGGGGCGGAATCCCAGATATGCTCGTCCAAAGGAAAATGCAGTGAAACTCGATATGTTAGTAAAACTTGAGTACCGTTGCACATAGGTAAATGCTTTACACTACACCGTTCCCGAAAAAATTATTAAATATATGCAGTAAGTTTCATTTCAACACATGCTGTGTAAATAAAGTTTATTCAAGCTTATTTAGATGTTTTGATTTTACTTGGGAGGGGGGATCTCAGAGTATGTGTAAATAAAGTTTATTGAAGCTTATTTAGATGTTTTGATGTTACTTGGGGGGGGGGGGATCCCAGACTATGTGGAGTATGCTCTTCCAAAGGAAAGTGCAGCGAAACTCGATATGTTTATAAAACTTGTATATCATTGCACGTAGGTAAATGCTTACAATATACTGTTCCTGAAAGAAATATTAAATATGTGTAGTAAGTTTCAAAGTTATTAAATATGTGTAGTAATCAAAGTATTTAATGAGTCATTTAGATTTAACTGATTAAATAGTTTTTGTATCTAATGATAATGTCCTAATCCGTAGAGTAAAATTGTTTTTCAGAACTCAATTGGGGTGGGGGGGGGGGGGAATGCAAATGTCAAATTTTTTTGGATTTAATATAAATGCTTTTACTGTAAAATCAGTAGTATTTATTTATAATCCATACTTTATGTTCATCATTTAATATATATCAGGTTGGTATTCAATAGATATAAATGGGGAGGGGGGGTAACTTTTGTTTGAGTGTGACATATGATATGCAGGTACTTTTCAGACAAAATATGGATCTAGCTTTTGCGGCAGATTCATTTTATTTTTATGTAACTTTGTTAACTCCAACTACTTGGATTTATAAATTTGTTGTAATAAAGTTTTTATATGCTCATAAAAAACTCTTCTTTTTTGTATTTTATTTACTTGCTTCAAGAAAAACTTAATAACTTCACATTTCAACAAGAATAATAAATAATTTCACATTTCAACACAATATTAATGGTGTGTACTAGTTAAAACATACACACATACATGATACTCAGATACTCAGAAAATTTGAGTTAATTTTGAATATACTTCTTTCAGACAAAATACAAATCTAGCTATTTATTGCTACATATACAGTATAATACATTTTATTATAAATTGGATATCACTTAATTAGGTTTGTAAGATAAAATGTTTTTACAACTCATAAAAGCCCTGTTTTTGTATTTTACTTCCTTATTTGAAGAAATGCTGTTACATTTTTTGATGGATTTAATAATTTAAATAGTTTCATTGCATGTAGAAAGACAACTATTTTCTACTTAGTGTGGTAACCGAACTTATGGATAATTAAAATTTGTACATATACTACATGTCATTACAAGTTAAGGTAATTTACATTTCAAGAAGGAAAAAATGATTTAAATTTCATGAAGATATAAATCAATAAATGGTGTGTACTAGCATATAGCATGCATACTGAGGTGCAACTATTGTGATGATTGTCATTACTAAATTAAAAAGGTTTATATTTAATCAGAAAGTTAAAATGATTAATAAATTTCTACTAAGTTATTTTCCTATCTAAAGTCCGACAGAAAATTATGCACAAATTTGCTTGAATTTTAAATGACGAATTTTCAGATTTTTTAAACAGGCATTTTCTTCGCATTTTTTATGAAATCTAGATTTACAGTATAAAATGTTGTTCAAGTTAAATAGGTAGGTATCAAGAGTTTTTGAAATATAGTATTAGTGCAAAAGTAATAATGTTGCAAAAGTTACTGTCACAAAATAGAAAAGTTAAATTTAGAAATTTATATTCATAACTATTTCACTGCGTTTCATGTTGCTTATATTTGAAAACTAAATGCTAAATCTGGAGATATATATATATATGTATGTTAGCTAATAAATATGTATTTTAAAGTCATAGGTAAGTGTCAGCAGTTTCTCCCATTATAGTGAATAATATGTAATTACTTTTTTCCTAATTTATAGTTATAAAATATTATTTGAATTTCTAAGGTTTATAAGTTTTGTTTTTTGATATATTTTAAATATTATATAAATATTAATATAGTTGTTTATTATATTAATATAACTTTAACCTAAATGTTTACAGAAGAGAGTGAAAAAATATTTGTTCTCAATGTAGATCATTTTTTATTTTAGAATCACAGTTTGAAGTTTATTCTAATTTACTTGTTAGTTTAGAGATATATTTTTTCATATTAGTCTTATTTATTACTGTAGAAATTCATCTGTGTTAGATCCCGTACGTGTTACGCACGGGAGATACGTTCCCTACGTTGCTGCGGTTGAGTTGTCAATGTCCGGGCCTCTTATTCTAGGTGGCCTTGCCCTAGATAAGGGGTGTCCGCTCTGACGTCATGCTTAAGCGTTGGTATTTGCCAAGCCAAGACGCTTGCTTACGGCCTTCCTGGGACCGAAGGTCCCTCACGGCCACATCGAATATATGAATGTCCACTGTAGATGGTTTGATTTTTTCAGTAAAAGCAATATGGAATAGCATTCATCTTCGAGAGGTTGCTGTGTAGGAGTTAGAGGCGGCTGGTGTTGTGTCGCCTTCGTCTTGGAGTGGCTGCTGATGGTTGAGTGCTGAGCTGTGGCTAAAGCAGCTACGGACAGAAAAGCTCCGTAATGTTAAATTCCGAAACCACTAGGTGGCGCTGATGCTGTAGGGACTTTGAGGAATAGGGAAATCTTGAGGGGAAATATTCAGCATTGTGTTTTGCTTGTGTAGTGTTGGTGTGTACCACAGACTATATACAGACCTGCCACTCTCGATAGTTTCGTTTTCGCGGCGGCCATTAGAAATAGACCAAAACGAGGGTTGGCGAGCTCTTGGCGATGGTCTGGTTTGGATCCAAGACGATTTTCAATGTTATAACCCTATTTCGCTGGATGAAAACTTAAAACAACAGACTAACGTGAAAAAGGATTATTTGTTAAGTGTTTAAATAATTTCATAGAAATGGATTGATCAAACTGGTTGCGCTACAGGGTATGTAATTTATTTTTATTAAAATTGAAATAATTTTAGTTATCACCATCCTACATACGTGTTCATTATAAGTATATACGTGTTCATATAAGTATACATGTGTTCATCATACGAAATTAGTGCTGTGTTATTACTGCCGGATTAGACTAAATTTTAAGAGGTAGTGGTATAATTAGTTAAAAAATATTTTCCGTATTTTTATAAAATGTGAAATAATTGATATTTGGATAGCTTTTTCTTAGTTGAATGTGATATTGTATGTGTATATATTTATGTAAAATTTTTATTAAGTACCTTATGGTGAAAAATTCTAGTATACTTTTTAGACTGAAAATATTATATAATATTTCAGTCATTTGAGTATGTTAGCTTGTAATTTTTGTGCATTATGTTTTATAGTGAGACAATGCAATGTTTCTATTTTTTAATCTATTTTATGATTATTTGAATTAAATATATAACTATGTTTATTTAAATTTACTTAAACTAATGAATATATTTATGTTGCAGATTAATGTATTTTTAAATCCTGATCATTTCTATAGTTTCAAAAATTATAAAAGTACAGTCCTCAACATTTTGTTCCCCTCCCGTTTTAAAAAAAAATCGCCAAGCGAGCGATAACGCGCCAAATCTGGCAGACGCATCGTAGTTCAGTTGGTCCAACTCACGAGCTTTAGTGTCTATGCGACATCCCATGTTAAAAATGTTGCCATAGGGTCCTATGGGAGTGAACCTCCTGAATATAGTATTCTGTGGTGTGTACAGAAAGTCTGAGCACGTGGTAAGTTTTAATGATCATTATTTCGTTTAATCCTTTAATTTTCCTTTAATCGATCGTTGTCTGAGGATTCGTATTTCTTTTATTTGCATTTGATTCGTATATTTAGCACGTGCATAACTATTCCTGTCTATTTTCGTTTGATTCGGATATTTAGCACCTGCATAACTATTCCTTCCTATATTTAGCACGTGGTAAGTTTTAATGAGCATTATTTCCTTTAATTTGAAGTTCTTGATGATTATTATATATATAATTCGATCGATGGTTATCTGAGGATTCGTATATTTTCCGCACGTTCATAACTAATCCTTTCTATTTGAATTTTACCTGACCATTAGATTTGTACATGCGTTGATATATAATGATCTGTAGCTGAATACGAACATGTGGTGTTCACCTTATTATAAGCGTTATATTTACCACTGCATAACTTTCGTCATCTTCAAGCTCCTCTTCTAATCTTGCAATGACGTAGTCATAAGCAATGAAGTGGGTCACAAGCTTCCATGAGAAGGAGCCTTTCTATTTGCATTTGATTCGTAAACTAGTGAATTTGATTCATAAACTAGTAAATTTGATTCATGACCAGTAAAATTTAATAAATTGAATTCAGTCTAGTGTTTACCAATGCTTACTGGTATTTAAACGTTCTTTTGTAATGTAAATTTGACTCGACCATTAGATTTCTATGATTACTTATGTTTAAATTAACACTAAAATTTCTGATTTTAATTTTACCCGGCCATTAGATTGTATATGCGTGGATATATATAATGGTCTGTAGCTGAATACAAACATGTGATATTCACCCTGTTACAACTCTATATTTACCACTGCATAACTATTCTTTTCTATTTGCATTTGATTGACTAGTAAAATTTAATAAATTGAATTCAGTCTAGCGTTTCTATGCTTGCTGATATTTAAACGTTCTACTGAATGCACTTAGAAATTTTAGTGTTAATTTACGAAGTGGTTAGGCTACATGTAAGTGCGATTGCGTAAACGATGTAATTTGGCTGCCATCAAGTGCGGACACACATTGAGCTACCTGCCAGTGGGCTACCGTCAAATTAACCGGATAATTGTTATCTTACGGCGGAAGTTAGCAAATTATATGTCGTTTACTAACATTAGACGACAGTGTTATTTAAATTGCAATTCTTCAAATATATTTAAAAATAAATTACCGATAAAAGAGTCGAATTTTACGTTTTCTAGCTCGTACAAATGTATATATAACATTAAAATAGAGCTTGAAGAATGGAGCGATTCCTTTTTTCCACTTCTATTTTTCTGATAATAGAATTTAATAATAATATTTCCAAACTTGGCAAGAAGTATTTGATCATAAAATTTTCTAATTAATAGACTCGAGCTGGAACCCCCCCCTCCCCTGTATGCTGGGGAACCTGGCTCGGACAGGAAAAATATTAGGTTCACATATGAGGGGAGGGGGGCCTGGAGAGGCCCCTTCCCTCCTCGCTTTCTACGGGCCTGCATGTGTGTGCTTTATTTTGAGGAATAAGAGAAAGGTACAAGTGACATTTTACTCCTCAGAAAAACTCTGGTAAAGTTGTGAAGAAAAAATATAAAATATTTACACAAGTTCTTCTAGTGAAGGAATATGATTTAATAGCACTAAATTTATGTTTAACTTATCTTTCAGAAAATTGTTGCTTCCATTTCATAAAATTCAGCCATTCAATTACAAGCAGCTATTTTTTTTAATAATTTTAATATTATATATAATAATATATTCATAAAAAATATAGGGAATAAACAACTTATAAATAAATACTACTTTAACGTTATGATTCCAGATGACAAACTGAATATATTTCATCACAAAAATAGCACATGTTAACATTGTAAAAATGGATTAATTTAATATAGGAACAGCCGTTTGTGAAATAGTTGATCTATAGTAATTTGAACATGGATACACTCGCCTGCTAAAAAAAACATTATGGAATCCGTCCCCGCTGTCTGTTAGAGATCGCATGTAGAACATGTGTTATGTAGTTCATAGAGCACGGGTTTACATATGCTACACAGGCGTAACATGAAAATTTTAGTTTTAACTCTACAAAGAGTGCAATTGAAATGAACTGTTTCAAATCAAAATCAAGTATGTACTTTTACATGCATATTCCTTGCTCTTACCATGTACCGCAGCTAACTAAACATGGGATTGCTACATTGTGCCATTAATTGTACCAAATGCAAATTATTTACACTAAAGCTGTATTAAATGTTCTTAAAACACTTAGTAGCATATAAATGAACACTGAAATTTCTCATTTTAATTTTACATGACCATTCGATTTGTGCATGGATAGTTATATAATGGTCGATAGCTGGAATATGAACCTGTGGTTGATAGCTCTCACATGTCATTAAAAGAAAACAAATACCTATTTAAACAAACTTAGTTATAATAAAAACAGAATCTACTATGTTATTCGCCTTTTTACAGCACTAATTTGCATGGTTGAGTCATTAACAATAAAAATCTGATGTGGGCAGCACATGACTTTTCCTGCAGACTCAAATTCATATTTTCTTTATTTCTTTAATAATTTATTTAATTGAGTTTAATTGCACAAAATATAAATCTGCCTTTTTAATTCAATTTTTGTTTTTATTTGATAATTGGACATTTTTCCTAAAGTGGCGTAAAAAAGATGCAAGAAATCTCAAATATCTTGAGAATGGTTAGGCCTAAAGTATAATGGAGTATCGAAAGCTCAGGCCAACCGACTCGTCCGAAGACTTAGAGCAGCATGGTGGATGGCCGGGAAAAGTATAATGGAGTGTGTTATATTCTTTTACACGTTAAAAATTGCGTATAAAACAAGAATTTAATTGATACATTTGAGCATACGTAGTCTTTTTTTATTATTTTGGCAATTTTTTTGCGCCATTTCGGAAAAAGACAGGTTGTTTTTTCCGAATCGTAACAAAATCTAATCGGCATGATCCAAAATGGCAGTTATTTTGATTCTTAAAAGCGACAGCTACTGTATTGCATATATCTAAGGAACTAAAACATTTATGATATTCTAACTTACTATTAGATAATAACTGACAAATTAATATTTCTAGTAATTTAAAAGGTGTGTTCTCTGAAATTGGATGACATGGCTTAAACTGAGCAAGATTAGGTGATGTACATTTAACTATATTATTTTTTTTGTTTTTGTTGTTATATGTATTTAATGAGTGTTTAATTTTATGTAATATTGTTAATACATTATGCTTAACATTTTCACTCAGTATTTGGATTTATTAATGATACTTCTTATTTAGTTTAGGTTTAGCTCCCTTCCTAGCTGAAAATAATGGATGTAGCAGAACATAAATGTTTTGATTGTGATAAAACATTTTCAGTAGAAACATAATAAAGAAATCAAGTACAAATTCAAGAATAATGTTTCCTGTATACAAGCCCCGTTCACAAGCAAGCAGGTATTTTCCGGCCATGAAAGCAGGTATTTTCCGGACATTCATTTTTGGTAAACAATATATCTTTTTCTTTTAATTGCTTTTTTAAAAAGCGTATTATTTTTAATTCATTATTCCATGTTATTATTTTATCTATTTAATATAACAAATGTGCGGAAATGAGAAACAAAATAATCTTATACATATAAATTAAATCTAAATAATGTATATAAATTAAACTTGAATCTTTATAAACAAAACATCAAATTAAAAATTATGTGCCAAAATTAAATTTAATATATTTTTAAAACTGTAAATATATGCTTATTCTAATATATATATATATATATATATATATATATATATATATATAAAGGTTTTATTCCATGAAATTGTTTAAAGAATTCATTCTTAAAAGTCAAAAAAGAAAGTTTTTCTCATTTAATCTTCGTTTTTAGGTTAAATTATGACGTATAAACTTGAATTAGTGGAAAAAGTGTAACACCATTTTAAAAAACTTTATTCAAGCCAAATCGATATAAGAAGTTGGCATAGAGAAAAAAATAATCATATTTATACCGAATACATTTTAACTATTACAAAATCGGTATAGCTCAATTTTTATTAAAAACACATAAGACCTTACTGCATGGCCCAGATACAAAAAATCTCATATACCACTAATACCGCAATTAAAAATAATGTTTTTAATATAGCAGTATAAAAAATACTTATGATGGACATGTTTCATTGATATATAAAGTAGGTGGTCCTATAATCCAAAAATAAAATTAATAAAATAAAATTGACTTCATATGTAGTTAGTATGTAAAATATATAAAAATAATTTATATTTCTGATACTAGCAATCATGGAGTATTATTTCTTTTTTCTTTTTTTTTTTTTTTTAAGACGGGGGGAGAGAGAGATTAGCATGTTGTAAGCTAATTTACACAGTTCAGTTTATTGCAAAATGTATGTATGTAAAGTTATTTTGAATGCCTGAAACATTTTACTTTGTTATTGATATACATAATTATAAAACGCAATTCTTTACTAATCATAATATTGACATCATAATCATATCATCTCAAGTTATGGGACATTTCGCTTTGATATGTAAAAGCTTAGAATACAAAACTAAAATAATCAAACTTGAAATATAATGTATACATAATTTATTTACAATAATTAACAACATATATTCATTTAAATATAAATACATTATACTCCTTTTTAACAATATGAAATAAATGAATATTAAGATAATTTTATATAAAGAGAATGTATATTAGATAAATCTAAGAAAATCTTTTTATTATTTGTTAAAAACTACTTAGATAAATCCAGAACATTTTTCCAAGAAACAGAACATTATATTTTAAAGTTGCTGCTTCAAAGGAAAATCAGCTGGCTTACGACTTTTAACTAACACTTAATTGTATACGTTTTGTAATTAAGAAACAAACATTTCTATAAAAATTATCCTGAAATCGAGGAACAAATATTTTTAATTCATGAGATAACAGTTAGCTCAAATAAACAAAATGTACATACCCGCATCAATATTTTTCAATAGGATTCGCCGTTCTTTAAATTCTGATGTATAATAAGGATCAATCCGTTTAATTCGTAAATAAGTCCATGTAATGAATGCTAAATAATCTATATAAAAAGCTATAAATTCATCATTATTGTACAATCTTCAGATAGAATTTGTAAACAAGGTCCACGAGGTATCTCAGTATCCGCCATGTTTTTCAAGAACTCTCAGTTGTGCGCATGGAATTGTGGATAGAAATCCCCAATCTGCCCCCTTCGTTCCCTCAAATAATAAGGAAGGAAATCATACTCCCTTTCAACCCTCTTTCGAACTGGTATTTTCCCCGCTTGGACATGAGAATGGTGACATAGTCAAAATGCAGCCATAATACCGGCTTTAAATTGTGCATGTGAATGGGGCTGGGCTACAGTGTGGTTTCGAATGTGTATCAAAATTAATTCTTGAAGATCACTTTGCATTTGCCCACAACATCATAGAGAAAAAAGACTTGGAATTTTTCACAGAAAATGTCTACTTCAGTTATCCACAACTGATGAGCTCAAATGAGAGCGAAACCGGTCCTGTATTTCTGTTAACAGCATTAGTGACATGACTGGAGTTACACTTTTCTAATTTCAGATACTCTACTAATGTTGTTAACAGTTGTCTACAGGAGCTCTTTTTTTAGGAGCAAAACCGGTCCTGTGGTACCGTATAGTGTATATAGATGTATGCTTGTACAGATGTATCACATATTACATACAGGTGTATCTTGTGAATCAGGTATGTAATTTTTACAATAATATAATGCTATGAGAAATAGCTTCTAATAAATTTATAGTGCAACAGATTATTCTAGAGGCTAAAGCATGCTTAAAGTACCTCTTACTTGAATGCTGATTGCTATATTGGAAGTATAATAATTTTTTCCTTAATTAATCAGCTTGACTGACAGTTTTTAGAAAATGTCTACTTCAGTTATCCACAGCTGATGAGCTCAAATGAGAGCGAAACCGGTCCTGTATCTCTGTTAACAGAATTAGTGACATGACTGGAGTTACACTTTTCTAATTTCAGATACTCTACTAATGTTGTTAACTGTTGTCTACAGGAGCTCTTTTTTTAGGAGCAAAACCGGTCCTGTGGTACCGTATAGTGCAAATAGATGTATGCTTGTACAGATGTACATTATTGTGGCAATTAATTGAGAAATGCAGTTTTTTTTATAAAATTCAGTTTTATTCAAGTTTTCTATGGATACATTTAAAACTAATAAGTGATATGACCTCCCCGAGACTTTATAACATCACCGACACGTTTCGGCATGGAATGTACTAGACTAGCACATGTAGTTTTAATTTTAACGTCTCTGAACCATATGTCAATAACGGCCGAAATTAGCTTGTCCATCGTCGTACAGTCAAATTTTTGAAGCCGTTTTTTGACAATAGCCCACAAATTTTCTGTGGGATTCAAGTCTGGTGAATTCCCGGGCCAATCCAGTACGGCAATATTTTTTTTGAGCAGAAATTTTTGATTCACTTCGAAGTGTGACATGGCGCGCTGTCTTGTTGGAAAACGCAATCTCCGTTCGGCCACAGTTTTTAGTGGTTGGAAGCACTTTTCGGGTCAATATGACTTCGTAACTGGCACTGTTCATCATTCCCTTTACGGGAACAAGAGATTCTGTCCCCAAAACGCTGAAACAACCCCAAAACATCTTTTTGGGCAGATGCTTGGGTGCTTGATTCATGTGGTGCTGATTGAGAGGTTCTCCTTGGCTCCTTCTCACGAACATAGATCTAAATCCCTGAACCACAAAATGTGTTTCGTCAGAAAAGAGAACTTTCTCCCAGTCCTTCTCAGTCCATGTTTTGTATTTCCGTGCCCATTCCAACCTTTTTTTCTTCATGCGAAGCGTCAGAAGCTGCTTCTTGTACGGTCGACGTGCTCTCCGTCCGCGTTCTAACTGTCTGTATCGCACTGTTGAAGGTGCAATATCAACACCAGCTGCCACCATGGACTTAGACAGGTCAAAACTGGTTAATCGAGGATTTTTAACACTCATTCGATGTAAAGTTTTGTCGTCACGAGTCGAAGTTGATCTTTTTCGGCCGCATCTTTCAGAACGGCTGGTTCCAGCATTTCCTGTTTCCTGAAACCGCTTCCAGATCCTCCCGACACTTGCTGTACTCACTCCACATATTTTACCTATTTCCTCGAACGTCTTAGAAGTGTGTTCTCTAAGCGCAATCACTTTAGCACGTGTTTCCGCGCTGATATCCTTGACGCTAATGAGCCCCGCAACAACTGAGAAACTACCACTGCGGAACACCTGCCACCTGGCGGAGGAATTTGAACACCTGCTACTTTGCTAATAACTGCAATTTGAACTCTGAGCTAATTTGGAGTGCTTCTTCCTAAGCTTACGTGTGATAAAACGAAAAAAATGACATTTCTCAATTAATTGCCACAATACTGTATCACATATTACATACAGGTGTGTCTTGTAAATCAGGTATGTAATTTTTACAATAATATAACAATATAAAAAACAGCTTCTAATAAATTTTATTATATTGCAAAGGCCTTCGAAACAGATTTATATCATCAAAGAAATTTGGATGATGTGGGAACCCCTTTCAAATGAAAGTCTCTTCATTTCAAAGAGCTTCCCTCTGAAAGTCCTCTACCAAAATACTTTTCCCTTGGATATATAGCTGACTACACATGCCCCATGCCTAATAAAAGATTATCCTGATTTTCTTTTGATAAAACCGATAAGAATTAACCTCCAATTCCAAGCTGATCAATAATTTTAGACTCAGTTATAGTGTAATGACAAAACAAATACAAATTGATAAGCATCAATAATTACAAATATTTAAAAAGTAATATACATTGTAAATTTTATATACTTGTGAAATTTAAAGTCAATATTTTATATAAATTTAATAAAACTGTTGATTCTTTTATTACATATATAATGTTGAAATAATTATTTACAATATTATTAACTGCATATCAAATATCTTGGCCTATATTCCAGTGAAAAAGTATCATTTTTTAAGTTTAATCAATATTTTCAAAAATCCTAAAAATATCAAATAAAAGATTATATTAAAAAATAGGCCTAAATATATCATGACATAATCACTAAGTGTTTATCTTTTTATGTTAGGAAGCCATTCTCTTCCAAATAATAAAAAAGAAAAATATTGTCAAATCGCTCCACAAAAATATCCTGCCCAATATCTTGATAAAAAAAAAAAGATCTAATACCAGTTTTTCTATCAAAAACATAATATATACACAGCAAAACATAAACAAAAACGTAAAATATAGATATTTTACGTTTAAGAGCCGTTTTATTCGAAAGTTTGAAAAAATCGCAAGTATCGTCTTCTACTGAAATATATATAAAATATATGGAAGTCGTTCTGTCCAAATTGTGAAAAAAAAAACTAAGTCCAACTGGAGCCGTTCTATCTGAAAGTTTGAAAATTTTACAAGTCCCGTCTTCTACCAAAATATATACGGGAGCAGTTCTGTCCCAATTGTGAAAAAAAAGCCAAGTCCAATCGTCCTGCCGAAAAGCCGTTCTGTCTAGAAAAATCCCTATATTTCCCCTACAAATTTTCAAAAATTTCCTATTTTCAGTGGTCAAAAGAATTTCTAACATTAGGAGCCTTCCTGTCCCTAGCAGCTTGTAGCTGTGGCTGCAAGAGAGGGGGAGGGCGGGACCAGGGATACGAGCGGGCCAATAGGAAATCACCAAGGTATTGGTGAAAGAGAAGTCCAAAATTTACAGATTTTAAGGCGGACTTCGACTTTTTTCCACCCATGTTAAAGTATAGGGCATTCTTACGCACACAATTGTGAAATAACCAGTGTTCAGATCTTTATGAAATTTGTCTGATACAACTGGAAGTACAAACTTAAGATTACTTAAGAATTTAAAGTTATTAAAATACAAGGTTAGGATTAAGAAGTTAAGATAGAATTACAAGTTTAAGATTTACAAATTGCAGACTCCAAATCTCGTTGGTATTTTGAATCCTCTCAGTTCCCCTCTTGTCTTTGTGTGGGAGTTTGAATACGACATAGTGACACTGACCGTTTTTTACATTTTACAATGTGCGGATTTTTAAGAGTTTTACTATGCTACGAGTAGATTAAGATTATAAATCAGATATTTATTAAAGACTAGGTTTTATATAGCAATGTAGTTTTAAAATGATTATGAAGGCCAAGGTTTTCAATATATCTAATTGATTTTCAACATAGTGCTAACTTGGATATAATAGAAAACTGAATGTTGTAGAAGGGTAAGCTAATTAAAGAATTTTCTTCTTTATCGTAGTTTTTACGAATTATATTAATGAGTATTAGGCTGAACTGGTTACTGCTAAGATATATTAATGGATATATTATATGCTATTACACATTAATTTTCATCTTCCCGACCGTCCAAACAGTTACCTTACACCTTTCTGGTAGGTCGGACGGTCTGGGTTTCAACAACAACAACATTAATTTTCATATTTATATTGAGATTGTCAATTAAATACTGTAACATTTGCCGTAGATTTAATGTTTTTGTAAATTTATATATATAAATACTTATTCTTAAATAAGAAAGTGACATTTATATCAATATTGTCAGTTAAATATTGTAAAATCTGCAGTAGATTTAATGTTTTTGTAAATTTATATCTATAAATATCTATTCTTATATGAGAAAAACAAGCGAAGGAGTCAATTCATTAAAATTAGTTTCTTGATATAAATAAAAACGATGAACGTTATCTACTTATTATTCATAGTTCTAATATAAATTACTGTATTTGAATATAAAAAATCAGGTATCATACATGTAAGAAACTCAGGGCTTTTCGGAGTTGAATGCTCGCCATTTTGCTCTGAAAATTCCTGAGGTCATTACCTTCTTGTGCCCAGACCTCCAACTTAGCGCTTGGGAAAAACAAAGCTATAAACTTCCCTCAGATTTCCACGAAATCTAGCCATTTTGCCATTCCACTTGTCATCAAAGAGCGGGGGAGATATCTCGACGCTACGAGAATGTGTGCTCCCGATACGACGCGGTCGTGAGAAACAATCTCAAAGTTCATGTTGTTAGGTGGTCGCAGAATTTTTAGCCTGAATATATACTCAATGCAAGGCACGCATCGAGAGAGACGCTTACCATCTTTACGAAAAACAAGTCGATGCCTTACGACTTGTCGTCTCAGGCCGATTTTACCCGGCTTTTGTAATCTTCTAAATATTGTTTTCTGCTGAGTTTGAAATAAAACCTTATTTTATAGCTAATATAAAACTTTTGATTTTAAAGCTTCTTTAATTTTGGAACTATTTACTATCTGCATCTTTTACTATTTTTTGATAAAATCATCGCCTTATCAGAATCCCTGGACTCGAGTCCCAGGTTATCCGAGAGTACGTATACCATATGCATTCGACGTTCCCGAAATGACGTCGACAACCTGATCACAGGTATTTAATTTATATTCGACTGAGCCAATACAGTCGAACGCAGCGATTTTATCTCCGCGAGCGAGAGAACCCTACAATACATTTAAAAAAAAAATTCTGATTTATAACATTTTATTTTGTTTCATTTATTCTTCAAATAAATATTGTAAAATTTGTCGTAGATTTAATGTTTTGCAAATTTATACCTATAAATTCTTATTCTTAAATAAAAAAAAGTAAAGAAGTCAATATGCTTACATTAAAATTAGTTTCTTTATACAGATATAAACGAAGAAAATTATATACTTATTGTTCATAGTTCTAATGTGAATAACTGTATTTAAATGCATAAAATCAGGGATCGTACATTTATACATTTTTTTTTATTTTCTGATTTATGACATTTTATTTTGTTTTATTTATTCTTAAGTTTTATATTAATTATTTTATGCATATATCTTATCTTTCGCATAATGAAATTGCAAAAGTTATACAGAGAATTGCAAAAGTTATACAGAGCAGTTTTACTGATATACTAACTGCTACATGTTTTAATTGCTATGAGGGACATTTAATTTACTTTCAATTCACATATTCTAATAAAGTTTAAGGTGTTTATAACCGAATTTAGAGAGCTTTTATTTTAAATGAGAGTTTATATTCAACACTCAGGATTTCAGGAGTAATATACTAATATGTGGAATTTCTGTAATTCTGTACGCGATTTGTTGTTAAAATCTATAAATTGACTATTTATATGTCTATATTTCACAAAAAATGAACATCAGTATTTTAATGGCATCATACACATACATTACAGAATCTTAAGGTTATACAAATATAGCTATTTTTTATAGATGTAATAAAAAATTAACTGCATAAGATAAAACGTAAGCATGAATTTAATTTCTGTTTTACAAAATTATAGCATAAATATTTATAATTTCTCCTCTTGGTTGTTCCTGAGATTGTAACATTTATTGAATCTGTAACTTAAAACTGTGGGATTTTTCCATAGCGTATAAAGAAAGCAAGAAAATATAAAGTTTTGGCATGTATTGGTAGTTAATGTTTATAGTACTTCCCTCTAATTCAAGACAAGCAACTATAAAGTCAATAAAAAAATTTAACACTTAAAACAAATTTATCAAGTTTATTATTTTTTCTAAATTTTAAAAATATAAAAGAATATTTTTTGCCAAAGTTGACTTATTTAAGGAATTCCTTTCTCAGAAATATTATTACATAATATTACATATTTGATGATAAACTGGAATTTATGACATACTCCTCGAGTTGTAGAAAAATTATGTTAAATATACATTTTTAATTTTTAGATACAATTTATATTAATTATACCTGCATTTTCAAGCATTCTTTTAAAGTCTAAAAAGACATTGAATTGCATTTTATTTGCGAGAATGTTTTCTAACTCGATATAACCTTTCTATTTTACGTTTATAGTCAATTTTTGTTCAACTGTTCTCTTTCTGTCAGTGATTATTCTATACAGAAGTCAATTTTTAACATACTGTGTATATTCTTTTCATGCCCATATAGCTTTTCTACGGCTATATTGCATTTTCTTGTATGATAATTAGTGCTTAAAACAGGATTCTTAAAACTTTTATTTAAGTATTATACACTTTCTCTGTATTCGTGTGCTAGATTTATTCTTAAATTATTTCATACATATATTTTTAAATATAATGTCTACAAAATTCTTTACGAGAAACGTCATTTCGCTGGGATGGCTGGGAGAAAAGTCCATCGTTTATCCAAACGCCCCAAACTGAAGGGCCAGGCCAAGGCCACCTAGAATACATACCTTCACAAAAGTCTGTAATAAAATTATGCTTAAAATGCAAGGTTCAGTGATGAATAACAAGTCATTCAGGCAATATTAAACATGAATTAAGAGTACATTTCTCAAGATATAAGACTATTCGTACAGATATAGCAACATTCGGCGCTACACGTGCTATGTGTTACAAAAGTGTTAAAATTGCATGCATAAAATAAGACAAAATAAAAAATAACTTACCATTTATGAAGTCCTGTTTTCAGTAGACACTATAATCCTAGTGGGCACGTATTTAAATTATTTCTTTTATTTAAAAATATGAATTTTTGAAAGTCACTCCTGAAACTTCAATACACTTTCGTACACGCGGAGTGAGTGCAGATCCCCCCGCGGCTGACATCACGTATCCCATGATTCCTAGATGTCCGAGCCTTGTTTTAGATAGCCTTGGCCAGGCCCAGTAAGTGAAGGGGAAAAGAGAGAATCCCGAGTGGAGGCGGAACCGTAGTATGTATTAATTTGGACACCCCGTCTCAATATATGCGTAGAGGATATGGCAATCCACAAATGTAGGTGACAAATTAGTTGGTATTGTACCTCTCGTCCTTGAGTTTGCGCCCACAGGATTAAGCTCTATGGTGCGCCTTTGCCATGGCCGTCCAGTGGGTAGCGTGAAAGGGTACTTGCTGTCACCATGGACGTTCAAAATTACAAATTTAGGTATCAAGCTAGTCGATATTGTACATCTCATCCCTGAGTTTGTACCCGACCCGCTGGAATAAGTTCCATTAGCGCTCTTGCCATGGGCCACCATAGGGAAACGCGAGGAGGCATTTGCCCTCCTGTGGACATTCAAGGTCACAAATGTAAGTATCAAGCTAGTAGATATTGTATGTCACATCCTTTAGAATGCCCTCGGAAAAAATTCTATGGGCGCCCATAGGGGATGTTGAATGTGATAAATGTAGGTGTTACGACAGTCGAAATTGTACGTCTCGTCCGTGAGTTTGCCTCCACTGGAATAAATTCTATAGGTGCTCTTATCATGAGCGCGAGGGGCATTTGTCAAAATGGTCTTCCTAATTCCATTTTTTTACAGAATGCATGTGCATATAGAATTTCATAGCTATACGTACTCTCTCTCTCTTAAAATATCTATTTTCGAATGATTCGTATTTTAATTACCTGTTTCTAATTTTCTACAGAACGCATCAACATATAAATTTTCATAGTGATACGTGCATTGGAACCTCATAGATAAATACACACTCATGAGAGAAAATATATCGAAATATGTGTTTCCTGATGTCATGCTCTTTTTTGTCAAAATGTTGGCTTAAAATTATTCGGGAACTTCCTCTATACTATTAGAAAATTATAAAAGTCTTCCTTAATTTAGTCAATATTGAACTAATTTAATTCTAATCTAAGAGATAATGCATTTAAAAAGAGTCTATATTGCTTAATTGTTAGTTATATATATCCATATCAAAAGAGAAAAAAATTGCGGGAGTTTATCTTGAATTTCCTGACGAGCACCTAGTTATAATAATGACGTGGGTCACACAAGTGGGAATGGCAGAGGTCTGTAGAAATTCGCAATAGACGATCACGTGGTATTTTTCAGACGTTCAGTAATTTATTAACAATAATTTGGCAACATTGGTCTATGTTTTGTTTTCTCAGCTGTTTGAGGTTTGAAATCTCGATTAAAGGAGGACGTGGCTGGCTGAGAGGTTGGTCGCGTTTTTCTTGTGTTGTGTTTTCCTAGGTTTGGAAAGTGGGTGTTTACGGTGAGGCCTGTTGGCTTTCCTGCGTGTACTCCTTTTTGTTATCGTGCTCTCTGCGGTGTTGAGGTCAGTGTTTTTCCTTTTAAGTGTTGTTTTCCTGTGTTTTTTGGTGTACCTAGTCGGTGCAGGCTAGCGGAGATAAGCCCTCTCCCTAGCCAATAGTCAGGCCACTTGTTTGGCCTTTTTTGTTCCTTTTTTGCCTCGTCATGCATTCCACAGTAACAGTGATGGATGCGGAGAACGGGAGTCATGTTCAACTAAGTAACCTTTATGTTTTCATCCACAACAACACAATTCCGGAGGAATGGATAGATGACTCAGCTGACATCACAATTTTTCTAAAAGCCACAAGCGGGAAAATACCTAGAAACAATCCTAAAGCCTTAAAAGATGAACTAGCAAAACTGAAACATCAGGAAAAAATTAAATTTATCAAATTCACTCGCAATGGAGAACTACTGGTGGTAACAAGATATGCAGCTTGCGCCAGAGAAGTATGTGGCCTTACCCATATCCGGGGGACCACAATTGAGAATAAAATGCAAATGGAAGGAATAACATCTCGTTTTCTTCTGCACCGGATAGACACCTCCATATCATTGCAGGAGGTAGCAAATGAAATAGAGGAGGGTAACCAGATTCATATACAATCGATTAGAAGATTTACAAGGAAAACCCCAATAGGAATTATTCCTACCGAGACGCTCCTGGTAACAATATTTGGTACTAGGATGCCCGAATACATCAAAATATTCTTAATGATCGAAAAAATCCACACCTTCATTGACAAACCCAGACAATGCTTAAAATGTTTTAAATTTAACCATGTAATGAGAAACTGCAAAACTGAGAAACAAGTATGCATCCGGTGTGGTGAAAACCATCCAAGAGAGGAATGCCTGGCCACCTCCCCAAAATGCCACAACTGCGAGGAAGAGCATGAAGCGAACGACCTAACATGCATATCACGCAAAGAAGAGGAAAAATTCCTAAAATTTAAGTGTGAGAATAGGTTAGACTTCACAGAAGCTCGCAGACGGTTTGCAGTAGGAAAAACTCCGACATATGCAAAAACTCTAGCCCAGGGTAGTACGACCATGATAAATATGCAGGATGTTAAAAATACAGTAGAGAATCAAATGCTACAGTTCAAAGAACATTTCAGTCAAATATTAGAGCAGCAAGCAAAAATGTTCAACGAAGTAGTCCACTGCCTCAGATTACAAATAGAAAGTATGGTGCAAGCAATACAGGGGAGCGCTCTTCGCACCCCTCTGAATACTGAAAGCAACATTCAGGAAATACCTATGAACACTCCCTTAAAACAAGGGAAAAAAGAATTGGAAATCAAAGAGCAGCGAGATGTAAATCCGAAAAAGAAAAAAAACCAAAAGGAATTCCAACAGAAAAGCAGTCTCCAAAATGACTCCTGTTCAGAAGTAAGCGTTGGAATGCCTCTTTTTCAGGAAAATCCGACTGTTTCTCCTTTGGACTGGAGTGGGAGCCCCCAGGGGATCTCCTAGCTCCGGGGTTGTCTGGGTCCTTTTTTGTTTTTACCTTTTCTTTCTGGTGTCGTGCCCTGTGGTTTTTGTGTTGGGTCGCTGGGTTTGCTTAGCTTCCCCCCTTTTGTTTTTTGTCTGGTCCATGGGCTCAGAACTTATTTTACAGTGGAACGTTCGGGGCATCCGCACTAAGGCCAAGTGGCTTAAGTTTTTCCCTTTTATTAAATTCCCCATTTGGGTATTTCAAGAAACTTTTCTCAAACCCGACGATATTACAAATTTCCCTTCACGCGTCATCTATCGCAAAGACAGGCGAATTGGAAGAGGCGGTGGTCTACTTATCGCTATAAATAAAGACCTTCCTTCTACCCACTTTGATATTGACAATCCTTCACCACAGAATGTAGAAGTAATGGGGGTCAAAGTATGGCTTCCTAGCATCGTGATGACCATCATTAATATATACTCACCCAAAGGAAAAATTAGTAAAAAGTGGCTGGAATATCTAACAAGAAAAGTAAAGCCCCCTTTCGCTATACTTGGTGATTTTAATCTGAGACATGTATGCTGGGGCAATAATTATAATTCTACTGGTTCAGAGGTGATTTATAACTGGATAGGGGAGCAAAACATCTGCCTGTTAAATACATCAGAGCCCACTCACATTGCTCCAACGGGGTCTCAGTCTTTAATTGACCTCAGCATATCATCAGCAGACGTATTCCAAGATCTGACAACAACAATCCATTCAGATAACTTCACTTCGGATCACTCTCCCATCATGATAACGTACTCGGGAAGAGTAAGCAGATCAAGAGATCCAATCGCTTCCTATTCCCGGACCCACTGGGGTAAAGCGGAGAAGCTAGCTAACATGTATATTTCGGAGAGAGAAATAACTTCAGTAGAAGTTTTGGAACAGACACTAGTTACGTCGATAAATTCGAGCACAGCCAATCACCCTAAACCTGCCAAGACGAATCCACCTTGGTGGAACGCTAAGTGCCGATGGTTGTTAGGTCAAAAAAGAAGATTCCTTCGCCTGGCAAAAAAGTTTGTCTCAAAAGTATATTGGATACAGCACAAGAAATATGCTGCAGCACTCAGGCGAACCATGGCCGAATTGGCAAATTCCTACTGGGAGAGCGTTGTAAAAATGTGTGTACGGAAAGGTGGTATCTACAAAATCCTGAAAGCCCTAAAGAACAGATCTAAAGATCCCACGGATAGCCATTATATATTGGGAGCTGATATCCATGAAGCACATACTCAGGCGGATCAGTTTGCTCACCACTATGGAAAAGGCAATGGACTGGGTTACATCCCATATGATTTAAGCTGCAGCAAAGAAATGTTCTCGGAGTTTACCCTGGATGATCTTAATAACGCTATTGCTAACACCCGTAACTCGACCCCTGGTCCGGACGGTGTGACCAGTCGACTCTACAAAGCCCTCAATCCAGAAGCAAGACTCCTTCTCCTAGGATTGTATAACAAACTGTTAGCTGACAGTTATGTTCCACCCCAATGGAAAACTGCGACCATTCTCCCGATCATGAAGAAGGGAAAACCGAAAAACCTTGTTGAGTCATACCGTCCCATTTCCCTCACCTCCGTGGGTGGGAAAATTTTTGAGAGAATGCTGTTAGAAAAACTTATTAACTGGGCTTGCCACCCCTCCATCTTTAATGAAAACCATTATGGTTTCCTTCCTTTTAAAGACTGCCAAACCGCCGTCCGAAGTATATTTGAAGATATACAGGATGCAAAGAACAGAAAACTATATAGCATGCTGGTGGCCCTGGACATACATGCAGCCTACGACTCTGTTTGGACTGACGGCCTTATATATAAAATGACTCAACTGGGCCTGAGAGGTAAAGCTGCCCTCTGGGTGGCTAACTTTCTTAACAACAGAAATTTCAGAGTAAAATGGAGAAATACTTATTCCTGTAAGGTCTCTACACAGAGAGGAGTCCCCCAAGGCTCCGTCTTATCCCCTTTCCTTTTTATGTGCTATCTGGCGGATTTGTTTGAAGCAGTCGAGCAGGGCGTAAAGTGCGTTATATATGCAGATGATATTTTTATATACAGTGCTGCGGACAACCCTACCACTAGTCAGCAAAAGATGCAAATGACTCTGGATAAGATTCAGACATGGTTAGAATATTGGAAATTAGAAGTACGCCCTAGCAAATGCTCGGCCATCGATTTCTCGAGTCGTCGCCCTCGAAACATTATTACTTTCAAAATTAAAGGCCGTGATATTCCGTGGACATCATCTCTAAAGATTTTAGGAGTGACTTTCGCTAATAATTTAAACTTTAGGTATCATCTGAAGGAAGTTCGAGAAAAGGTATTCAAATGCCTGAATGCCCTTAAAGGCATCTCAAGAGTTCACTGGGGTATCCAGACCCCTCATCTAATAAATATTCTGAATGCATCAGTCCGATCACTCATGGAGTATGGGTGCTCCATTTTTGGAACCGGCAGTCAAACTGAGACAGCCAAGTTAAAAGTTCTCTACAACATGGGCCTAAGATGGGCAACAGGCCTACCAAAATGGACCCCCTTGGATGTTCTCTATGCAGATGCTAAACAGTGGGATCTAAATCAAAGGTTTAATTATTTAAACTTTGCTTTTACCATCAGACAGCTATCCATGAGGAATCACTCCCCTCTTGGGAAGCGCTTCATAGAGCAGATCAACTCCCATGATCCTTCTCCGGCTCTTCCCAGCGTTCATTGTCTACGCAATTGGGATATCGCTCCTGAGGATATTATAGATCATGAATGGCTAGTACCGAAAAGGAATTCTATGAGCTGTACGTATGAGGGACTCCCTTTCCAGGATACTTCGCTTCCACATGAGGTCATCTGCAATCTTTTTTATGAATATTGCAATACAAAGGCTCAGAAACATCATATTATTGCGTCGGATGCTTCCAAAAATTGCAACAAAACAAGTATAGGCATAATCGATATTCGCAGCAAGGGGTCGATGGCATTAGAACTCAACCCCATCAGCTCTATCTTCACGGCGGAAGCCCTGGCCCTATTAGTGGGCGTTAAAAGATACATCCAGAGTAATGAAGATTATCTGATCCTAACTGACTCGCGGTCGGTCGTCAGTGGACTCAATAAAGTGAACAGGCACTCACCGAAAGTCCTTATCAAACTCTGGAATTTCCTAAATGGAGAACAGCACAAGGCCAAGTCCATCAATATTATTTGGGTCCCAGGACATAGAGGGATAGCTCCGAATGAGAAGGCGGATACATTGGCAAAGGATGGACCTTTCCCGGCAGCTAAACTGCCTTGGGTGTCTCCCGAAGATATCATAGCGCACTTTCGGAAAGCAGGTCTGGAACACATGGAACAAAGTTGGAAAGAATCGCATAGATTCCCATTTTACCCTTATCTTTCTTATTTTGGACACTCATGCTATCGCTGGACTTCCAATCGAAGAACTTGTACCTTGGTGGCACGGTTTCGCACCCGTACCTACCTCACAAACAAACGTTTATTCGTAATGCACGGGGGGCTCTCCCCCCAATGTGCGGCTTGTTTTGCAAACATTGAAGATGAAACTCACCTGATTCTGTCGTGTCCGGCAGTAACGATATCCCGTGCCTGGCTTTTCGCTTCTCTTGGTTTGTTGGCACCTCCTTCTTACGTGGATGTCATGACCGCGGGCTCGGCTAGCCGCTTCGCCATTCGTTGCTTGGAAAGGTTCCTGTTGGTGATCGAGTCGCTGAGGTAGTTGGATGGCGGTTTTGTTTGTTTTGTGCTGTGGTCTTTATAGGACAGTGTCGTTTGTTTTTGATATGTAAATTTGTCTGTCTTTGGGGCTGTGTTGAGGAGTGTTTTTTCTGGTCTTTGCGAAGTGGGACGGTTTTGTGTTACTTGGGTCGTTGGTAGTTTGGGTGTGTGATTTGTAATCTCGCGCGTTTTCCAGGGAGGTTTTCCTGTGTTTTTATTTTTTTTCTTGTCCTTTTTTCGGTGTGTTTTGGTATGGAGCATTAGGGATTATGCCGGGTTCTCCGTAGCGAATATCCCATAGCCATCTCTCAGTCAGTCAGTCAGTCAGTTGAAATCTCTATGTAACATCACTTTTATCCAAAATAAATAAAACAATGAAAACAGCAGTCATGATAGCCAAATAAATAATTTTAGCAACTTTGTGAATTTGGTAGACTTGTATCTTAAAAGCTCATTTTTCTAATGCAGAAAAGGTTTGCATATTTGTTGTCTCTTAATGTTACTCCTCTTTTGATAATTTATAATAGACGGATGTGCTTGATGGGAAGAATATTGGTTGATTTAATACATTTCGCCGTTGTTTGTATTTCATAATTTAAAATTTATAACTGTAGTTTTATGCATTATTTGATTTTGTCGATTATTTTGCTCTATGGAATGTTTCTCCAGGACGAATTTAAGGAATATTCTGGCGCAGTGTTTAACATCAGAATGAGTGCACTGTCTTTGCGTAGGCTGCAATTTTCATAACGAGTGAAGTAAATTTGCAGCCAGCAGCGTACTTATCCCCTGCCTTTCATGGCACTTTGTTCAGTTGCCGGCGAACCGCCCACTTCCAGTCATTCATCATAAATATATATTTTAATAGTTGCACATGGTTATCAAAATGGATAGAGGTATCAAATATTGATGAAACGTAGAAATACATCATATTTAGTAATTATAAAATCAATATTGATTAGGTATAATTTGTAGATGCACTCTGTTGCAAGAAAATATATGCAACCATGAGAAATTGAGTTATAGCCATGGAACTCGGCATGTATGTATCGTTTGAGGAGATAGGTAAATTATTAGAATTTAGAAGCAAAAAAAAAAGTTTTATTAAGAAATGGTGGCAACAAGATGGCATTTTTGTAAGTGATAAATCCTCCCCTTTCAGCTATACAAACCAGTATCCGGCACAGTATAGAGTCAGTTAAGTTGCTTATGTCCCTCTGCGAAAGATTCTGCCACAAATGTTGCAAGTAGTAAGCTAATTTAGTGGTATTCTGCAGTGGCATCCCAAGATTTTTTGAGGTTCCAAGTAAACATTTTGGAGAAGCCCCCACCTCACCCAAGAGTTCCTCTTTTTAATCTCAATTTTATCAAACAACAATGATTTGATAATCTGAATCCTATTAATCCGAATTTTTTGTAATCCCAGCTATAATTATATTTATTTTATTATTTATTTTGTTCAAGGAGGGTAAAAATGAAAAATCGGCGTCTTTTAAATTTTTATGGCTTGTTCATATTTCGTATACAAGAAAAAAATAAATACATTACATCTGTAGAATGAAGATTAACTATTTTTCAAATCCTTCCTCCATGTGTAACATAATCACATTTTTCTGATTTCTTTTTATCAGTTTTACAAAGAAAATTTTAAAAAATTGGTATCATTGGTCTAAATGATTACAATTATAGCACATAACCCTTCATTTTAATGGGCTTGAAAGCATCTTTTGACTGATGCCAAACTTGAAAATATAACTCCGGGGGTAACTTGACCCCGAAGGGCATAGACACCTATGGAAGTTTTTCTAGGGGGGGGGGAGGCAATCTTAAGGATAAGACATACAACAACATACATGATGCCTGCTTTTGTGACTATAATGTCCAGGTGCCTTTCCTTATAAGAGCCTATGCTTAGGAGGCTGATGCTGTCATTAACACAAAATACTATATTAAATAAATGTAAAAGTTCGATATTTTCACTCGAATTAAAAAAAAAAATTCTATCTGTAAGAGTTCTAGATTTTTTTCTTAGCAAAGCCGGGTATAAAGTTTTGTAAAAATCCTTAAATATGTATGACAGCTATCATGTACCCAAGAAATCGACCATAGACATACATACAGACAGGCATCACTCCAGAAATAATTGAAACATGTTTTTAGGAAGTCTTAAAAAAACATATATTGACATCAAATCTCAAATTTAAAAATTTTCTTGAAAACAATATTTTCTCTATACTATATTTCACAGTATGAGAAAGTAAAAATTAACTGGTGTGGCTCATGACTTTCTGTCAGAATACTTTTCTAAGCAGTTTTTTTTTTTCCAAATTGTACAAGAAAAAATTTGAAAATTCTGTATTGTTTTTCCAAAATATCACAATTATAGAATGTTACCCTTCATTTTAAAGGGCTTGAAAAAAATCTTTCTATTGATACCAAGCTTGACAATGTATCCCCTTGGGAGGTGGGAACAATTTGCTCCCCTCAGGGGCTAACAATGTCACGAATACAAAAACTGTATCATGGCTGTTATTTCACTGCAGTGATTAAAACTATTAAGTTTTATGATCATTGAACCATAAATAGCCCTTTTATACATGATGATATCAAATTTTGTCCTATGCTGCCAAGTTAAGAAAATATAAAATTTTGAATAAATTTAAAAGTTTTTGGTCCAATTTAAATAATTCTATCTAGTTCTAGATTTTTTGATAGCTAAGTTTAATATAAAATTTTGTGAAAATGCAATAATATTTGTGGCAGCTATCATGTACACAAGAAATCGACCATAAACAGACAAACATCACCCTAAAAATTGTCAAAACGTGTTCAGATAGTCTTAAAACATATATTGGCATCAACGTCTCAAAATCGTAACTTTTCGTGAAAACAATACTTTCTCAATACTGCATATGAGAAAGTAAAAATAAGTGTAATATCATGAAAAGAATGCAAGTTAGCATCCTATAAGAATGCCATTCCCTTTTAAATAAAAATTAGCATATAAAATAACTATTTTTGTAGCATTTTTAAGATAGTTAATTCCTTATAATATTTTACAATTTGAGAACAGCATGTTTGAAAAGTTGAGGGATTTTTCTGCTACATAATCTCCCTGAAAATAAATCTTTTATGTTTACACATTGAAATAATCATACAAAATTTCATTTAAATAGATCAATTTGTTCAAAAGATATTCTGCCAAACAGGCAGACACATAAACATAATTGAAGAAAAATCATTTATTTGTATTCTGGGATGCTCAAAATTTGTAAATCCATCTATTCCAAAAGAAGGAGTTTCGAATTACAATACTTTGGTTACATATACCAATACTTTGGTTACATATACATTGTATTATTGTATAAGTAAATTAAACACTTCACTCCTTTCCATTCAGTTTTAGTCAACTAAGTAAGTAGCTGCTTAGAGTCTCGGTCACTGAATAGAATGTCAAAATTCTTTAATTTGTTAAAAATACAGAATGGCGTCTCTAAAACTCATCACTAAGACAGTAACTCCGTTACTATATACAAATTCTTTGCTAAGATCTCCTTTTAGTTTTAAGTCATCTATTTTAATTTTTATGCAATCAAATCATTCTATATGGTTTCAAGCATATCTAGCCATATAACAAACTTATGCTGTATTATTTTTCATGCGGTTCATCATTTTGAAGGTCCTTCATTAAGAAACTGATTTAGTTTGTTATGACTATATCGCAGAGAATTATTGCCATTGGCGCCAGTGGGAATGGTGGTCTAAAGAAATTATTTACAAGCGAAATCACACATTTTTCCTCAGAGTAATGAAAGAAAATGCCTTTTTAAAATAATATGGAAATTTAAAACCTAGGAGTCTAAATTATGATTTTAAAAAAAAAGCTTTGGTAAATGTTCAAATAGAAATACTATCTTTCATAATATTTCCCCTATATAAAGCTTAAAATGTGAAATAGAAATGAATAATATGTTTTCAGAATTTTTATTAACATTTAATAAACAAAGAGGTAAATACATAAAATGTTACTAATGATTTTTTATTATAGTATCAAAGGTGATCTAGAAAAAATATAAATTTTAGAACTTAATTTCAAAAATAAATTATTTTAGCATCTGATCTTTTTAATTATCAAATTTTTGTAAATTTAGATCAAAATTAAAGATACTAATACAAGATTGGTACGGTCTTTAAAATCACCTTTAGAACTCCTTAAATTCACATTTTGTTTTTAAGAGCCATTAAAACTCCTTATTTTTACCAAAATCTCCTTAAAATTTTTACTGTTCCAATTTAGAAATGCAAAAGGAAACCTAAAAATTTATATTCTTGTGCCTTTATTATTCGTGTACCCTCAAATCCGAACATAGTTATCTATATCAAAAGTAAAAAAATAAAAGAAGCAAAACATCCCCTTGCACATTTCCTGAAATAAGGACTGGAAGATTGTTGATTAGTGTAGTGTGTTTCTTAATTTTTTTCTAAGCTTATCAGGACCATTAAAAATAGATTCAAAAACAAGTCTAATTTTAGTGATAAAAATGTGGGCAGCTTATGACTTTCTTTGCAAACAAAAATTATTCCTTCTTCAGAGCTTCAGCTTATGTGTACCTACTATATGCATAAATTCTTCCAATAATTTTAAAGTGACACATTTCAGATATTATTATCAGGTTGTTTTTATAGTGCACGAGTATAAATGAATAAATATTTTACTAAACGAAATAATTTTTCACATAAATGATCGGCTTGCACAATTCGGTACTCTTCCGTTAACTGGGTACCAGATAAAAACTGCCAAATTACAGCGATAACTCATCCAAACTAACAATTTTTAAAGAGTGTATCTTATAACATGTATAGCAACCCTAAAGCAAACCATTTTTTAAAAAATAAGTTTCTTTTTAGAAAAACTAGTCACTTTGTAAAATGCTAAGATGGACTACACAATTTGGTAATTGCCTAAAGACGAAGAGACAAGCATTCAATTTTTTCAGAAAAATGAAATTCTTCATAAAGAAAAACGATGTTCAAATGATCATCCGATGAGGTTATACACAAGGGATTCATCACCAAAATGGCTATGCAGTTTACGATCATGCCAAAAAAAGAAAGGAATGCACACCCAAACCTGGTTTGATAGATCACATATCCCTTTTCTCACTGCTTTACAATTTATATATCTGTGGTGTCAAAAGTTAACATCGGTTGAATTTTGCGAACTTCAGCTTCAAATGAACCACAACACAACTGTCGATTGGAATGACTATATGAGGCAAGTTTGTGCCAATGCTTTGTTGTTACGAAAAAAACAAAAAATCGGAGGCGCTAACAGAGTAGTTGAAATATATAAAAGTCTTTGTACTCGAAGAAAAAACAATGTCAGACGCATTCTTCCACCTCAGTGTGTTTTCGGCGGATTATGTCGTGAAACTAAAGAATGTTTCTTAGTTGCAGTCTCAGATCGAACAGCAATCACTTTAATGGCTGTGATCGAAGAACATATAGCTGATGGTAGTACCATATTTTCCGACTGTTAGGAAGGATACAAAACTGGAGAATTGAGAAATTCTGGATTTGAACGTTTTACTATCAATCACTCGTATAATTTTGTGGACCCAAGAACTGGATTCTCTATTCTGCCAAGTGGCAGAATAAACGTCAACGTGGAACTGCAAGAAACCATTTAGAATCTTATTTAATTGAATTTATGTGGTGACATTTGCATGCTAAAACAAATTTATTTTCAGCAATTGTAAACAAAATTTACAATTTCATGCCTGCTATATAAATTGATCTTTCTTTTATTGCATATAAAAATAAAAGTCCACCAGAGTGAACATTTAGGCTTGTCGATGACTACGTCAACTTTAAAGCTCGGTGGTTTTAGTCTGGCACCCAGCTAATGGAAGAGTACCCACAATTCATTTTATATCATGGTGCATTACTGAGAGTCCACAAGCATCTTTTCCTCATCCATCTCCATCCTTTAATTATTGCAGTACTACACAGTAGGCAGACTGAATTTGCTTATATTCATATTTTGGTTAATTTTAAAGAAATATGGTGCATAATTAACCAAATATTATGAGAGTTGATGATGATGGAAGTAAGATAATTCTTTTATTAATATTCTCATGCAGTGCTTTGACTCTAAAGACAATTTTTTTTTCATATTTCAGGTTTTTCAAATAATTATTATGCTGAATTTATTTAAATCAGAGGTTCCCAAACTTTTTTTTCTCGTGGATCACTTTCAAAGTTTTACTATTTTCGGTAGACCCCCTGCTGCTACATTTCTACTGTATTCCCAAAACTCCTGAAAAATATCACCCCAAATTGGGGGTGTTAAGAAGAAAAAAAAAGTAGCACATTTCCTTGTGTCCTATTTATTAAAATAATACTTGTGGTTATACAAAATTATAAACATTTATTTTTACAAACAATCAACAATTGACAAAAAATCAACAATGAACTCTGAAATGTAAATCAACAATATAAAATAGTCATACTTTTAATGAGACGGATGTACTTGATGAATTGACAGTGAGTTATCAATATTTGGCTTCAGTTTTGTAAGAAGTAATCTCAAATCTCCCCGTTCTGTGATGTTCAATCTGCTCCTTTTTTTGGTTAACAGGTTGGTAATGGCACTAAAACTTCTTTCGACAAGATATAACGAGGGAAACGCTATCAAAAATTTTCTCGCAATTTCCCACAGCCCAGGATATTTTTCGGGGATTTCTGCCTGTAGCCAAAATGTTTGATAGCCTTTTTTAAATTTCACCTTCAGTTCCTCGTTGGTGCTGAGCTCAAGTAGCTCCTCTTGTAATACCACATTCGCCTCTTCCGTTTCATCAAATGGGGTTATGATCCATGGTGGTATTTCCATCGTCAGAATATCTTCAAATCTATTTTTGAAGTCATCATGCAGGGTATTTAAATGTTGAGCGTATGTCTGAATATCCTCATCAAGACATTCTATCTGTGACAAGTGCGGAAACTGGGAGAATTCGCGTCGCCTAATATTTTGCTTCATTAGTTTCAATTTACCAAGAAAAGCCGAAATTACACCCTTTGTTTTTATTAAATTAAGGCTGTCCCCTTTTAACTGCAAGTTAACATCATTGAATTTTTTGAACAAATCTGTTAAGTACGCAATGTCCGCTTTATATTTGATCAGATTTTCTTTTAAATCTGGTGCTTTAGTTTCCAGAAACTCTATCACTGATTCGAAAAGTGAGTAAAATCTTGATAAGCATGCACCTTTCGACAACCAGCGTACTTCAGTATGTAGGAGCAGTCGTTGGAAATCTTCATCCTTTTCATCGCACAATAGTGCAAATAAACGGGTATTCAAAGCATTGCTTCTTATTTTATTAACTGCGTTAATCACAAATTGAAGCGATTGGTGCAATATATCACTCAAATTTTTCGCTACAAGGTGTTGTCGGTGGATGACACAGTGAATTGCAATTAGTCCTGGTATTATTCTTTTAAGATGGCTTATAAACCCACGATATCGCCCAAACATGGCAGGAGCTCCATCTGCTGCCACCGAAATAATGTTTGTAAATGGAATAGATTTTTCTGTAAAAAAATCACTCAGGACATTAAATATCGATTCGCTTTTAGTGTCCGACTTCAAAGTTTTTGCGAATAGCAGCTCTTCATGGATTTCTTCGTCCATAACAAATCGAGCATATGCCAATAATAATGCTTCATTACCAGGCAAAGTAGACTCGTCCAATTGAATAGAAAAATGAGTGGTTTGCAGATAATTACACAAGAAGCTTTCTATATCGGAGCTCATTTTATCAATACGTCTTTGTACAGTGTTGTTACTTAAAGGAATTCTTTTGAGTACATCAAATGGAGGTTTGTGCAGAACAGTTTTTAAAACCTCTTCAATAGCGGGTAAAATTAACTCTTCTCCGATGGTGTGCGGTTTTCCAGATTTCGCTATAAGCAATGAAATATTGTAAGATGCCCGCAAGCCATCATCGTTACTTTGAGACATTGAAGCAAACATACTATTTACGGTAGGTCTCTTTTCATATTTTTCCTTCAATGTTTGAAAGTATTTCAGATCTTTACCTATGTTTTCAGGATGACACCTTCTTAGATGGTCTTCGAGCTTCGATGGTTTCATAGAGTCATTGCTCAGAACTTTGATGCATAAAAGACACATGGGCAATCGTTTGTCTGCCGTTGATGGAAGAAAACCAAATTTCAAATAATCAATACTGTACTGTCGACACTTCTTCTTAGATTCAGCCATTTTCCGTATCAGTTGTGACCTATAAAAAAAAAATTTTTTTTGAGGCGATTTTACCAGAATATGGCTATTATAACACAACAGAATAGAATTATTGCAATAAAAAGAACAAAATGCCCGTGGAAACACCGCTCTTTTAATGAATCGCCGTCGTCGCGTAAATAAATATTTTTTGACAAAAACGTACCTAGGTACCTAAAGTTTAATCTTCCCTGGCTTTTTGTTCTTTTATAGAAGTTTTGAATAATCTCTAGTATTTAATATTCACTACATAACTACCTATTACACTCAAATAGTAAAACAAATATAATATGATTGATAAATTACAATATATAATAAAAATATGTATAACAAATAGGCAGATACTTACTTTTTCCGGCACTGCAAACACTGACATCGATTCACTCACAGTCACACTTTTATGTTCAAAATCCCGGAAACAAATGAGTAACGTTTTGTTCTTGGCATTCGTATTTATACTAATCTAGATTGCAAGCACAGCGCAAGCCGCATTTCATCCCTTTGCAGGTCTAAACAAGCATCTCGGACGAGTGAGCGTACGGGCAGCACTTTGCAAATCTCGACATGTGGTGTACACTTGTACTATTATCTATTGTTCTATTCAATTCTGTGTTTAACCTGAGTCTCAAATATTTTTGAATACCTACCTAGTGAATGATGCTACCTGCCTACGTTGATAGTTAAATTAAAGCCAAATTTTTGTTCTTTATTATGAAAACCAGAAAATTTTTCGTGGACCCCCCCCCCCCTTATAACTTGTGAACCCCTGTTTTCTTTTAACGTCTACGTGGACCCCCGTGTGGTCTCCTATGGACCCCTGGGGGTCCACCTGGACCACTTTGGGAACCTATGATTTAAATCTAGCCATTTCACTCACTCTTCGTTCATTATTAATGGCTAGTGCCACTAAATGTGACATCTACATACTTAATGAAAGGCCTGAATATCAAAAACTGTTTCAATTAAAAAAAAAAAAATAGATTGCCGCACATTTTGAGAGACAAAATGATGTAAGTTTTTTTAAAATCTTTTTGTATCATTACACCTAATTGAAATTTTCAATTATTTCATTGATTTGAAAGCTGAGACCGATCGAATAAGACCAAAACCAAAATTCTGGTTCGAGTGAAAGTAATCTTTATCTTTTCATCAGAATCCTTTTTATCAGAAAAACAAGAATGCTTCCAAAGGCCCAGACTGTCCAAGTCTATTGGTTGGGAAAAATGCATGCTATGTATACCTGATATCGAAGTAGCACCTTTCCATTTTTCAATTAATGCAAACTTAGTTATGCATATCTGAATGTCCGCTCCACTTATGTATATAACATTTATACAGCGTGCCTCTTTTTCCGCGACTTTAGAAAACTCCATTGCTGTATTTATTACGTACTGCTTGCGCAATATACTTAACTAAACGTTTCTCTTAACTACAGCTCCTAAACCATCCACTGCACCTCTTCCGTGTGCAGTTCCGAAAAAGTTCCAGTCTGCACTAACCCCATGGGAACACAGTTTTTCAAGCTGAAATAGCAGCAATACACTTTGCTATCAACTGGGCTTCTACAAATAATTTAAAAATAAATATTTTTTCAGATAGTCAATCCTCCATTTCGGCCCTTAACTCCATTAGAAACAAATCTGACTATCTTTCCAAAATTAAACTAGATGCAAATTTAAACAAACATTTAATAAACCTCTGTTGGGTTAAAGCCCATTCTGACATCTCAGGCAACGAGGCCGCCGATGAAAATGCAAAACTTGCTACCTCTTCAGGTACCCCATCTCCTTTACCTTTTCCCTACTCTCTGTTAAAAAAGCATTGTAAACTAGATATCTTAAATGCCTGGCAATCTTATCTAAACAACTACATTTCCCCTCGCACCCATGACCCAGCCAGAATTTTAAACTTTCTTCCCCACGTAAACTTTAATTTCCTTTTAATGAACAAATATCTTATTTATTTTATCACGGGCCACGGCCCATTTTTGGATTACCTTTACTTTTTTTAATTTAAATCAACCTCTTGCTGTTCCTACGGTTCCTTTGGAGATGCAGACCACTACGTCTTTGCTTGCCCCCACTCTAAACCTTTTCATCTTTCTAAACCTTCCCCCGCTAATTCCGCGGCCTGGTTCTCGAGTGTCTGCTCGAATAAAACTTCAATTAACAAAATTAAAAATTGTGTTCTCATAGCGAGAGAAATATCCAACAAAATCACTTGAATAGCCTGAGAGCCATTGCTGCTTTTAACTTTTTCTCTGGTTGTTGATCCCCTTGGTGTTTACTTGCTCCTCCCCGGTTGTGCCACCTTCCCTTTTAGTTTGGTTTGCTGTGTTGTTTTGGTGTTGTGTTTTGTTTTTGATTACTGCTTTGTTTGTTTGTTGTTTTGTTTAGTTGTGTTTATTCTGGTGTTGTCGCCGGATCTCTTCCCAGCCGTCCAATTAGATACTCAAGTCCTCTGGATGAGTCGGACGGTCTGGGTCTTCACACTCACACTAACCCCATGGTAATGCATGTGAAGCATTAAATTTTGCATGTTGTACCGATTCTTAAACTGGGCACCACATCCATCCAACCAGAAATGGATGTGATTAAATGCCACTGTTTGTTTCAAATCTTCAATTATTGCAGAATTGAATGCAAATACTGCATCTTTTGTATGATTAAGGTCGTCAGAAACGACAACACAGTTTTTATGTTCTAGTTCGAGAGTTTCTTTTTTTTCTATAATATACAATACAGGTAAATAATGTTACTTGGGTTGAGTTCCAGTGAGCTGCCATAATTTCCCCTTGTTGTTTTAGCATAAAATTTTCAGCAAAGTCTTCATAAATAATTATATGCCCAACCTGTAGGGTTTTTTTGAGGTATTTAAACTCTGCAAGTTGTTTTTGTGCAGTATAAACATGCAAAGCAAAAGGGTTCAAAAGGCTGATTAATTCTTCCTTTGCCTGAAGTAAATAGTAAACAATTAGTTCTTTCTTCATTTTTCCTTCAATTCATTTCCATTGATAAAAGTTATAGTCTAAAAATTAAATTTTTGATAAGTTTTAAATCAGAATTCTGCATTTTGTCTGCATTTTGTACGTAACAGATTTGTCCTGTACGTAACATATTTTTATTTATCATACCCAGCTTCTAAATGAAAAGATACAATACTTTAATTGAATAATTTAAGAAGCTAGTTCACCAGTTGAAGAGGAAAAAAAAAACTGTTCAGTTGTCATCAGTATTATTAGTTAAAAAATTAAAAATAAGCTCAAGATTGTTTCGTACGGGACAAAAAGAAAGTAATCATTGAAAGTTTATGATAAAATATTTTTTTAACTTTTTTATTTTTATTTTATATAATGCTACTATTAAAAGGGTTTAATGAAACATAGGAACTTTGAAATAAAATAAAATATTTTTTGAATTATAGTTAAAAATATAATGTCCCGTACGTAACAAATTTTTCTATATGGCTGCAAACAAAACGCTCTAATTTTTGTTTGGTTAAAAATATGGATTTTCTGTTGATAAACTTTAATAGAAGGGATTTAAAGCTTTAAAATGATGTATTACACTTAATTTTTTATAAAAAAAAATTTTTCAAACTTGTGAAGCCAAATACTGTGGAATGACCCTTGATCATTTTGAAAAGTTGTTTTGAATTGTTTAATTATTCCTTTGCATCATCGCCCCTAAATCTAATTTTTCAAAATATTAGATTTTTCTGTTGCCCTAGAAGATAAGACCAAAACCAAGATTCTAACTAGAGTGGAAGTGCTCGATAGATAATTATGCAAAGAGGTTTAAAGCTGAGATGGATTCGATGACATCAAAACCAAGATTTTCTCTATAGTGGAAGTGCTTGGTAATTTTGATGCATCATCCACTCACTCACTCACTTACTCAGTCAATTCAGTGCATATTATATAGATATATTTGTTTAATTCATAACATGTTAAAAAATAAATAAAAAAGTAAAAATAAGTTAATAAAAATTTTATGAGCATTTGTTTATTCTTGTACAGAAATTTTATATATGTAAATTTGTGATAAAAAGGACTTTGAATGAATTTCCACTGCTACAAATTATTAGAATTGTGCATTGGTCTGCTATAAAACTGATACTTACCTGGACTTAGATTTACCTAGTACAAAACTGATATGAATCTTTGTTTTATTTGATACTTAGTTATGTTATTAATATATAGCACTTGATTGTATATTAATATTATTTCAAGAAATTTGTAATTTAAACAGCTGCTCAGGCATTAATTAATTTTTCAACATATTTTTATTTCGAAATAATGCTGATATGAAGTAGGGAAATTGAACATATAATCTATAACCTTCTTAAAAATTTCTGATATGACATTAACATCTCCTTAATTTTTGTTTTCAAAATTGAGTATGAACTATATAATAGAAATACAGTATATTTTAACTGATTTCTTTTTCAGAATTTTTAAATAAAATATATAATATAAATAAGAAGAACTGACAGAATTGTGTTTGTTGTATTTAGTGTTTGCGTTATTAATTTTGTTTATTTCACAGTGAGGTATAATCATGTGCATAAACGTGTGATATTTGGATCTATGAAAAATTGAATGGATCTATGTAAATAATTCTAGGTGTATATATAAATGAATCCATGCATATTCTTGCTTCTAAAGCTAGCTGTGAATTGTCGAGGAACATTGCCAAAAGTAAATAATTATGGGATTCTTCCAGATACAATTCCAGACATGGCACATAGAGAACATATGCCGCAAGTTATGAGATATGTTGATATTGTTTTTATAAACAAAAAATAACAGTTAAAGAATCATTCCTGGTTTATATTGAATTATATGGAAAATATTAAAAACAATTTCAACTGCCATTGTAGAGAAATTAATTTCAGATAATATACCTTTGGGAAAACTGTTGATCACAATGTTATGATAATGCAGCTGGTATGTCTGGTCACATAACTGGAGTCCAGGAAAGAATTATTGAAATACCAAAATATTTTGCATAAAGGAAAATAGGACTAACTTTTTTAAATGCTGTATTGTTGCAGGTAAAACAAACATTCTATATTTTTATAATAATTGAAATCTTAATTATTAGTGTCTGCATATTATGTGATATTTTGAAAATAGGTTAGGAACCATATTTATAGATGCATTTAAGACCATGTGTGTAGGTGCATTTAAAGTGTAAATAAATATTTCAACTACAAGTAAGAAAATAAAAATCAGATACAATTTTTAGAATTGAAATAATTAATTTGGAATCTAATATTGCTCTTGAAGGGCAAAAATTATTTTATCTAAAGATAGTAAAATTACTGCATTTAGATAAATATTATTATTCTTGATTTATAAATTTTATTGTATTTCGTACTATTGTTAAGAAACGGCCTTTGCTTGATATAATTGTTTACCTTGATCTAATACATTCAATTAATTTGGAAAAGAATTTGAGGTTTCATCTATATTTTTGTAGATAACTGGTAGGGAATACAGCTTCTCAGTATATGTAAGTGAAAATCAATTAATTTCTATGTTCTTAAGCATACTAATGGTGTAAACAATGATCACTTGTTCTTGGTTATCAGAAGTAATAGAGTTTAGAAGCAGTTTTGCATCACCAACATTCGGTAAAAGAGGCTTTTGTTTAAATTTTTATTTTCATTCAGACATATTTATTATAATTTGATTTTTTAGAGACATTTGTACTTTGTGTTCATCAGCTCCTACAAATTGAGCAGATTAAACTTGGAAAGAGCTGTTTATTCTAAGTCATGCTGAAAACAAACATGTATATAATTTTTTTTTTATTATTATTCCATGGATATTTTTACATCTTCAATAAAAATCATACAGAAAATTGAAATTTTTTATTTTAAAGACAATTAAAAATTATGCTTGAACTAAAAAGTGATTAACATTTAAAATGTGTATGCTTAAATAAAGATGATAATTAATTGATTAACATAGAATTATTTCGTTATATTCTATTGCATCATATTTTAGAATGAGCACAAATTTATCTATGTACCCGGCCGACTTATACCCTCGCTACACCACTGAAAAACCCAGTAATATTTTAAGGACAGTTCATTTCCAAGATAGCAAAGCTTGTTACTAGGCTTTTGGATTAACTTTCTAAATCTCTTAGAATGTTTTTTTTTTTATCCTATCCCAGTCTCCGACCTCTCGGTCATAAGTCGACGAGCAGCCCAATGCAAAGAAGAATGATACAAATAGTCACTAAAAGCCTTGTCAGTAACACATAAAGGAAAACAGTCAAGAACAGCAGGGCAAATGTTGAGGTGCTCTCCAGTCATGGGAACGCCATGATCTCAAAGAGGGCAGACATCTGTATCTGTCAGTCCCATTCGATACAAGTGACTCTGTAAGTAATCATGACCCATGGCAAGTCTAAAGCAAGCCACACCAACTGCTCTATGCAAGGAACTGGGTATTCTTGCTGACTTATTTAACAGGGAGTTCCACTTTTTTCTGGAAGCTCTCTCCCCGTACAGACTGAAACAGTTAACTTTAATAGAGAGGGATATATATCACTTTATATGCCGCACAGGCAAGGGGAGGATCCTGTTGCATCATTTGAGATCCATTCTTAGCCAATAAATCTGCCCTCTCATTTCCATATATCCCGCAGTGGCTTGGAATCCACTGCAGGGCAATGCGGTTCTTGATGTTCAGCAGCTTATCTATTTTTTCCATACAATTCTTGGAAATCTCACATACCCAGAGATTGAAAGATGTTAAGGTCATAATTGCCGCCCTGGAATCAACAAAGACGATATTTTCTTTTTCACACTGCTCCATTTTGTGTAAGGCTAAAGAAATGGCGACTATTTTGCCATCAAAGTTGTCAAAGTGTTTTCCAACAGCGCAAGACAATGTAAGGTCTATAGAGTAAGCGCCAGCTCCAGCATTTTTAATGGCCTCCCTCAGCCGAACCATCAGTATAGACATGGAGCCAAGAATCATCCGGGAAACGTTCATGTATAGTAGTCAAGGCAGTAAATTTCAATTCAGAGTCAAGAGAAGATTTCTTGTTAACAGCAGAGACAAGGTCCAAGTATCTCTCAGCAAGTTTAAAGTTTCTCAATGGATACCAAGGGTCTGGAAAGGGAAGTGAGCTGAAGAAGTAAAGTCAAGTGTATCATGTAGTTCTCTTATACAAGAAAGGAAAGTTCTTTGCATTTTTAACCTCTCCACAGCTGGCCAGTAATGACTCAGAAAATTATCCCTTCTTCTCAAGATTGTTTCAGCAAGGTTTAAGGCCATTCTCCATCTACGGTCACACAAAAACTCCAAACCTGATTGAAGTTCCATAGCGGCAATTGGCACAGATCTTGTACCTCCAGTAATAAATCTCAGGATACGGTTTTGGAAAATATCCAATTTTTTCAAATTTGTCTCTGAGATTATTATAAGTGCTTCGCCACCATACTCAACTACCGGTCTTACATAAGTTTTATAGGCGGTGTAAAGGACAACCTGAGTAGAGCCCCAGGTTGTGCCAGCCAATCGTTTTAGAAGTTTAGCTCTGTTTTCTCCACGTTCAACGGCTTTTTTAACTTGACCAGTTCAGTTTAATTTTGAATCCAAGTCCAAGCCCAGATAGGTAGTACTTTCAGTTCTTTTTAATAGTTGATCTTTGAATCTAAGAATTATGTCATGATGTTTAGTACTTAGCGAGAAGAGTTGGAAGGTGGTCTTGTCTGGATTTACTGTCATCTCATTTTCGGCTGACCACTTTTCCAAAAAATCCTAGTCCTAATCTGGAAACAGACTTTTTTTTTTTAATCTTCTATTCATATTGCACTTGTCAAGAATGCAGAAAAGGCTGCTTTCAAGGCGACAAGTAGTCAGTCGTTTAGCGAGAACAGGGGGCACCATGTGTAGGTGACTGACATCACCCCCCTCTTAGAATGTTCGTCCAGAAAGCTTTCATTTGATCTGGACGGAAGTTTGTGTATACAATTAGGTCATGGATTTTATCACTCAACATTACTAGATAAATTTATTTTTTAATTATAAGAATATGCAGTGTGCTAAATGGGCATCTATAGGATATGTTCAAGGTCACAGAGGTAAGCATGAAGCTAGTCAATGTTATACATCTTATCTGTAGTCTCTCCCCCCCCCCCCCCACTAGAGAAAGTCTTCTGATAGGTGTTCTTAATGTGCTAAGTAATTTAGTGCTTTTAACCACACAACCTTTTCTATAATCATGTTTGATTACTGGGCAGTATATTACGGAGGGCGACTGGGACAGACACATGAATGTCTTTTCGACTGTGCAATTCAGTAAGTATGGAGATATTCTCATCATATTTTACTTCATAAATGAAATCACTTTAAAGTTTCAATACTTTCTTAAAGAAAGCAGGCATATGAAAATTAGGTGACAACAATTCTTTTGAGGGAGTTTTGATCCCTCTTCATCAGGTCAAAACAGTGTCTTCTTAACAACCACTAAGAAAGAACTGTTCCATTCTGTCACAGTTCTTTCTTATCAGTTATTAAGAAAAGACACTGTTTTGACCCAATGAAGAAAGATCAAAACTCCCTCAAAACAATTGTTGTCACTTAATTTTCATATGACTGCTTTTTTTAAGGAAGTATTGAAAGCGTTATTCCCATGAACAGCAGTTTTATTTTTGTGAGACATAATGTACTGGATGAACATTACTAGATAAATTAATTTTTATACAAAATTGTACCATGTGCAAGGTAATTTTATGCTTTTTAGATTCACATGTCAAATTTGAATTTTATAAATTTTTAGGATTACAATGGGATACTTGCATGTGATATCAGAGGTGACACGATGTCACATGCCATTATGAACCAGAATCCTCATCTATGTGTGCAGATATCCCAATATTTGCACATCATGTCAGAGATGACACAAAGTCATGTGCCATCATTGTGAACCAGAATCATCTTCTGTGTGTGCAATTATCCCATTAAGTTAAACTAAATAGATTATACAAAAACTGTTTAATTTGGTACAAATATTTTTATTTAACATAATTTGTGTTCAGGATTTTAAGCTGTTCAATCACTCATGAAAAATGCATTTTTAATTATTGTTTACTGTATTTTTTTTTCTCTAGCTTATTAAATTATCCTGAAAGCAAATTAAACTATGTTGTAATAATTAAAGTGGTATCACGTTTACTTCAGTATTTAAGCATAAAATTAAAGACACAAATCATGGATAAAAAGGTCATTTAATCAAATAAAAACCATCCTATAAGGCGTACAAATATTAAAAGGCCAGAGTGCTTTCGGGCATCACCATACCCTTCATCAGTGACTATATGAAAAATTACCATGGAAACAAGCTTATATATAGACCAAATCGGCAGACAAAATTTGCATAAGTCAGCTACGGACAGGGGTTGAAAAATTGTTAACAAACCTAGTAACCAGAAAAATTTTTTAGTAGTCAGCCAGTCATGGCACGCGAGTGTGGGTATGTGAGCATTTAATATAAAATAATGTCACTATAATTTTTTTAATAATTATGTTTTTAAAATATTTTAATAAAAATTAATATAAAATATCTAACAATATTAATTTTTTAAATTATTATATTAATCTTTTTAATAATAAAGCATTATTTTTTAATTTTGTGTTACTAAATTACTGATTTTGCCCTAATAATTACTGATCGTCAGACAAATCCACACATAAACGCTTTTGGGAGTGATGGATGTTGACATGCCTTTTTTTATGAATAAAACCATTTATCTCCAATCTTTTGTGGGCAGTATTCTGACAGTTCAGGGCCAGTTATCTCAATTAGCATTAAGTCATTCAAAGTGGAAGGCTCTAAGGAAGCTCAGTGATCTGTTTTGATCAGATTCATTTGGCTAAATCCATGCTCACATGAGGCTGTTAAAGTTGGAAGCACAGAAATTATAGCAAAAAGTTTTCTAAATAAATTAAATCTATTCTTCCAAATTATTATCTTTTCAAGTAGTTCAGCTGTTTTTAGGTTTTTCCCTAAAACTTTCACTTTATACCATTCAAAAATTAATCTTTTTTCTTCATCTGCAAAATTATCTGAGTACAGATATCTCTTGAAATGTCTAGACAGAGTTTTAATGCTGTCATTTCCAAACTGTTCCAGCTCATCTTTAGATCAAGTAAATGTATCAAGGATCACTATTGCCTCAACTAATTTAGAATGGGACTCCAGAAATGTTTTCTTGAGGTATTTAATACTATCTGCAATAATTTCCTTCTTATCATTTTCAAAACTATCTTGATTAGTAACAAGTCGAATTCCTTTGAATTCACTACTGATGGTAGTTGAATTAATAAATTCCAATTTACTTCTACCAGGTGTAGATTCTAATACCTGCAATTTAATTATTGCAGCTTCAACGCATGTGTTCACTTGACTGAGCAGTAAACTAATGGTTTGAAAGGTCTAGGATAACTCTTGAAAAACAGAAAGAAAATCCAAGAGGAAATGTAAAGTAACAGCAAATCAGAATGACTTCAAGTTCTTTAAAATTCCTCTTGCTGTAGCTGCATCAGCTCCTTTCTCATTAGACACATCTTCTAAATGAGTAATAGTAGCAGCATAATTGCGGATTAGGCCTGCAACAGCATCAATTTTTGCTAGCCACCCAACGGATTTTATGAAGATACTAAAATTTCAGCACTTTCTCGTCTAAAATAGTTCCCACTTTCTGAAGTTGTTTCAATCTCTTGGGCGAATTTTGATAAAATTTATAAAGGCTTCTCAGTATGCTATCCAGTTTTTCTAAGTAGTTTACGTGTCCTACAACATTCAAGACACTTAAATTAAGCATATGAGCAACACAATGCTGGGATACCAAGTCAGGTATATGTTTCATTTTAGCAGCAAGTCCATTTTCTCTTCCTAACATGTTGGAGGCACCATCAGTTCCTATTCCTACAGTACATGTTCCCTTTTTCAATTCAATTCCCAAACTTTGCATCTCATTATCCAGTGGCGCACCCAGAGAGGGATTTTTAGGGTTAACCTCCACCCCCCCCCCCCCAGGAGCAAAAAAAAAGGTAATTTAGAGAAAAATTACTGTGGAAGTATAAACAAATGGCGTGGGGTCAGTGTGCCATCCTTCTTTCCTTTTGCTATTGTGCAGTGATGTAATTGAGACCTGGCACATCCTTTGGGCCCCAGGAAACTTCGTTTTGACTCATTGTCAATCTGGGCAGCTGGTCTGAGGAAGTATTAAGAAGATACTTAATGTCCACCATATGTTTAGTTTTTCAGTGCCTTTTGTGATGCCTATTTTTAACATTCAGTGTCTGCACACCTCTGCACACAGCGATTGCTTTTGAGAACCCATTTAGCCAGATATCGGGATGACAAGGCCTCGCCCTTCTTCGGCACCTGGGAGAAAATGGTAGTACTGTCAAACGGGTGCTGCTTGTAGTGTCCAGCCTGGTCCAGTCAGTGTCCACCAGCGTCTTGCCCTTCCCATGCCACTTTGTTTTGAGATTTCGAAAAGGGGTCAGCCTATCGCTTTGCGCAGTATGATCCATTGTAAAGGATTTATTTGTTTCCTGCCGATTGTTACAGTCTGATTTTTGTTCAATCTTATAAAATGTCAATGACAACTTCAGGCGAGAAGCAATTACAATTACAAACCAATTTTTTTAAATTTATATCCATTAGTAAAAAACAAAAAGTGAATCATGATCTTATGGCAAAAGAAATGATTATCAATGGAAGTCATAACTTCACTAAATCTCACTGTGATAACTCCATCGTATCACAGGATATTAACTCCATCAAGTCTCAGAGTGACAACTCCATCGGGACTCGGGATGATAACTTTGAAAAATATGAAAGTTTGCAAATTTCTGCTGCAGGAGAGAAAAGGTCTGTTTTCTTTCATTGGCTCATTTACTGAATTGCAACATCAGGTACTTGAATCTGATCCACTTCTGTTTATATATGAGGCGATGAGCTCACAAGTAGCCTAACCCACAATATAGTAATTCTGAGATAATCAAGTTTGAAGTCTTTACAAAAAGTTCAATATTTTTTTGTACCCTCGCATGTTGTTACATTGTGCTCGAATTTTCAATAATTATCTATAAATAAGCTATTATTAAAAAAAAAGTAAAAAATGCAGGGACACCAGGCACCTACTGATTAAGTTTGGTGGCTTTGTTTTTTCACCATCTTTTACTTTCTTATTATTTTTTCAATATGAATATATATATATACAGGGTTTCCCAAAAAGATTGAAGCATGCTTTATTTCTTTACCTGTTGGCGATAAGTGGGCAGTGTAAATTGCAAAAATGTTGAAAGTAAGGTAGGAAATAAGACTACGTTAATGAAATAATCCTCCTATTAATTTTCAAAAAGTTAACTTCGTAAATTTTTATACGACCCCCATAGACAAATTTGGTCAATCAGAAAATTTTTATTTTTAATGCAACAAGATCATTAGAAAAAACTGCATATCTGTACCTTTAAAATAAACTGAATTATGATAAAGGAAAAAATCTGACTTATGCCACTTTTCTGTACCATGTAAAAGGCTGTTTCATCAGTGAAAATAGGGATCATAAACAAATTGATGTTGGAAATTGTTTAGATCAAAAATATGTTAATATGTGTCAACATTTTTTTATCACAAATGCATTTAAATAAAGCATTACACAGACAGAGATCATATAAAGCAGTGGTACTCACTATGCGGTTAGGTATCCTTGTATTATCATCCAGTTTTATCTTTTTTGTGATATGTCACAAATTTACATTTCTAATTTCATATATGGTCCTTATTCACAATGTTCAATTTTCAATTAAATATAACTCGCTCAATTTTAAAGATACAGATATGAGGGTTTTTTTAACAGCCTTTCACATGGTACAGAAAAGTGGCATAAGTCATATTTTTTCCTTTATCATAATTCAGTTGATTTTAAAGGTACAGATATGCAGGTTGTTTTTAATGATCTTGTTGCATTAAAAATAAAAAAAATTCTAATTGACCAAATTTGTCTAAGGGGCTCGTATAAAAATTTAAAAAGTCTAACTTTTTTAAAATTAATGGGAGGACTATTTCATTGACATAGTTTTATTTCCTACCTTACTTTCAACATTTTTGCAATTTATATTGCCCACTTATCTCCAACAGGTAAAGAATTAAAGCGCGTTTCAATCTTTTTGGGACGCCCTGTATGTATGTATATATATATATATATATATACACTCTTTTGCAAAGAAAATGAAGCACCCCTGAAAAGTAATACGATTATCTCGAAATTTCGCATGCAGATTCCTTTATACCAAGTATGCAAATGATTAAATTTGCAAAGCCAATAAGTGTTAACTTTGGTCATAGCAATTGTTTCTACTGCGCAACTAGCATCCTATGAAACTGGTTAAAAATGCGGACAGTTTATCTTCGCTCGCTATTGGCATTGCAGTTCCTTGGAGACACAACCAATAGTGCCATTATGACGTTGCCCAAGACCTTATAAGCAATTAGACGAGTTCAAACATGGTCATATTGTAGGGATGCATGAAACTGGCTGGTCATACTGAGAAATAGGCCGCCACCTGCACCGAACGGCAGGAGCGTCCCAAGAGCCAAGCAACCCATGCGACTGCTTGGGGCCTCATGTTTGGAGAGGGCCTCAAAATTGGAAAGGATTATTATTATTGTTTTAATCCTAAGCCTTTCTTAAATTTTCTTTTCAAGCAAATTATTTCAAACTACCATCTTCCCACTAATTAGCTGCTCCTTCGTTTACTTTTATTATTTTATGTAATTTTGAATTTCATCGGGGTCATTCGGGTTTGAGTATTTTCGATCTGAATAGGGTTTGAAGCTGTTAAGGTAGTATTTTTTATTAGTTTTCATCTCTTAATGTTTCTGGTTTTTGCAATTACAGGAGTATGGGCTTCGGTCTAAAAGCTTTTGCCTAATCTTTATTACTTCCTCTCCCTGCCTGAGCTATAACTATAGGCCTTCTAGTAATAGATCAATTAAGAAAAATTACGGCTATTTCCATGGTCGAACAGTGGCGTAGTTAGAATTTTCGGGACCGGAAGCAACATTTTTATCCAGCCCCTTGTACGATACTTACATTTGATATGAGGGCCCATATACTATATTTCACATTTGATGAGGCCCCCTATTCGATATTTTCCCACTATAACCACAGAACCCTGGGTATGGACGTTTTTTGTTTTTAAATAGCCCTCATTAGGGGCCCCCAAAGTATCTATTTTATCAGTAACATGTTACTGCATGTAAATGTATATTTATGCTAACATTGAAAGGGGTCTTAGAAAAAAAAACCCGTTGAACTATGGATTAACAAAAATAATAATCTGATGTGAGCAGCACATGACTTTCCCTACAGACTCAAATTCATTTTTTCTTTATTTCTTTAATAATTTATTAAAGTGAGTTTAATTGCACAAAATAACATGCGTAATTATTTGAAATTACCCTGATTTTGCACTTTATAATTCAATTTTTGCTTTCATTTGGTAACTGGACGTATTTTAAATGGCAGCTTGGCAAAAATGCGATAAAACTAAAATATCTTGAGAACGGTTGGTCCCAGAGTGATGGAATTGGGTTTATTCTTTTTATCATCAAAAATTACCTATAAAGCATGTTATTTTGCATTTTGACGATTTTTACAGGCCATTTTATAAAAAAGCCAGGTCCTTTTTTTGCTGAATCATACCAAAATCTAACCAGCACCATGGTCACCTACAAGTGACTTACCAATAAAATTTTATGAAATTTGGTCAATCAGTTTTTCAGTTATACTGGATACGACACACAGCCGTCACCTAAAAATAGTTAAGTAGTTTTTTCGTGTTCTTGAGGTCCTAAAACGTGTGAATCCGTTGAAAATTCGACGTACGATTTTCAACACGATTCCAATACTTTCCCTATACATTACCTTATATTGTAGGGAAAAGAATAAAATTCTGTGGGAACTGCTTTGCAGAATAGCGACTTTCACATAAAGCATGCATATTAGATTGTTGATGAATTCTAAATATTTCTAGTTTGAATGGCCCACCAAATCCTTTCGCAACACTGGACTTTTTGTCGTGAAGATCTAGAAACATAGCACACATACCTTACATTGAGCAACACCATTTTCAAAATTCAGCCACTTGAACTCCTCATGTCATTTCTGCTGAAAAGCCCATTTTGCTTGTTTTGAAAACATTGTGGATGTGCCGATGTGCCCGGGCTTGACACCTCACCTGTATCAGAAATTAGCTTTTCATTGTTCTCTGAGGGGGGATGATTTTTTTTTTAGAAATGAAAAAATAGTTGTTTGTTTCGCCACTACAAATATCTCTCTTAGTCTTAACGAAAACTGACCACAAACACATGGTAAAGTGGAAGCATAAGAAGCCAGAGAATTGCACTCGGTTGCCCCAGGTTCAATTCCCTCCGCTGCCAAAACTGCTGCCGTGTTCACTCGGAGTATGATCACGTTAAACATATAGGTCCATAAGTCCTTCCGAGAAGTTGGGTCCTATGTTCTACAAGAAAGTCGTGTAAGTTCTTGACTGGCATATATATTACTCTGTTTCTACTACTTGTGCCCATTTCATCCTTTTGGTTTCAGACTTGTTGGTTGTCTAGCAATGATGAAGGTGATCCAACATATCCTGAAACATCTGTATGCTGTAATATTATTCTATTTGTGCTTAAATACATTGCTCAAGTTTTCCTTAATTTTGATGTGTGTTTTCTATGTATGTTAAGCAGTTTATAAGCTTCTATTATGTGTTAACATAATTTAATTGCTAATGATTTGGTTTAAATTATCTAGACTGACAAGGATTTTTTTAATTTTAGATGTGAATATGACAAGCTGGTGAATGAAATGTGTACTATTTTTATAGAAAGCCATTTGGCTAGCCCATTAGCAGATTCTGGTAATATAGAGGTTAGCCCTAATGATACAGTAAGAAAACTTGTTAATAAATTTTTGTATTCTTTTGAAAACGATGAAGTTGTTTCAAACCTAGCTGTATTTGATGAACGATACAATAAACTAGAATGGAATGGTATGGTGGAATCTCAAGGCATAAAAGAAGGATCAAAGTTATATCTTGTTTATAATGGTAAGTTTTCTTTTGTAACTTTGTTGTGTCCATTCCAGCTTAAAAAAAAATTTTTATTACTTTTTTGTATGCAAACCCAAAATTTTTTCAGAAGGGCGCAAACCTTCAAATGAAAACATTACATAGGCATAATTTACATTGAATGAACTCAGACCTAATGAAAGTTAAATACTTACCATCATTGACTAACATCACTTTTAAACCACCAAATACTTTAATTATACTTTTAAAACACCAATCCACATGAATAAAAAGATTCCAATACAACAGATACTATTGTTGACATCTATCCAGGACTTGGGTATATATGAATGAATGAATGAATGACATGAAGGTGGGTGGCTCCAGGAGAGCCCAGCACAGCGATCAGAGGTCTATTGTACTATCTCAGAAATGAGAAGGTCCCTAAGAAAAGAGACCAGTAGCCGAAGCAAAAATCAGCAGGCACTTGACAGGAATGTCATGCAACTCCCGGGGCTCGATTACACATCGACCCAAGTGTTCGAACCTATGGGCGGAGAACACCTCACATTCATATAGTATGTGTGCGGCGGTTTCTTTGCTATAATTGCAGCCTCTACATAGTGAATCCTTAATGACACCCATAATATTTAGATGTGTTTTAAGAGTGCAGTTCCCAGTAAGGAGCCCAACAGCCCTTCTGAATTGCTTTTGACGCAAACTAGGGCACTTACAGTTTAGTTCTTTTGTCTGCCTTTGGTCCTTAGTATTATGCCAGTTCTCGCATTGAAGCTTTCTGAAGATGTCATATACAGTTCTTCTAGTCAGTTCATTAGGAACACCCAAAGCTGGCTCGGGACCAACAAAAGATGTATTTGATCCTTTTCTAGCCAATTCATCAGCCATTTCATTATCTGGAATGCCTGAATATCCAGGCACCCAGTAAAGTATGACTTGATTGTTGCTAGCAATCTTATAAAGTGCTATGTAGCACTCCCAGACAAGGGATGATGTCATGGTGGACTTCCCTAAAGCCATAAGAGCAGCCTGACTATCAGAGCAGATTAGGATTTGGTTGCTCCTGTAATATCTGTCAGAGCAAATTCTACAACACATTAAAATAGCAAAGATCTCAGCCTGAAAGACAGTAGCATGGCTGCCAAGAAGGTAAAATAATTTTGTGCCATCATCTGGACAGCATACTCCAGCACCAGTACTAGTGCCTAGCTTAGAGCCATCAGTATACCATATAATACATTTCTTCTTATTGTAGGTAGGAGTCCTCTTCCAGTTATCCTGTGAAGGGACCTGAATTTCATAAGGCTTGTCAAATGTATATCTGACAAGAATACCATCAGATGGCATATGGAAATAAGGATGATTTATAACATTACTGTTTAGATTACTCCAAAATAAATACTTTGAGTAATTTTTCCAGTATTTCAGATATTTAAGTGTGTTCATGCAGATGAGAGCCTCAGCTTCAATGTGCATGTGGAGCGGGTGCAATCCAAGCAAAAGTTCAAGAGTTGCAGTAGGATTGGTTTTCATGCATCCAGAGATCGCAATACACACCATCCTTTGAAGCCTAATTAAATCTAATTTAGCAGTTTCACATCTAATTCTAGACCACCATATAATGGAGCCATAGGTAATGATGGGACAGATTACCGTAGAGTAAATCCAATGGATAGCCTTGGGATTCAATCCCCAGATTTTTCTAATAGCATTTCTACATGACCAGAAAATTCTTCTAGCTTTATTTATGCAGTATTCAAAGTGTCTCTTCCAATTGAGACTCATGTCAAAGTAGATTCCTGGGAATTTTACCTCCTTGGAGCAAGTAAGCTTCTGACCAAAGAAGCAAATGTCTCTAAGATTAAGAATACATTTTCTTGTAAACACAACCATAGCAATCTTTTGCGGATTAACAGAGAGGCTTGCATTTTTGCACCATGACTCAACACTCCTAAGAGCAGTGAACATCATGTCAGAGACAGTATTACCAAATTTGCCACTAGCAATGATTACAACATCATCCAGCATATCCGACACAGGATATACCAGAACTAGTTATGTTCTCCAAAATAAGAGTCTACAGCTAAACACCAAAGAATTGGTGAAAGAACACCTCCCTGCGGACAGCCTGTCAAAGCATGCACCGTCATATTATCATCAAGTAAAGATGCACAGATGTACCTATTAGATAACAAATTCTTGATCCAACAAGAGATCGTCATATCAACACTTTTCCTGTCAAGAGCATGTAGGATGGTGTCAATGGGTACTTTATCAAAAGCACCTTCAATATCAAGAAAAATAGCTAAAGCAATTTCCTTAGCATTTAAGTTTCTCTCCAGTATAAAGGAGAGACTGTAAAGGGCAGTATCCATAGATTTACCTGGTTGATAGGCATGTTGGGAGTTAGACAGCGGCATTGAAGCCAGAATGTCTTCCCTAATATATATACCTGCCAATAAGCTTTTCAATAGTCTTTAGAAGAAAAGACGTAAGGCTAATAGGTCTGAAGGACTTGGCCTCATAATAATTATCTTTGCCAATCTTTGGAATAAAGATTACCTTAGTATGTCTCCAGGCAGATGGCACGTGTCCAAAGGCAATACAGGCTCTGTATATTCTACAGAGAATGGGAGCAAGCACCTCAATTCCCTCCTGAAGAAGAATCGGAATGATGCCATCAATCCCCTGGGTTTTACAGAGTTTGAAAGAATTAATTGCCCAATTAACCCTATCCAGAGTAACCACCCTCCTAGCAATACCCCACTTACTACTATCACAGGTAGGAGTGGAGCGAGCAGCAGGAATAGTGTTATTATTATTCAACTCTGAAACATGAAAATGAACCCTGAACAGTTCAGCAAGGGTCTCTTCCCCAGTCCCAGAATAACCACCATTAGACAACCTGATTGTATTTAGGCTACAGTTTCTGGCTTTAGACATAATCTTTACTAACTTTGCAGTGGCAGAAATGTCCTTAATGCTATCACAGTAGTTTCTCCAGGAATTTCTCTTAGAGTTTCTTACCGCCTTGTTATAGGAGGTGAAGGCAGTTTTGTAAATCTGCCATTCACCATTCTTTTTTGCTCTGTTAAAGAGCTTACTACGTAGGTAGCTAAGTTCTTTTGACCACCAAGGGACCAACCTTGGGGATTCAACCTTGGTAGTCTTACAATTATTACGATAGGATAGGATAATGGCCTATTGTACCTGGTCAACAGCCAAATCCAACTCAGCTGTTGAAGAATACTTACCGGATTCATTTACAAGCCCGGCATGCAGATCTTCCTTGTAGGAAACCCAATTAGTTCTACTTGGGTTCCTACCTTCTGTCTTTAATCTTGAGAGATCTTTAACAGAAAAAGTAATTAAACAATGATCAGACAAAGTTATATTATCTGAAACATTATAATTAATTATATTATCATATGCAATATTATTGCATGTAGTTAAGTCTATGACTTCCCTACGATTTATTGTAACAGAAGTAGGCTTATTACCCTTGTTAAGAATAAAAAGATTCGAGCTAAGAATGTGTTCTAAAAGATCATCACCATGTCGGTTGTAGTCACTGCTGTCCCACACAGTGTGGTGAGCATTAGCATCGCAACCAATGATGAGTCTTTTTCCCACCCTACAGTACTCAGTAAGACTAGTAGTCACTTTAGTGAAAGTTTCCCTTTCTTCATAAGGAAGATAAGCAGATGCAAAAATAAACTCATCTTATGTTCATTGGATTTAAAATTCACACTGACAACAACATTATCACCGTCCAGGAATTCCACTAAGTGTAGGGCATTGAGCAACAGCAACACTGGCTCTAGGTCTGGTACAAGACGTATCATAAAAGACATTATAGCCCTTAATCTCTAGACCCAGAATTTTATCATTTCGGATCCAGGGTTCCTGAATTAGAGCAATATCAACCCTACCACTCATCATCCTGTTGCCAAGGATAGCAGAGGCAGAATGACTATGGTGCAGGTTAATCTGCACAAGGTTAATACTGTCCATAAACAAAGAACAAAGAAAGGACAATGGAAACTAGGAAGAAGTGGTCTTCCCAGTATGATGAGAATGGTCAGTGTCAGGCACAACATTCTCGAAGTCCTGCATACATCTTTCCAGCTCATCCTCAGTTAGTGGCAAGATAGAATGCAGTGTACTTTCAGAACTGGAAACAATTTTCAATTCGTCAAGCTTAGGTAAAACAGTATCAACATTTGTGAACCTTACCTGAGAGGAGGTTGCCTGATCTTCTGGCTGAACCTCCTTCTCCATCTTCCCTTTGGGCTTTTCGTTTGGGTCCCGAAATATCTTGGGACCCAAACGAAAAGCCCAAAGATTCCTCAGTCCAAACCTGTGTATGCACCAAAGTTCACCTTGCATATAGCTTCTGCAGCCTCCGAATCCATCTTACAGAGAGGGGTTCCACAAAATTTTGCAGAACACACCACTCCTCCAACTTCAACTCTGGATTGAAAATGTTAAGCCGTTTCAGCTAAGCGCTTGGCTCCTTGGTCTAGACATCCTTAGTCTTGAAGGCCACCTTGACTGGTTTAGGTAGATCAATGGCACTCATGACTTTGAGTGCCTCACCTAAAATCTGTCTGTTATTGTGGAAGGTCTTCTTAACCCATTCCACAGTTGTAGCATCATCGCACTGAAGAACCAAGGCTCCTGCATTTAAGCCGGAACCATGGATCTTAGGAAGTTGCTCACCAGTGGGGATCTCATCTATTTTATCGAGAATCACTATCTGGATGATGTTAACTTCTTCCTTGCTCAGCTTACCAGAAGGGAAGGAATCCTTTGTGACAGCCATCTTAATGACCTGGACTGCATGAGCAAATGATCCAGGTTGAATGTCTGCCTTTGGCCTCTTTTCCACGACCAGGCTTCTTGGAGATGGTGTGGTACCATCTGACCTAAGTCGTTTGGTACCTCCAACCTTCTCTTTAACAGCTCCAGCTTTCATTAGCTGCTGGTCTTACTGCCTGTGAGTGTGCCTCCTCTTGCACCTCTGTGACTTAGAGAGTACTTTCTGCATCCCGACCATGGTTTCAGTGTGTTGCTCACCAAGGCTCGCAACTCCACCTCCTTCCACAGCAAGGTTGCTGGTTTCCTCCTTTTTACCATGATCCAGCCCCAAGAGGGTTGTTTCAATGGCTGATCGGGTTTCACCCGAAGGTGTACCCAATCCTTTTGAAACAGAATCTCTATGGAAGCATGAAGAGCTAGGAAATGGCACATCTGAGCTCTCCATGTTGCATCCACTAAATGATAAAAACACAGATTACTTCCAGTTCGATCGGAGCCCCCACTAGGCTCTGTCTCCTCACACTTTTGTAACGTGAAAAGTGTAACCGCCAGAGTTATTTGCAAAGCTAGATGATGTAGAGCAGGCCATAACATGCACCTACTGCACAGGGTCCAAGGATCAACAAGGATCCAAGGGGGATTTCTCGATATGAAATACTCTCCTCCATCCAACCAACACAACCAAGGGACTCAGCCTCTGGAATCGTTTACTACAAACGTTTCTTAAAAGCTATACTACAGATGCACGCTGTTCTGCCCTTTTCGCATCACATCCGCATGACCTCATTCCCTATCCCTAAACGGTATACCTTATGGCAGAGGCCGAAGGGTGGTACTAGAGTCCATAGAGCGAAAGTGATGTTTACTAAAGGTTCGGCATTGATGCCACCTGCAGCTGAGAAAAAAAGATAGCACAGGTTCCTCGGGATTGCAACACCCATATCCACTGAAGAAGTGAACCCCTAAGAATTTTACAGGGTGAGGCAATATGCCTCACTCCCAACACCCAACCTGGCAGACCAGGGTGTCTCATTTTGTCAGGAACCTCACCTTTGACCTGTCCAGCATGGGAGACCCTACCAGTAGCAAAAACTACCACCGGCATAGCTCTTAGAATCATTGGAACATGCAAGCTCCACCACCACGTCAAGGCACAGACATTATTCAATAGAGTTGGTATATAGTATACCCCTCAGTATTTTTAATTTGTGCCTATTTCATCTTAGTGACTAAAAAATATAAGTCATATAGTTGACTAAAAAAATATGCATGTTCTTATGATACATACATATGATTTAGATACTATAACCCCCAGCAGAGTCAAAATCGCTGAATTAGGAGGAGCGATGGGAAATTTGGTGGCAGGATTATCTGAAATAAAAGTTATTCTCATAGGGTTAACACAATACATATGTATATCCAGGTGATATGTACAAATAGTGCTGAGACTAGACTACAGCCTCTAGTAGAATTGAAATCGCTCAATTACGAGACGAGATAGGAAATTTGTACGGGAGGGCTAGCTGAAATAAAATTTACTGGGAAGTGTAACCAGTAGCGTAGCGTGATATTCTTGACTGAGGAGGCTAAGTGATTGTCATTTTAACTTGGAAAAGGTTTTTGTATAATAAGTGAATTTACATTGGAATTTACACTTTTATTTCAAGCTTTATTTCCTTGGTGAGTAAAATAAAATAATTTAACATAAAAATGCTAAGAGTGAATGAAATGCAAAATATTTTAAAATATATTACCTATGTAAGATACATATATACAAAGTATAACATTTTAAATATTTGCTTATTTCTAAATTAGTTGAACTTTTACAACCATTTTATTAAATATGAAGTCATGGTCGCTCATAGGGGAGGACATTCTACCCTTGAATATTCAAGATAACAGAGGTGAGCATCAATCTAGATGATGTTATATATTTTATTCTTGAGTTTACACCATCCCCCCCCCCCTTTCCACAAACATTCTACATGCGCCCATGTATGAAAAAGTGCACTAAAAATTTGTGAGAAATCTGGAACATAAGCTTAGTTGAAAATCACTGTAATCAACAATGTCCCTAAACAATATTGCTTATTAATTATTTACAAATACTGTACTATGAAAACTTAAAAATATCTTATAATTACAATATGCTAAGAATCCGCTAAAAAATTATTAACCACTTTTATTCAACAGATTCTCATCTAACAGGGGATTTTAAAGGGAAATGAAACTTATTCTTTCTAAAACTCCCAAATACACAAGCAGATGCTTTGCCATATTGATGCCTATATAAAGAGCTAAGTCTACTTTGCAAACTACTGAAGTTTAATGGTAGTCATTATTAGTACATTTCTTCTTCTTGAGAGAGTTTAAAGTTAGGTAAATCCTAGGTTGTTCGTGAAAAATGACTCAAATTCTTTAGTATTACAAATAATGATTATTTTCTAAAAATCGTAATTAATAGAATCATGTTTGACCCAAAATGGAGGACGCATTAGGTTTGCACTACCCACCCTCACCTACCCCTCATTGATGAAACGTCACATCCCACATCCAATCATTGATTGTTTATAAAGGGTTGAAAATATGTAAGCAATAGCCATGCCTTCTATAAACTAGCTTTCCATATTAGGTAATATGCTAGGGAGGAGTTTAACAATGGGTGGTCTTAATGCCATGTTTCTCCATATAGAAGATGAAGGCTGGATGATTTTAGCTTCTAAAACATTAAAATATGCTTTTTAATGTGAAAAATACTTTGAATCGTGTCACTTTAAGCAAGTAAAATGTAACAATTTTATAAATAATACATATATCTTCACAAAATTATTTTAAAAATTATAATAAATAAAAGTATGTTTAAATAATTATTTAAATTACATTTTAAGCTGGGGAGGCTCAGCTTTTTAGCCTCAATGGACACTGCACCACACAGTGTAACTGATTTTTCTTAAATTTTGTATTTTTGTATGAAATTATTAGTTTGAAAAAAGAACAATTGTAAAAGTTTTATATTTAAAAGAGCCTTATTTAAATTTTTTCCCAATTCATCTTAATTTTATATACAAATATTTAATTTAGAATAATATTTTTATTTTAAATATATAAAAATTGTGTGCATTTTTAAAAAGTGTATTTATAATACCAATGAAAGTCAGTTTGCAAAAAATTAGGGTGGGGGGGGGGGTGTACAATATGTCAATTATTTAGATTTTTAGAATGTTTTTAAAAATATTTCTAGAATGGTTGGTTTTAAAAACAGAAATAGCAAAAAGAAGTAATTTTAATAGCTGCCTGCAACTAGAGAAATCTAGTTATGTGTGATGCAGGTTCTGGGAATATAATAGAAACACTTGAAATAAAAGAACTCTTTTAAATTTGTATATCTCAAATTTAAATTGTTTAATGTTATATTGTTTCATTTATTAATATGTTAACTATCCTTGATTTATATTTCTTAAATTTAAAATTTAAAGTAAAAAAAATATCATACCCTGTTACATGGCAAAAATCTCTTCACTGTAATCATGCGAGCTTAGAATTTTCTTAATGACTAGTATTAAAGACTGTCAAAGATATGGAAACTAGCACTGCTAAAATATGAGGTTGCAACTTTTTAATAAGTTTTATTTTATTTAACAGCATATGGAGTTTAACTTTTTGCAGACAGCAGCATTCCGGAACTTCTGTGGCCCAAAGAACAGAGTATTTCGTTTCCAAACTATTCGCAAAGAATGGTGCATTTTTTGCACTAAGCATTATTCCCGAGAAAAATTCATTAAAAATCATCCATTCAACACAGCATTCTACTTTTATCAGCAATAAAGGAAATACTTATTTTCCATTTCATGATTATGTTCCACACAAATTATCTTTTATTTAAAAATTTAAAATTTAAATGATTAAAAATGATAATTAACTTGATTAAAATGGTTATTTGTTATGCAGGAAAAATATCCAAATTGTATTTAAAATTTTATATGGCCAACAGAAATTATCTATAATTTTTAAGAAGAAAATAACATTGCTATTTTCACTAATTAATATACCTTTTACGTATGATATATTTCAAAACATGGATTCATGCACAGACCAACATTACTATCTATTATAAAAGCTATCTGTGCACTCATCAGAAATACCAAAGTTCTACGAATCTTTACTATCTGCATTGCTTTTATAACTGTTTGGTTTGATTACCATGTGAGTATATTCTTACATACACAGAAGATGTCTTGACCCAGCCATTCTTTTATCTGAAATAACCTAATAAATTCACTACCACATATTTCTTTAAAATCAAACCTGAAAGAAAATACTCTCTTACATTCCAGCAATTCACCAACACAGTCATTAAACTAGAATCGAAATGAGAACCCATACTCAATTATAAGATAGCAGAGTTTGCGAAAAGTGAATGCACTACATAGTGTCATCTTTCAATACAGTTTCACATACGCATCTGCTGTTAGAAAAGAGTTAAAGTTGAAAATAGCCATTTTAATCAAAATTGGCTCAGTTATTTTTTGTACTATGATTGATACTATAAATGTGTAATACTCCAGCATTCTAGGGCGCCGGGTGGCTTCTGGTGGGTCTGAAAAGATTTTTCAACCCTCCTTTTTGTCCAACCCTGAGAGTGAAATCGGAAATCTGGCTTTATTAGTTTCTGACCATGGTCAATACTGTTAAGTGTGCAAACATTCTTATAGAGCACCAGAAGGGGAGGGATTTTCTAGAGGGTCTGGAAGGTCAAATATATGTTTAACAATTATTATACAGATGGACAAGGCAAAAATAATGTTCTTTATCATTACTAGATTATAAGTAAATACTTTTGCTTAAAATTCTAAAATCCTTGCTTTAAAGAATTTTGTGCTGGCTGATCATCTTATCACTTGCCTTGTAATGACTACTAAACCATAGTTCACTAGTGGTGATGGCTGATCAGTTGGGTACTTTTTTACTATTACAGTATTATTTATTTGAAAATCCATTTAGAATGAAAATAAGATTTTATGTTTTATATTTTGTATATTGTACATGACTAATGCATATGAAAACAAGAAATATTTCATATTAGACTATAAACACTTTTTAAATGTTTATAACCTTATATTTCTCTTAAAGCAAATTGTTCCTCTTTTTGTTATCTCATTTTAGAAATAAATAAATGAAATTTAATAAATCTATTCTCTAAAAATATGTTTCTCTTTGGATAATATAATTTGGTAAAACTCACATATAGTATGCAATGCTTCCTTATTTTAAATAAGTTTTTTATTGCCAAATGGCAATTAGAACCTCATATTTACCATTAAAATGCTCACTCAAAGGTTCAAGTTGCATCCACACACCCTTTCTCAAATCCTAGTTACGCCTCTGGATATATAGATACAATCATAATCATTGTATCATCCACAATTTTTGAATTATATAATACCTCCTGATTCAATGTGTTTTATTTTATTTCATTTATTTGATATTGTAAATATTTATAACTGATTCTAGAGTAAGTCTAGTTATGTTTTCTACTTCTCTTAGTGGAAAAATGCATGGTTTGATACAGAGGCAGTGTTTCTTTCAGGACTTTTTGGCCAGGGGAATGAATGAAATTTTAGGAGGGGGCAAATTTTCTATTTGCCCTATATAAATATATCTATACAATGCTGTGTCACATAAATACAAACTAGGTTAACATAAAATGTCTCAGCAGGGGACGAATACTCATCTCCGGGGGTGCTTCCCCCTCCCCCTGGGAGGTATGCCTGAAAGAAACACTGTGCAGAGGTGTAATAAGAGAGGGGTAGCAGATGTGGGAATCTGTGTCTGGGTGCCGGAATTGAGTACGATATTGAAGAAAAACATTTTTAAAAGGAAGACACACAAATTTTATTTTGTTAAATTTCAATAAGTTTTATTTCTGTAAAGACAGCTATAAAGTAAAATTTTTGTTAAAATCACATAATAAAACAATAAATACATTACTAATTTGTTTTAATGCATCTTTTTAACTAATACTTTACTTTTGAGCTTTTTTCAGCTTGTTCTGTAACAGCAATGTCATTTGACTGTGAAAGCAATAGCCCAGAATAAGGCACTAAAAGTTTTATTTAAACTTGAAAATGTAATGCATGTTACATAACCCAACTTATAAAAACAACTTAAACAAACAGCACTCAACTTCAACTATATCTCTGTATAGCACTTGAAATACATGCAAAAAAGTAAACAAAGATTGAATTTTCAACTCCAGCTGTGGAAACATTTAATCTAAGAACAAAGGGTACGTCCATAAAGTCAAACTAAACACACAAAACGAATTGAGTAAACTGGTCACTGGTCAACTCAGTTTGGCGAGTTCATTCCGTTTCTTGTTCAACTTTACGAATGGCCAGTTTGCATTCAAGATGGAAGACTACAGAGAGGATTTAGTTGAGTGCTCATACTTAAATCAGAGAATTTACTTTTAATAACTAGCCTGCAAGTAATGAAAATTTAATTGTTAAACATTTTTGATTCAAGCATTATTATCAACTAGCAGTCTACGGTGACCAGCCTTCGTCTGGTACAGCTACAAGAAAATGTGCAAATATCGATTTTTTTTACCAAAGTTGTGGGCAGGCCCTGGGTGCTTAACAGGATGCTGCTCATTTAAAAACTATCTCTCAGCTTGATAATGGACCTGCAGGTCAACCAGGTGGCTTTTAGGGTGAGAATCGATAGCTGTACCAGACGATGGTTGGTCGGTGTAGTTAGGCGAAATAGGCGCAGTCAAATAAAAAACATCAGCAATCTTTGATGAACATAAGAACATAATTGGGCAAGAAATAAAATATGAAAAAGAAAAATACAATTAAACATTTATATCATGTGTTTAAATCTTGTAATTGTGATCACATGTTTTGAAGTGTAAAAATAAAGAAAATGCTACTCCTTTGTACTCATTTCCACATCCACCTTTATTGAGGTACAGTACATGGATGCATTACCCCTTTTGTTACACATCACTAAATGAGGCAGGTTCCGCTATAGGCATATTTCCTCATTCAGCTGGTTTTTTCCCAAAAAATTACATTGTTCTTTGTAGCCAAAATTTATAAATTATATCAAGTGTAATATGGACCGTTTCGACATAATATTTGTGGAAATGACTAAATTAAAGTTAGAAAGCATGTAAAAAATGTATGTACAGTAAGACAAGAGTAACTTCTGTAAAATATCAAATAAATTATGTTAAAAATCATTTATGTTAAGTATCATTTATGTTATCATTTAATACCCCGTTATTAATATTAATATTGAAGAGCTTCTGGATACACAATATTAGCTGTTCTACCATTTTGAGCTAAGATATGAAGATTACCCTTACTTCCAACCCGTGTGAACATGCAATGTAATTAAATCAATTCTGTTTGTCTTTATCTTAATATATGAGAATATCAAAAAACATTACTGTAAAGAATCGTTACTGTAAGAAGAATCATTACTGTTAAAGAATCGTTACTGTAAGAAGAATCATTACTGTTAAAGAATCGTTACTGTTAAAGAAATGTTACTGAAAAAATAATAAAAATACTGTTTAAAAATGAAAATACTAACTATAATTGCCAACAACAAAATCAAACATTTCCTAAACTCATATCGTTTTGAGTATTTTCTTTTTTGACGAAAATATTTAAATATATGAAAATAAATTATATTTAAATACACGAAAATAAATAAACATTATAATTAAATCAATTCTGTTTGTCTTTATCTTAATATATAAGAATATCAAAAAACGTTACTGTAAAGAATCTCCAATTAGCACTGTGAATGAATCACTGCAAAAGAATCGCATCCAGGGTTTGTTTACAATCTCTCTCCGCTCTGGTAGGGAGGAATTATCTGCGAGGATGAACTTGAAAAAAAAATGAAGGTTACTTCAATTGCTTCTAAGAGCATCACAAATCAAAAAGAAGCTTTTTTTTTAGAATATTATTGAGGCAGTTTCTAATCAGTTCAACTTGCGGGAACTTTAGTTATATTTTCGACTGATAGATGGCAGCAAATGTAAAACATTTCTGTTTTGATTCTTCCATAGATTCAGATTCGGGTTTGAGGAGTGGATTGTCCCGGAAGCTTTCCCGAATTGATCGCCCTGGAAGCATTCCCCATCAAACACACACTCTGTTTTATTATAAGTAGAAATAACAATCTTCGATAGTTTTGCTAAATTTTTATTGGCAACCACCAAATGAATTAAAATATTTTTGAAAGATAGCGGTAAACAAACAAAGCTTACTCACTTTACCAGAAAATTACTGACAATTCTTCTTCGTTAATAATTTTAATCATTTATAAAAGTTATTAAAATTGAAGAACCATTCATTGCAATTGTTATACATTCTTTAATGAAGCTTGCTCTGGTAAATACATGGAGTACTGCAAAGAGATATGAGTACTCTGGAAAGTACTCATGTCTCTAAGAGGAATTGAGACATTAATTTCTGACTGGTCTATTGAGCTAAGTCAATTATCTTTCCTTCTATATTTGAAGTAAACCATTTAGTATTAGATTAGAATATCAACAATTTTACTTCAAAATTCTAATAATAATTTGATTTATTATATAGAATTTGCCTAATATGATTTATTATATATAATTTGCCTAATCTTTACTTTTTATAATTTAATATTAAAAGTAAATTATAGTCAAAAGAATAGAAACATGTCAACTATGTAACAAACAGCTTTGATGAACCAGGTTTGTTCTTATTAGAGCTCACCAGCAATGAACAATTATAGACAAACAATATACATATAGCAAATGTCAAAAGTAATAAATATTAGTGGTTGTCAATAAGTGTTAGCCTTTGTCACTGTTAATAGCAGTGTTTTATTGCTGATGAGCTTGAATATCCCAACTATACTCTTTATCTTTGAAGCATTAGACAGAAGCCCCGTTCACATGCACAATTTAAGGCCGGTATCATAGCCGCATTTCGACTGTGTCACCGTTCACATGTCCAAGCGGGGAAAATACCGGTTCGAAAGAGGGTTGAAAGGAGGTATGATTTCCTTCCTTCTTATTTGAGGGAACGAAGGGGTAGATTGGGGATTTTTACCCATAATTCCATTCGCGCAACTGCGATTTCTTGAAAAACATGGCAGATACTGAGATACCTCGTGGACCTTGTTTACAAATTCTATCTGAAGATTGTACAATAATGATGAATTTATAGCTTGTTATATAGATTATTTTGCATTCATTACACAGACTTATTTACGAATTAAACGAATTGATCCTTATTATACATCAGAATTTAATGAACGGAGAATCCTACTGAAAAAGACTGATGCAGGTATGTACATTTTATTTATTTGAGCTAACTGTTACCTCATGAATTAGAAATATTTGTTCCTCGATTTCAGGATAATTTTTATAGAAATGTTTGTTTCTTAATTACAAAACGTATACGATTAAGTGTTTAAAAGTCGTAAGCCAGTTGATTTTCCTTTGAAGCAGCAACTTTAAAATATAATGTTCTGTTTCTTGGGCAAATTTTCTGGATTTATCTAAGTAGTTTTTAACAAATGATAAAAAGATTTTCTTAGTTTTATATAAGGAGAATGTAGATTAGATAAATCTATCTTAATACTCATTTATTTTATATTGTTAGAACGGAGTATAATGTGTTTATATTTAAATGAATATATGTTGTTAATTATTGTAAATAAATTATTTATACATTATATTTCAAGTTTGATTATTTTAGTTCTGTATTCTAAGCTTTTACATATCAATGCGAAATGTTCCATAACTTTAGATGATGTGATTATGATGTCAATATTATGATTAGTAGAGAATTGTGTTTTATAATTATGTATATCAATAACAAAGTAAAATGTTTCAGGCATTCAAAATAACTTTACATACATACATTTTGCAATAAACTGAACTGTGTAAATTAGCTTACAAAATGCTCTCCCCCCCCCCTTTAAAAAAAGAAGAAAAGAATATTCTATGATTGCTAGTATCAGAAATATAAATTATTTTTATATATTTTAGATACTAACTACATATGAAGATGATTTTATTTTATTAATTTTATTTTTGGATTACTTAGAGGACCACCTATTTTACATATCAATGAAACATGTCCATCATAAGTATTTTTTATACTGCTATATTAAAAACATTTAATTGTGGTATTAGTGGTATATAATATTTTTTGTATCTGGGCCATGCAGTAAGGTCTTATGTGTTTTTAATAAAAAATGAGTTATACCGATTTTGTAATAGTTAAAATGTATTTGGTATAAATATGCATATTTTTTTCTCTATGCCAACTTCTTATATCGATTTGTCCTGAATAAAGTTTCTTAAAATGGTGTTACACTTTTTACACTAATTCAAGTTTATACGTCATAATTTAACTTAAAAACGAAGATTAAATGAGATAAACTTTCTTTTTTGACTTTTAAGAATGAATTCTTTAAACAGTTTCATGGAATAAAACTTTTATATATATATATATATATATATATATATATATATATATATATATTACAATAAGCATATACTTACAGTTTTAAAAATATATTAAATTTAATTTTGGCATATTATTTTTAATTTGATGTTTTTATAAAGATCCAAGTTTAATTTATATACATTATTTAGATTTAATTTATATATATAAGATTATTTTGTTTCTCATTTCCGCACATTTGTCATATTAAATAGATAAAATAATAACATGGGATAATGAATTAAAAATAATACGCTTTTTAAAAAAGCAATTAAAAAAAAAGGAGATATATTGTTTACCAAAAATGAATGTCAAAAAAGTATTTTAGAAAAATTGGTCCTAGCCCTTTAAGCGGGAGTAATGGGGGTTGCACATGTGAACGGGTCTAGAATGGATCCCGGAAAATACCCCCCTTTTTCACCCCAATGTTTCATGACCAGAAAATACCCGCTTGCATGTGAACGGGGCTAGAGAGAAGTAGCATCACCTGAGAAAATTTTAGGGGGGGGGGGGGTAACCAAATATGTTCCCATTTTTTAAATATCAGTTCTCCGAATTTCAATGCCAAAAATCTCCCCTTCTTTGGCTATACTATTAAGTGGGAATATAAAATGATTCAGAGTTTTGAACCCATTCTTATAACAGGTTTTAAAACTATACTTCTAGGATAGAACAAACTTACATCAAATTATTGGTATTTTGGTAGTATATCATAAAATAATTTGTATATCAGCCATATTTAAAACAGTGTTAATAAAAAATGGCAAATTTAATGCAATTTCTAACACGCATATTAAATATGCAAATTTTTGCAATTAATTGAACAGATTTTATTCCACATAACACAAATAACAACACATATACAACCAATCTGTAGGTTATATCAATCATCTGAGATTTTTTACCAATCATTTATTGTCTGAAATCCAAGTTAAAAATCTGAAAATGTTTCTTGGATAAAAATATCTAACAAAAGCAGGTGTAGATATTATATATGTAATATAGCAGGTTGTAAGTATGTAATTAAAATCTTCAAAGCAAAGTTAAGTATGTGTGTAATTAACATCTTCAATTAATTTTAATTTAACTATAGAAACAAATATGAATTGCCTTTCTGCCCAAGTAATTTTTCATGATGATAAGAATATTATCATTTCAAATATAAAGGTATTTTTCATTCATATAAGGGTATAATTTTTAACACTTTACAACAAAGTTAAAAAGTATTTATGACTTTGTTCATTCATTCTGTCTGTCTGTCTGTCTGTCTGTCCGTTAGCACGATAACTGCCGTAAAAATGACTTGATCAAAATGAAATTTTAGTATGTTGTTCACACGGTCTGTGGGACCTATGGGAATATAAATGAATAATATCACCCAATTAGTTTTGGATTGAACCCGAGTTGAAAAATTGAAATACATTGAGCCCTATGGGACCTAATTTTTCAAACATTTTTTAAGTGGATTTAAAATTCACAAATTGCTTCGAAAATTTTAGCTAATATTCAAATTATTCCATAAAATATATAAAAAAAATTCAGTGAAATATATTCAGTAGTTTTTTAAATAAAAATTAAAATAATAATTACACCTCTTATATGAAGCGATCACATGACCATAATATGAAGAAATCACATGACCCACTTCAAAATGAATATATGGCATCCATCTTGTCTCAAAATCGTGATTTTTAAAGTTCTTTTTAATTCATATTGAGTGTTATATCCGTCCTGAAACCGCTTTATTTTTACTTAAATTCTGTGCATCTACATACTGAAACAACGCAATTACAGTATATTGAGTTTAAATGATCATCCAAATTTGATTATTTCTACAACGAAGCCTATTTTTCACTTATGTAAAATATAAACAGCAAAATATGTAGAATGAGTTGTATAATAATTGCTGTATTTCTTTAACTCAAAATTATTTAGCTCATGGAATCTGCATAGCTGATATGAATGAAATATTCATTGATTTTACAGAGAGAACGACGATTTTTTTCGATGAAGTTTTAATCATAGAGTTTAATTACTTGTAACTCCATTTTAAATAAAATAAATTATTATAGTAGTGTGATGAATGAAATGAATGGGAAAATGTTTATGAATGAAATGCTGCTTTTATAGAGAGAGCCAGGCCTGTTATATTTAGATGGTGTCATTTGAATAAATTTCAGTTGTTTTTGATGAAGTTTTCAAATATAATAAATTATTGTAGTATTATGATAATGTTAAAAACATTACCGAGGAGCCAGGCGATTTATATTTAATTGACATCATTTGAATGAAGTTCATTTTTTTCGATGAACTTTTAAATTTTCAAATATAATGAATTAATGTAGTATTGTGATAATTTTTAAAATATTACCGAGGAATGTATTGCATTTTAGAGATGTTTAAATGAAATTGCATTGAAGTTGGAAAGTGTTTCATAATCAATGCTTTATGCATGATTGATTTTTCTTGTTTATTATGATAAGGGTTTTATCATTTCAAATGTCAAAATGTGCCCAGGGGTTTATAAAATATGTATTTCTCACAAAATCAAGAATTAAAAATATCATTTAACTATAGAAAACATTTGAATTGCCCTTTTGCACAACAAATATAAATTTTCAGAGTGATAACTGTATTTGATTTTGTCGAAAGCCCCGGCCAGCCGACTCATCCGAAGATATAGAGCAACCAGGAGGATGGCCGGGAGAGGTATTTGATTTTGTGTTATAATTTCAAATTTCAAAATGTGTCCAGGAGGTCAAGACATATGCATTTCTCTCAAAACTGAAAATGATGAAAATAATAGTTAGTTATATGAATTTCCCCTTTGAACAATAAATATTAATTTTCATGGTGATATGGGTATATGTTCTTGTCTTATATTTCTAAAATGTTAATATGTACCCAGGGAGTCATGAAACATGCATTTCTATCAAAATTGAGAATACTAGAAATATCGCTTAACTATACAAATCATATAAATTTCCAATAAATATAAATTTTCATGTTGATAATAAGATTGTTCTGGTGTTATCATTTCAAATGTCAAAATGTGCCCAGGGGTTCATAAAACATGTAATTCATTATGGTGTACAATGTAATTCATTATGGTATGAACAGAACTAAACATTGGTAAGAAAATTAAATATAGACTTTCGCTGTAAATTATTTTACTTTATTATTAACCAAAAAAATTTTAATTCGAAAGAGTAAGTATTTTACAGTTATATCTTAGAAAGTAAATGTACCGTATTGAGCTACTAAAAAGAATCAATAGTTATAAATAGACATGTCAATAAATAATATCTTAAATTCATAGGAAGTAAAGTTAATAGCAGAAAAAACTCATATGCAGCATATGTCCCATTTTCAGTATTTGAGCTAAAGAATATTTTTTTTCATATTAAGATAATATCTTTGCAGCTAAAATTTAAAAGTATGGAATATGTACATGTAAAAATTTTAAAGTAAATGCTTAGCCTGATTACAAAATATAAATGATGAAAATTTCACAAACAAGTGCACTCAAAAGACTCAAAAGTTAAACTATATTTTCATCTTCAAAGTACACTAGCTTGTTAGTTACTGCAATGGACTGAAAATGAGCAGATTCAAAATTATGTTTATGTAGTTTTTAAATCAAGAATTACAATGAAAACAAGTCACATAAATAATCAGTGATTTTTTTAAAGAAAACAAAATATACTGAAAAATACATATTTATCAGACACGATATGTGTTGTTGAAGGGACCATAATAATCAGACTTTTCGAAACTTCATAGATTTCCAAATATTGTCATCTTTGATCATAAGTTTTGTGCATTTTAAAACCAGATAATATATTTTTTTTTATAAATCAACAAGTTTTTTTTATAAATTATTGATTAAATTGGATCAGTATAAGTTATCTAATTGATAACATCAGAAAAGAAATATTACTACATCATGTGTACATCAATATCTTTCAATCAATAAGATAAAGTACTGTGACTTGTAAGCAATAACAAAGTGAACTGGGGCTTATTCTGGATACATTAAAGCGTTTTATAGGCTATATACTGAATATTAAATTGTGAGACATGTTTGAAAACAGTGAAAAACTTAAAATCAGCCATAAATTTCATTCATGTTAAAGAAAGATACTTATACATCTTCAATAAATGTGCTGTATACGTACTAAGTAAATGTATTCAGCTATTAAAAGGAACCAATTGAGCTAGGAATACTAGTAAGTAATATCTCTTAAATTATGGAATGTAAATTCATTATAATATGTAGAAACATTCATAGAAATATAGTCAACCTATATTGGAAAAATAATTTTAATTCATAATAGGGTAATATTTGTAGAGCAGGATTGGATCAGCAAGATTTATAACAGAAATAAATACCATTTCATGTATATTATTTCTTTTCTGTTCTAAATATTCTTCACAAATAGTCTTCAATCAATAATAAATAAAATGCTTTGAATTGCAAGCAACACCAGATGAGTGATAAAACCAATTCAAGTAACATTAAAACTTTTATAGGATATGAACTGATTACTGGATTATGAGAAATGTTTAGAAATGGAAAAAAATGCTTATATAATCAAATGTCATTAATTTTGCACACGCAAAATAAACTTATACATATTTAATATTTTGTGCTTCATGCTTACTTAGTTTTCCTGCACATTGTGAAACATAAATTAATATATTAAATTAAAGAAATACCCGCAGCTCACCATGATTTCATTCTGATTTTTTCATGGACATATAAGTACAGAATATGGAAACATTTAAAACATGAAATATATGAAAATATATAAATAAGGAATATGTAAAAATTTAAAAGTAAATGCTCTACCCGATTACGAAATATAAATACTACTGAAAAATTTTACAATCAAGTGCACTCAAAAGACAAAAAATTAAACATTATTTCTGACCTTCAAAGTACACAAGTTCGTTAGTAAATGTAATGCACTGAAAATAAGCAATTTCTAAATTATATTTAAATAGCTTTTAAATCAATAATTATATTGAAAACAAGGGTTAATCAGCGATTTGTTATAGAAAAAGAAATATGCTGAAAAATACATATTCACAAGAGGTGAAATGTGTTGATGGAGGGACCATAATTATCCAATATTTACCTTTTAAAACTATGTAGATATCCAAATTTGTCATCTTTGATCAGAAATTATGTACATTTTAAAACCAAATATCATTATTATCACTGTGCCGGTATTAATCAACAGTCATACAACAAGAATGATCTCTTCCATAAAAATTCCACATGCATTTTGAACAGCCACCATGTTTTAAACTGACTAAACCAGGCTCTGGGCCAATTTGTTTCATTTGATCAGCCAGTGTGTTTCATGCAAAAAAATGCGACTTTACGAACGGTCGGTTTTTTGCATTTTTTGAACTGAACTGTATGAATGACCAGTTTGAAATTGAGTTAAACAAGTTACACTTGTGTAACTTTATGAACGCGCTCAACATTTGCATAAACTAGAAAAGTATGTCTGGTGTGAAAAATGCATATAAATTACTACTTACCTATTTGGTTGCCAGATAATACAAATACAAAACAAAATTTCAATTTATTTTAACATAGTCTCCCTTTTTCATATTTATTATAAGGTATGGAAACTACTAAAGGGTTTACATTACATATTTTCAATATCAACTAATATGCTTTTAACATTTTCATAATAATTTAGTTTAACTATACATTTCGTCAAAAGATCAGCCAAATTTCTTGAAGTTGGCACAAAACATACATTAAGCAGTTTTTATCATGTAATTGCCTAATATAATAATACTTAATATTGTTAAATATGTTTTGGTTATGGGCATTAAATTACCTGAATTGTCAGATAATTCACGTAAATAAGTTCAAGTCGAAGTTCAAGAGTGATCGGCAACTGCCTTCTAACTCACAATTGCAAGTAGGTATTAAGTGTGATCGTATTAAAATTTGGCCAACCCTACCAATGACTTACCCAGAATCAGTCTCTGGCCGATTCAGAGAATCAATTGGCCATACTCAGCTTGGAAATAATGAAAATATGGCATATAATGATAATGTAATTATTAAGAATTATGATATCAAGATAAAATGATATTATTTTGAAATTTCAAAATTATGAGTCCTCTCTGACTCAAACAAAATTGTTAGTATTTTAAAATATTTAATATATTTAATCAGAAATTAAATTATTATTTCATGACATAAATCATACATGTATCATTCCAACTAAGTGAGAGACCTGAGAGAGAGAGAGCCTCCTAAAGGTCAAATGAAACTAGCCTTTCCAAAGAAACAATGCCAATGGGATATAAGTCAGGTTGCCAGTATTAAAAAGATGTGCTTAAAACTAAAAAAAAATTACCCAGTACGAGATCAATCACAGAACTGTGCCTTCTGAAACTAAAACACGATCATGAAATTAAAGGACATCAGGAATTAATTGACCAGCCTCACAGCAGTTAGTTGCCCTTGTCTGCACCAGCTTCACAAGTCCCTCTGGTTCAGCTTCCTAACTGCTCTCTGTGGAAAAAAACCAGTAGTCGATCCAGGATTAATCATGGCAATGCAAGCGAGAAAATTGAATTGTTGACATTAGGACTTCAAGGCACATGAAAACTGTAATTGTTTGTGTACACCGGTAGGACCCCCCCAAAAAAAAAAATTGCAGCATTAGGCTCGATGACCTAATGATGACTGACTAAACTTGTGTAAAGGGAACTACCAGTAAAAAAGAGGTAAGTGTAAGCAGGAGCTATACTTCCTATCACCTGGTATCACTCAGATGATGTCATATAGTCATTTTTCAAAATTTGGCTATTTTGATTTTCCTTCTGGAATCCGTATTGCAGAGATACAGGCTCTGCACAAAGCAGGCTGTATTTATATTGTTTTCTTGTTAAAAAATGCTAGTATGCAAAATGTTTTCTGCAGGTTACTTTCCATATATGCGTGCGCCTGTCATATATGCAAATTTTATGGCTACATATTGTTTCTTTCACCGAATATGCTCACTTTTCTGTTTGTTGCCTAACTATTGGACATGAGAGTACATCACAGCTGTTTTACATCTAATTCAAAGATAATGTGGTGTTACTATTTTGATTGTAGAGTGTCCAACAAAGTTTTTCACATATACTGAGTGGCCAAATTATTATGACCTTTGTACCTTATGACTTGGTTAGTACCTTATTGGGCAGTCTTCTGACTGTAAAACAGCTTCACTTCTGATAGACATGGATTCTACTAACTTATGATATGTTTTGTGTGAAATATTCACTCAAATGTGATGAACTGCATCTTCCAGTTCCTGAGGGTTTGATAGCAACATATCCATTTGTCAGATCCTCCTATTGATGTCATCCTATAGATGCTCAATGGAATTGAGATCTGGGAATTGAGGAGACCACTGCAGCAGAGAAACTTCTTTGTCATGCTCCTCTAATCAATTGCTCACAATGTGAGGCTTAGGATAGAGCATTTTCCTACTGAAAGTATTTCCATTGGGATAAAACATCAACATCGCTGGGTAGACTTGGTTTGGCAGCAATATTTAAATAACCTTCAGTATTCAGATGTTGTTCTACACACATGAAAGTGCCCAGACCTTCCCAAGTAAACACGGCCCACACCATCATGATGTCTCTGTCAGTTTGAAGTGTTGTGATGATGCAAGAAGAATCCATACTTTTGTGCTATTGTCTACATTTTCTCACTCTACCATTGTAGCTGAAAATGTCATTTGTCAGACCACATCACTCATTTCCAATTATTTAATATCCAATTTCTGTGTTCCAGAACAAACTTGAGGCGTTTCAATAAGCAATAGCGATAGCATCTGGACAAACCTTCTGCTACTGTAGCCTATATAATGTAATGTGCGTAATGGGCAGCATACGGTTCATTGAGAAGCTATCTGCATTAATCCCTGATTTAAATTATCCATAATTTGTTCCACTGTTGTTTGCTTGTTGGACCAAACTAGTCTTTCCACTCAAAGTTCTGCTTGATCATTTAGTTGCCATTTATGGTCATTACAACCACAAGTTTTGTGCTAAAATCCAATTTTTTGTCTGATGGCCCACTCTGTGTACACTTTAATAACTGCCCTCGGACAACTTGTCTGTGCAGCTATTTGGCTGATGCTCATACCATTGCTACGAGCTCTCACAATCATTCCATGTTCAAGGACCTTTAGAGTGCATTGTTTACCCATTGCTTCATTAGTTTCCACTGTATTAGTCTCTGCACACATTCGCTTTTTCGTTTTTATACTGATTCAGATATCCTACATCAGCATTCGCTGTGGAATAGTGCATTTGTTGTATCTTTTTCTGTTTATGTTTTATATTTTTTTTAATTCAATTTTATTTTATTTAACTAAAAATTTTATGTTCAGTTTGTATCTGATAATCTTTAAATGCTTCAAATACTCCATCCTTAGTGACTAGCCATTGTATTGATACCCAATGGGAATAATCATCAAAAAAAGTTAATAAATAATGAGAATCAATAATAATGAGATAATAATCAATAATAATGTTAATAAATAATGAGATCCTTGGAAGTTGTTGGAGCTGGCTCCCACAGGTCCCTGTGCAGCAGAGCTAATGTTTTATTTGTTGTAATTCCTGTCTGTTATTTTAAAGGGTGCATCCTTGACTTGGCTAGTTCACTTTAATTATAAGTCTCCATTTTCCGGATATTCTATTATTCTGAATTGGCTCTTCATTCCCTGCTCTTCCCAAACTATCCACATTTTTATACAGAGTGCAGGCATATTAAATCAGTGGACTTGAGAGTCTTTCCAAAAGGTTGATGGCAGGGGAAGAAAGGTACAGTCCCTGTGAATGTCTCCTCCACTAGGTTCTGGTCTAAATTGTGTGGCACTGTTCCAGCCGTCCAAACAGATGCCTTGCACCTTCAGGTAGGTCAGAAGGTTTTGGTCAAAAGAAAGAAAATATTGACTCTTCAATGGTATTTGGACAGATGTGAACAAACCTTTTATGCCACAAGTGCTGCCGCTAATTAGATAGATTTCTGACCGATTTTTATCTTAGTGTAATATGTAGGCATCTTGGCTAACACTGGGGTGGCTCAAATTTTATATAAATTACCCTTTTTGATAGTCTGTAAATAAATATCTTCTCTGCTCAAGACTTTCATGCAATCATGTCCTGAAGTTCCACTCAGATCATGAGCATCCATAAGCTACACACTGATTAAATTTCAGGATAATCCAAGTACATAAATAACATTTTGTAGAGTAACTTCCAGATCTCGAATATTACTGTGAATAGTTAACCATATGGTTCTTATTCCTTCAGATCTAGCTGTACCTTTTTCTTGTATAACAGTCTTTGTGGAGGTCTTGGTCAATGAAGCCATTCTTCATATCCACACCTCAGTAATTATCAGTGGCACCTGAATCAATTAGCCACACTTCAGAATGCTGTACAGCCTCTTGACTACTTTCTGCATAAAGAATATTTAGATTTATATACAGAACAAGTTTACTTAAAATTTAATTATTTGTTTGATAATTTTAAATGAAACTTATGTGGTCCTTTGTATTAAAATTTTTTAGCTATCTCAAATGAAAATTCTATAAACTTGTTACTGATCTTAGTGTAATTTTTTGTTATAATATATCCAATTTATTTTTAATTCTTGCAGATGCATCATTTTTTCGATCTGATCATATTATGATTGTAGGAATTTTAACAGTAATTGTTGCTCTTACTTTGTTTATTGTCTCATCATATCTTCTTGGGGCCTCTGGTGGAGATATACCTTTTGATGTATGTAAGCATATTATATAATTTGAAAGTTTAGAAAATACTATTTTTAAGAATGTGCAATGTGATTATAGTGTAGGCCTGCTCACAAGATTTTTAACCCAAATTCTTTGATTGTAATGAAGAAAAATCTATTTTAATGCATTTTAATTTAACCATTCTAAAAACATTTAGTCTAATAAAAGAATGAAGCAATTAGAGAACTTATAAAAAATTAATTATTTAATTAGAAAATTTAAGTTTTGCCAAAGATTCAATTCACTCTTATAATTTAAACAGCAATATATTTTTTGTCTTCGGAAAAAAGAGATTCATCCAAATTATACTTTCTGATGACCTGAATCTAATTCTGAAAACAATGACTAGAATATTTTTTTTTAATACTTTCCATACTGGTGTCTATTATAAAGGATATTTTTTTTTACAAATACACTCTGTTGCAAAAAAATTTATGCAACCATAAAAAATTGAGCTACAGCCATGATGCTTGGAATGCAAATGTTATTTTAAGAGTTATGTAAATGATCAAACTGTCAGCACCAATGATGTTATAACCTCATGCAGTGTGCATAGGAATGATGAATCATGAAGCATTTAAAATGACCAGTTTTCTGACTCACCATCAATTAAAACCGGATTTTTTGTTTGATAATTGTCAATTTAGAATAGCATGAAATATAAGTTAATTGGGTACTTCAAAATAGTTTTAGATTTTGTCATTCAGAAAAGTGCCAAATGGCCAATTCAACTTTAAAAATACTGTGCCATAGATTATATATATATCATTTTTTCACTGTGAAAGAAGTAAGTTCATTGTATTATATAAGGA